>CM067353.1:17629145-17703272 GCA_034190875.2 Urechis unicinctus
CAAACAAACCAATACGGTATATGACCGCTCACAAGTGAACATCATGCATTATTCGTCAATGAAAAACCTCTAATGACTACGATACGTCGAAACTGTCTAATTAGTTGCATAGGCTTGTTGAGTCTAAATGTAGTCATAAGCGCTGGCTAACTGACCGAACATATTGCTTTACCATGTTGGCGGTGTCGCTAGGAATATATAACTTTGGCAAGACTCGCCTGTTGTACATGCCAATGACAAAGTCTCGCTGAATGCTCATAGCGTATGGGCTTCCGAAGGATGGTCACAATTTTCCTCATGTGGCTTCAGGGGTAGGATGTAATCGCCACTGTGATAGTTAAGCATGTTAATCAGTTGTTATATGCTCTTCATCGTTCGCCACCAATTTTTAAGTGTATTATCAAACCATACGCTGAGTATATACTTAAACAGTTGGCTAGACTCTAGCACCTCCTCAATGTAGACTAACCGAATGTTATGGTAACTAACGTACAGCCATTCATTTGTATTCCCAGGCAATTGTTGGTTGGCAAAGTTATAACATTGACACGACGCAAATGACTTATGCCATATACGCTATTGGATTTCATCTAAAGCTATAGAATAATCTCAGATATAAAGCATGAGTCGATACAAGGAGATTAATAGTTTAACAGGGGTAACATACGGTCCATTGTTCTATTTTAGGTAAAATGTTGGTTGGCCTTAATTCAACAACCTCAGTAACGACTGATTATGGAACCACCAGTGTTTATGGGTTCATATGCGTGCATTCATACATGCGTTTGCGTGTGTGGAAAAGGGAGGGTGGTGTTAAAGTTCCAACACGATTAGCAGATGGGTAACATCAAATGAGTCATCCAGGAAGTAGATCAGTCTTATATAATGTGTTAAACACCATATAGGGTAGAGTGAAGAGTCTCGACGGAGAAAACGAGGACTACAGACTGTTTTTTAGCTCAGCAATAACTCATAAATTAACAAGTATAAGCTGAATGGAAGAATATGAAGCCAACAGTATGCAACATGAATCTATTCGTGGACGGAAGTCAATATCTTAGGCCTCAGATAATCCCCGCAAGCTGTTCAGTAAGTAAATCGGGAATTTATATAACCCTCTCGTTTAATTTTGTTGGATGTGATGCGACAAAGGGTTATTTATCGCAGTTCTCCTCATCTGACAGAGCCATAACGACAGCTTTATTGGTAAGGACAATCCGATATGGCTTAAACCAGGCGACGTATCTCCACTCGCTGGAATCTGTCATTGTGGTGATAGCCGCAATGATCATTGATGATGCCGAGATAGACAATGAAACGTGATAAGACAGAACTTAAGAGCATCTGGTCGCTCGATATTAACGTTTCCAGCCCACTATTCAGCCAGTAACATCAGGCTGGTGCGCGCTGATACTCAACTGTGCTGCTTGTCAATACTCACCCATGTCTGGTCGCGTGATCCCGCGTGTGTCAGGCGTTATTAGCGGGAGCAATCTCGCTTGTTAGTTGTCCGTCAAAATACTCAAAGCTTTTAATCAATGAAGCGTTGGATGTATTTTATTGATCATAAGAAGAGGGGAAATGGTTAAGAATGGAATTTGGGATGCAATTGCACTTACAACTCAACCAAACCTGTTTTTTGAAACCGTTATACCTTTACAAAGGCCTTGCAATGTTTCCATCGGGCAGATAACTTAACATCACGCAAACGCATCGACCAGGTTACTGAGGCGGGGAGGTTATTTAGCGCCTTGCAAATGTAGCAGTCCACTGTCCAGAGTCAACATTCGGTTCACCAGCAAAAGATCATTGTAAGTTACTCAACACTCTGTAACTCCCGATGGTTCAAGTGTAGATGGCCAATCACTATCGTGACATTGGTTGTGGACGCTTAACAATTTCACAGTCATTGTCCGCGCCTTTTGCTGGTCTTACCGGTTCAACCTGAGCGCAGACGTGGCCTAAGGTTGTGCGATTTCATTTGAATAGCTATTTCGCTTCTCTGTTTATTGTTACATTCTCTTTACCTAGTATTCATATGAGTATAAAGTGAATACTGCGTACTGACAAAATGGCAGTTACGCCAATGCTTTGTTGAGCCGCATGCTATTGCAGTAATCTCCATACTTGCGTACTACTTTCTCCTAGGAGGCACTTTCACCACATCTCATTAATATTCATGCTTTGATTTGCTATCAGATCTACTTACTGCACGTCCGGCAGGCAATATCAATTAACGCGAAAGTCATTCAACCATTGTCACGTAATACCAAACGGTTAGATTAACGGTATACATGAACGGCATATTATTCTGCAGGAACCATCTGGGTATCCAAAATCGGAAGTAGGTCAGAAATGTATTGTAATGACTGCGTGCATCGTTTCAATATCTTTTTTTTGCTCGGTGACAATAATGGCGTTAAACACGAGGTAATCATGGTTTTAGCAATTACTGCGAAAATATAAGGTCGTTTGAATAGTTTTGCCGAACAATTTGAATATAGGCTACTGAAACCAATCCTCATGAAATGGAATAATCACAAACAGTCGTCGATATAAAAGCCGAAATTGATTCTGTGGTGGGATATTTGGATGTGCCATGGCATGCGTACTTTAAAAGCAGCAAACTTATATTAGTGCAATGGGTCATATAGTGCATTATTTATCTATCAGTGGTCCATGATGTGATTTGATACACGGCCATAATCAACATTAAATTAAACGGCAGTGGACTGTGATTTCCAAACGGTGGTGGAATGGTGAAACAGCCGCTAGTGTGATTTTTCTTTGCTCTCGTGCATAACTACGCAAAGCAGTTGGTTGTTAGAAAGTCCGTCTTCTACACCATGGAGTGGGAATTGAACCATATTTCATTGTTGACGCCGTGATTGTATGATGAAGTGATTGTATCAGGTTGAGTGTATACAGTACATCCAACGCTTCAACGGCGGGCGATCGGAAAGGGATTACCTTAGCCATTATTTCAGCCCCTTCACAACTCATCCATATTTAGAATACGATTGCAAACTAAGACAGGCCGTTCAAAATGTAGATCCAAATATCATTCAATGTCAACTGAAAGCTTCTAGTGATAATCCACAGGGAAAAAACATTATATTGGGCGCAAGTAGAACCATAGTGGGCTGCTCATTTGCTCCGTTGCTAATCAACAAATGCGTTTGTCACGTTTATGTCGGCCATTATATTAACCAGCATAGTCACAGGCGCTCTTGATGGACTCTTTTCATCAACATTATTTACTACCCCTCCGCTAAATTTACTTTCCACGCGTCTGGCAAGCAATAACTCCTTTCAGTGAAGCCATTCGTTATACCATAAATGTCTTGCCGTATGGGTACCGCAAATTTAATCAAGTAGCGCTCGTGTGATGTATTATTCTCTGCCAATAATGTAGCAATAATTTAGAAGACGCACGAGTCTTCGTTGGATCAAGCATCATAGCATTGATCAGATCCCATTTTCCTTCAATACAGTAAAGGAAATGACAAAAGGAAACATTTACAAGCATTACGACCATTGCTGTGTCACTGATCACCACGACGAAATTACGTGCGCCTGGTCAAACTTAAACGGCAATGTAAAGACCATGTAACACGGCTTGGAAACGATAAACTAAGCGGTAATGCCACAAACATTGCGATAGAACACAATACAAGGTTATGCTTCGGTGATCATGCAATAATCTGCGTCCCAGATCACCCCTGTAAGCAGTTATATTATCGATAACAAAAGGCAAATAAAGCATGGGCGGCATTCTCACTCTCTAATCAAACTTCAGCTTTCAGCAAAATCACAGTAAAATGTTACTTATGAAGCAGCATCGTATATCTTGCAGTTGTATTATTGGATAAGATGCGGCGAGAGGCAATACGTCATTGTCCTGTACGTCTTATGAAGTTACGACAATCTGCATTATAAGCAATAAAATCGAGTTTTTAGCTACATGACATGTCTTCCCTCGTTGGGTGTACCCATTTTGGTAATGGAAGCCGTGGTAAATGGCTATTGCAAAGGTAGACAAAATATGGCGGTAAGACAGCATTAACGCACTCGTAGGAAGAAGTAAGATCTCCCAGAGGCGATACATGGTTTTGTTATTGGATGTAATCAACTAGTATTTACACGCCATGTTTGAGCTTCTTCATGTAAACTAAGATTGCATCAACTGTATTTGATTATATATATATATAAATATATATATATAAATATATATATATATATACATATGTATGTATATATATATTTATATATATATAAATATATATATATGTATATATATATATATATATGAATATATATATATATGCATATATATACATGCATATATACATAATTGATCTATATAGATCTATATCGATCTATATATATATATATATATATATATATATATATATATATATATATATATATATATATATATATATATATATATATATATATATATATATATATATATATATATATATATACATAATAGATAATATATAGATAGATGTATCATCTCATTAGGCATTACTCCATTCTCGTTTGCCAATAGTAGTTGTCTATGGCGGGGTTTGCGATTGCGCGTCTTAAATAGGCACGCCAGTAAATAGGGCGTTTGTCGTGATACATTGATTGCTTATCAACATCACTGTGTATTTCGTTAATTTATTTTGGGATGTGTGTACTGTTAATGCAGATATGAACAATCAATGGACCAGGAGTATCTAACGGAAGGATAATCAACTCTTACATTTCGCTTTGAGTCTCTTTGTCTCTCAGTTTGTAAGCAAAGCATGGTAGCTGACTGTTGGTTAGCTGCCGATTGAGTATACAAACGACAGATCGCGAAGCATAATAAATTACATATATATCGCAAATAGAGTTAAGCGTACGACACTTAATGGGGCCAGACGTTGATGTAATCGATAATGATGGCTCAATTGTACCTCTTTTTATCTATCTACTTTCGTTGTCTGACCATATATATTTGGTACGCACGCAGTCGACAGGCAACATCCTCCGTTTGTTATGTTTTTAAATGTTGTGCAATATACGTAGTACATCAATTGCATGGTTTGTCAAAATGAGGTAACATGTTTGTTGGAAAATCGGTCACCTCGGTGTAAGCAACGCATCCTAAATCTGGAGGATGAACCGAAGTTGATTCTATTACCCGGGTGCGTTTTAAATAATCCCCATTTGGATTCCCTTTGCATTGTTAGGACAATCATGTCGCGCTGCATCATATTAAAATTACTCTCTCAATACAACTACTGTGACAAAGAACAAGTGATTGAAGTGATAACATTCACATCGCATCACATTTTCTAGAATACACTTGTCTAGGACGGAAATGTCGGCCGTCTTTCAGCATTTGCAACAAATTACTTTGAATGTTTTCCTACACGTTGGATTATTTAAATTTGCACTAGCAGTAATCTGCTTTTCTAATGATATGTCTCGGCCTATTTCCACAGAATCCCCGTATATAATCAATTATTGTCCAAGGCTCGGAAATACCATCAGCTTTGTTATTGTTACTTGTGTATTTAGATATCAATCCTCATGAAATGCAGGCAATTAAGGCACTAAATCAGAGCTGTGATATCTTCGTTAGTTGCTTAACTCAAAACTGTGCCACCAGTTAAACAGTCACTTATGACATTAAACGGCATTAAATATTATACTAAATGGCTCCTGTGTAAGAGCATATTGCCTTCCGGAAGTGGTAAGTGGATGTGATGAGATAATTAACAAGGTACAATCTTAAAAGGGACTCAATAAGAGCATACATTTCTGGGGCGATGTTATTATATCGCCAATGAGGTTGTCGGCCATATCCGTAGAAAGATTTCGCGAAAATGCTTATTATGCCGACGGTTACTTTTGTTCAATGATATCCGGGAAAAATTGATAGGATCAGAGTTTAGTTGCTTAGCGTAAGCAATTACGTACCCCAAATTATACAAATTATGTCGTGCAAATTGTGATTCTATGCCCAAACAAAGTGGTGTGATATATATCTGGTCTACAACACACATCCCAGGCGATGTCGATTAACATTTGTCTGTGTATATCATGTCATTGTTTATATTTTGTATAAAATGCGCATGTATCGGAAGGTTGGACTGATCTTGTTTTACAGCTTCGGCTGGCGTCAATGGTTGGTTTTTGCATTACCTTTTAGCTACAAACTTTATGCGATCGAAGTGATCAACATCACGTCGGACGTAACACATGTAGTTTGGGCAAGCACCAAAATTAATTGAAAAAACTCACTGCAAATGATTTGATGTCACGTAAGTGTGCATTTAACTAGTAATACTTCTGACATTTCCCCATTACCCAAGGGTGATTACCCTTGGGTAATGGGGAAATGTGGTGCTAAAGAAAGCACAATATAGTCAGCAGACAAAATACATTGCATTGGAATTTCGTCGCTAAAGTAGATATTGCTTTGATGCGTCATGTTAATTCTGTGGGAAGTTTCATTTGTTTTATGTTCTAAAATAATAGCTATTTTACAAAGGGCTCACCCTGAATGTCACTGAGATGACGACTTCATTATCTAGCTTTGCCATTTTACCAATAAAACGGAAGCACCCGGGAATTATAGGTCATTACATAGCAGTAACCACCGCCAAGTAGCTTGTGATGACGGACATAGTGACGACTACCCTCCTGACATATCCAGCTCCAATGCGGGTCGTGGCTGGCGGGCATCTTTGGTGCAACAAGGAGGTTGTGTTTTTTTTATAATATCACATTACGCCTGGCTGAAACCCAAGTAATCTCTCTAAGCATACTCATAAGCTCTTTGAGAGGATCGAGTCTCGTAAATCTAACGTACCCTAGCAACAGCGTCACAAGCAACAGGAAGACACAGCTGTACTTCAGGATCAAGGTATAACCATGGACACAGATAAGCCATGCGGGTATTTAGAAATTGTATTGCACCGTTGTGCACTTACATAGGTGGATCTTAAGTGTTAATAATATCGGTGTATTATAATATACACATCGTAGACAACACTGTGTGGAAATGGCCGGCAATAGAACAGCAGATACGTTGCATCACGACTTACAACAATGTACGCCTACATACTTGAAAATAATACTATAGATATTGTAGAAGACCAGAAAATGAATGTAGTGAAGCAAACAGAGACACCAACGATTGAGGCGATGATGCGTTTACAAAGCTGCATATTTGTGTTTAAATTTTCTGCTGAAGATGTTAAGTGAATTACATTGAGCAAATCGGTTTCTTTAACGAGTTAATGTCACAGCCGCTATGTATGAAGGGGTCTGTGGTGCTTGGACAATTTCCGATGCCATTTTGTTAACCTCTGTGTCCACGATTCCATTTAGCCATCGGGCAGAGAAGCAACAAATATAGAAATAAAGAGTAACCGTAGAGTAGCACGTTCGTTTTCATGTAAGTATTATTTAAAGATTATATAGGGCACCATGATTGCCCTGACACACCAAGCGAAACACGCATCCTGAGTGCGATATATTCAATCAAGTTTGCTTGTTTAAACACAATATGTGTGTGTCATACGAATGAAAACGGATATCAATTTCAGATGAATGGCGATTTATATAACTTTTCCCGAGTCACATCAAGAACGTGGTTTCTTGTCTAAGTGCGCGTAAACCTATAATTGCTGAGTACACTTAAATGTACGGTAGCGTTATATCATGATAGCAAGCAGAGTGTATCAATTCCACAATAGTGGAACAGTAGCAATTACAAATGACGATAGTCAAGCCTCTGTGCGACAAGTGAAACTATGTGTATCTTGTGATGAACATAGAAAATAATTCGTATAGAATAACGTGACACAGATGGTCAATTTGCCAGTTCACTTCATTATAATATGCTAAAGGTATCGCCGGCATACTTATTGTCGAAAACAAAACCATACACCCAAGCACAGAACAAATTTAAGCATTCATGCTTGTCAATAACATTACATTAAAGCTTATGAGCTACAACGTTTTGCAAAGGTGACAGGAGCAAGAGCATATTTCGAATAGGTACAATAGGTCGGTTTCTGCTTTATATAGTTCGACCAAACTGCTGTCTTACATATTATGCAGATGGGATTGCTCTAAAGGGATAACAATTCTCCACCGCAGTCAAGACTAATTGGCTAATTAGTCTTTGATATTGGCCTGAGCTATTATAAATGGATATTTTTACAGTCTCAGCTCACTGAGCAACGTAGCTTTCTTCTGAGACATTAAAGTCTCGGATATACGAATGCCATGTTTCCAGGTTCCCGTTCCGGTTTCAATACAGATTACTATGGACCGGTCACAATGAATAATGTGGTGATCTAGCGGTTAGTCATTGTATTTTATGCATTGTGCGTAGGGTGCTTTAGGAGTAACATGAATTACTGTTCTTATTGAACAAAAGGTGAGATTGTCGGATCGCTTATCCAATTATCGCTTTTTTTTCTCTCCTTAACTGCTATCGTGATGCCTGATTTATGGCAATTGAATGATACAGCAATTATCCCCCTAATGTCTCATATCATCCTATTTGTCTCATTCAATAAATTAGTTGCAGGGTCTAACAACAAAATACAACGGTCATTTAACTCTGACAGATGCCTTTCCGGGTTACCACCAGCACCACCACCACGCATAGAGCCTTTTGTGGGGCTATTCAAAATACAGTAGAGATTTGATTTCACTTCATCCGAAAGTCAGCATATTGGAAAGTATTGCATCAAATTGACGGTATCTAGGTGCATGCTACTCCGCGTATACGAAGAGCTTTTTATATCATCGTTGAGCAATGAAGATACCCAATTAATCGATGGGAGGGCAAGTTAAAAACGTACATTAAATGATCCAGGGTCGTAATTACAACCATGTCTATTGTCAGGATTTAGTAATATGTGTGCATAGCGGAGTTACAAGTTTGTAGAAGGCAAATCCATTTAGTAAAAAATATTTATTATCTGCAGGTGTAATATACACACAGAGCCAGCAAACGAAGACCCTGTGTTCTAGCTAAGACGACCAGAGCAACACTGTGGGCAAATTTCAGGATTTAAAGTAAACATAAAGACATGATATAATAGTCTGAAATCTGGAATGGGAAGTTAAATTTATTCGATACAGCTGTTAAGATTTGCCATAACCTAATCCAATGGCTTTTTTGAGTTTAAACCTGTTATCGATGAATGTTTTGTCTTATTAAATGACTCATTTCCAGATCAGTAACAACTAGTTCGTATGTATTGTTTACGTGATGCTTAATATAACATGCTATAAAAAAAACATAAGCGGCAACACGGAATGTGTTGCAATATGCATGCCAAATCGAGATTTTATTCCGATTAACTTTAGATCGTATCTCGCGTGTCCTCATAAAGTGTTTGTTGTGCGGTAATGTGTTCGTTGAACGGGCCGCCCTTTGTTTTAATCACCTTCATCTCCTTGCTGATGACCAATAGCGGAATCAACGAGGCAATGCATGCGGTCAATCTCTGACAAAGATGATTGATGCATATCAACAAGTAAATACCAAATGAAAGTGTTCTGTTAACTTGCGGTCTCTTCTGTAGATCCACGTTCACTGTTGCGTGGCCACAGCCAAATAGTCTGCAATTGTTGAATGGCATATTTTGTACTTGCGTTACTCACATGATTTGCTTATATTCCATTAAACCACACTGAATGCTTATCTATCCCTTGGTCTATTGACATTTGCGGTAGCGGTGATCTGCATGTCCAACACTTTCACGACACAAACACCTGTTTAATCTTATAGAGTTAATACGAACTCAAAGGGGCTGTTATCAGCCACCAGTTGGGTCTAATTGTTTATGAATATATCGATCCTCATTAAGTGCAATGCATGCAATAGAGGAACACATTCTAAGCTATGAACTTTCCATAAGCTGCTATCTGGTTTAATATGAGAAACCTTCCAAATAATTGCCAGAATCAATGCATGTCGATATATAGCAGGTCTCCCCTTAAAAATCGTCTCACTGAGTTACGCATTTCTTCACGTTGATCCATGTGCCCGGGTACTAAACGACCAACTTAACTAATAAACGACGTTCCTATTACAGCAAATCCCTCTTGCAAATATACTTATCAACTGGTGTCAACAGCAGAATATCGCGTTCATGCTCTCCGTCTATCTTACAATTTTGTTGCGACACGCAATTTATTGTTTGCGTGATGCTCTTTCGTAAATGGACAATGTATTCTGGATATATGGTTAGTATATCTGGCAACTAGTCAAGAATGAATATAAAATAATGTGATAAAGGGACAGCGATAAAGGACATGGGGAATAGATTAATTGAGGTTACGTTTGAGTCCAGGTTTTATCAATCAGACCAGCAAACAATGCTGAAAGGCCGACGACTTCGCTATTGTGAAGCTACTATAATTTACATTTTAAAGCAGCTCATTCCATCCAGCATCTCACCAATTATGCAAATGTGACCTTTAAAGTATGACTAAACATTATCACAAAGCTCAAGCCATTAGAGAAAGGCAGCGCTTGAAATAACCACGAACGACCGTAAGCTAGGGTTCGTCCGTATAGAATAATGGTCTATGTATGTGTCCACACTGAATGCTGTTGCCTACTTGCTAAACCACCCCTTTTTTATAAGAGCTGTAATTATATGGGAATCATGTGGGTTATTCAAACTTACTTTCATGCTTATCACCGTCACGAAAGACCGCCAAGACTGTTGATAAGACATACCTCAGCCGTTTGACAATAACACAATAAATGTGTATACTCAGCGTGTTGCGGGCACAATAAGGGGAGTTGTATGTGTTTCCACTTGTTGTAATGTAAAGGTTGCACCTAGCTGTAATGCACATTTGAAGGTTTCCCTTGAAACATCCTTGTCACATCTGATATTGCATTACGCAAAAGGAACGGCCCTCAACGGACAACGTAGATAGCTAAAGGCGATTTATAATCAGATATTTAGGTTTTAACGGGCACAGGCGTGGCACATTATTGGGCAAGCAGGTTACTGCTGGTACTTTATTCAATAATTCAAAGTGTGGGCAGGGACCCAAAATTGATGAAAAAAACTCACTGCATATGATTTGATGTCTCGAAAGTGTGCATTCAAGAATTAACAATCCTACCCGTATCAAATGGGAAAACCCGATGCTATAGAAAGCATAAAACAGTCTGCAGACCAAGCAATCAGAATCGAAGCTGAATCTCTACAAAAGCAGTGTATAACCATGGACACAGATAAGCCATGCGGGTATTTACAAATGTTCAAGTTTCATGGAGCAATTATACAGGTGGCTCTCAAGTGTTATTACCATCGGTGTATTATAATAACATTTAAACAACACAGTGTTGAAATGGCCGGCAATTGGACAGCGGAAATGTTGCATAACGACTAACAACAACGCATGCCTATATACATAATGACACACTAAAGATAATTTAGAAAACAAACAAACATAAATGCATGACTTAGCGAGTATTCTAGATAAGTCTTCTGTCTCATTAATGGGTGTTTTCATAATAATATGCGCCTGCAAGTCAACTAAAACGATAATGAGTATTGGCGCTCACTATAAGCCCAGGTTATGTGTGAATGTCTGTCCTTGTTTGATTATTATGTATTTAGCTATGGGTGTTTCCTTGTAGGCACAGATAATGTCTTTCATGAATCGCTGCCCTGTGTTGCATTCATTTGCGTGATAAATCGAGTTGATAATTAATCTGTACGTGCCTTTCGTGCTGTAAATATGGCTCTGAATACATGCAAACACGGTTTTGGTATGTTAAAGGCAGTGAATGTACAGTCTATGTGTACAAAAATCGTCTTTTATTAGTTGCGAAGCGCTACTTCAATAAAGTTCTGCTGAATGTTCAAACGTACTTGCAATTTGCTGATTATTGTAAATACAGCTTAAATGTTCAAAAAGGCGCAGTTAGTTAGGTCTGTAAATTCCCAACCATGTTGTTGTTCATAATTACCTTTGAGGTTTGTTGAGGCCTTGTGTATATCCACCGTGGGTGATCAATGAGTTATATGCTGGTGCTTGCAGCGTGTCCCCTATTCCTAGGACTACTGGGACATATAATAGGGAGATCCTTAGAAAGCGGCCCACTTTGCACTGTTCGTAAACAATGCAGCTACAAACGCATATAAATAAATACGCGCTGTAATGCTAAACACTGTCACTAGGAGTAGGATAAACCATTTAATGAGCCTGCCATGAGCGTCTAAGACAATGCGTCACTGAAGAAGTACAAACTATTAGACGAATGTATAATTCTAACCAAGATTTTTTGACATCACCGCAAAGTCCAACTGAAGACAAATAATGGCTACTTATATGCGGAAAATTCCCCTATCTTCAAATATCAAACTTTTGACTGCTTTGTTGATTATTACGTGAGGCGCGGATGCAAAGGAATATGTGTAATTCTTCACATGCATAATCTATACTGGCAGGCACAGCCTTGGTCGGTTGAACAATTTGCATAGGCGTCAGATAAACAGATTGCTAGCTGTGTCTATGTTCGCTAACTTAAATAGTTGCTTTTGGTCAGCGCCTCTCAAGTGATTCTGTCGAATTTCCGATGCCAGCGTTGTAAGCCCCTGTCTCTGCGATTCCACTCAGCCATCGGGCCGAGAAGCATCAAATAAAGAAATAAAGAGTAACCACAGAGAAGCATTATGTATCGAAATGATTGTCGTTTTAATATAATTGTTGATATAAACAATTAAAGTACAGAATAAATTTCGGTTTTCTTTTACTACGATACTCCTCCTGAAGTCTGCATCAAAGGCTAATGTATCTTATGTAGTAGAGCGGAATTGTATTAATTGTATTGGCAACTATTTTGAATAAGTAGGATTAATCACAATTATTAGAAGAGTGATCCTTACGTGTGCGTCATACAAGCGATCACGGATATAAGTTTGAGCTGTTGTACAGTGATACATGTCACACTTAACCCGAGTCACACCATGAAGGTGTTTTTTAGCCTAAGGGGGAGTAAAATAACAGCACACTACATTGCCTCCTCTTCTAAAATGACACTAAATCATCTGGAATGCTTCTGCATATTAGGTCAAATATTGATTTACCAGGTATGTCACGAAATCAATAGATTGGTATCGTGCGTTTCAACTTTATACAGGAAGCAATTCGAATACAGGAAGAGGGTGATATTATGTCGTTTTTGAGGTTGTGCCGATGTACGGGCGGGACGACTCCTTAGGAAAAGTGGAACAAGGTAATGTCATATAAACGGTGTTGGCTGCCGCTACTGCAAAGTATGGTGCAGATATTAAAAATGGCCCTGCTCAAGTGATATTGAAACACCACAATCATTTAGAACAAAACTATAATTTGTGCCCCGCTTCAAATGAATAATGCGGCTAAGAATCTGGTTCATAACGGAACATTTATGGCGCATAATAGACTATTTGATTGGTTAATATGATATTTATATGAACACTCAACCGGAAGTCTGTTGTCGAGTGTGAGGTAACTATGATCATCCTCCCAATAATACCAGAGATAACACGCCATGATAAGGAATAGGCATACTTTTTGTTGTTAATAAGGCAAACTTAAGATTGTAGCATTGCTTAGCCAATTATCGCTTTCTGTTCTGTCATATAAAGATATCGCCTGATCAATCATCTATGTAAATTAAGTGATATATCAATTGATAACCGAATGACTCATCACATCCTATTTGTCTCTTTCGACCAATTGGATAATATTACAATAATACTGTCAATTAGGTGTGACAGATGCATTTCCTTTGATGCAGCCATCACGTATACAGCTTTTTGTGAGGCTATTCCAAACAAAGTAGCGGTATGTTTCCTTTGCGAAATAGTTCCTTTTCTGCGGTAGTACACAACGTCTGGTCACCAAAAAGCGTGATTTTACTTGATCCAAAAGTCAAACTGTTGAAGGGTGATTCATCACATGGACTTAACCTAACTGTATCCCATTCCGCGGGTTTTTTATCATCGTTGAGAATTGAAGGGACCCAAATAGTCGTTGGGACGGCAGGGTCGTTATTACAATCATGTCCAATGCCGTGCGGGCCAAGCGGAATCACAAATTTTAATCGGCATGTATTGTTTAAATTGCAGATGTGATAGACACACAGAGCCGGAAAACGAAGAACATGTATTCTATGTGATACGACCAGAAGCAAGAAAGTGCTGTTCTAATTCTGCTGCACGTTGTACGTGCTTACCAGCGGACAGGAGCTTTTATACTTAATGTCTTAGAATGGACATAATTTTGTAATCCAATTGGAAATTTTATTTGACATGCTATCAATAATTAGTGAGGGATTTTGTGTAGGAAAATTGCACGCCTTCCCGCGTCGAGCATCGTTTGTCGTTCATGACGTGCTCACGGATCTACTGGGCATCTTGCGCGGGAAAACAATATCACGCCTCTCCACGCCATGCATCGTCTGTCGTTCATGACGTGCTCACGGATCTACTTGCTACCTGGCATCTTGTGTGGGAAAACGTAATCGTACTCCCTGAGCACAGAAGAAAGAGAAGATGATAGAGTTGTGTTATCGCCGAGTACATGCACGATTTGCGTAACGTCCTTAGATGCATCACCTCCTGGTTATATAACATGTGAATTCCCAGCAGTGGATATCAGTTGCGAAGTTGCTATCAAGCTTGCAACATGGTGTCGTGCATATCTTGCTCTGAAGAAGTTCGACCAAAGCAAGAGGCCCTTCAGTGTGATGCATGCCATAGATGGTAGCGGAGAACCTGCGGGACTGGTGTTTATAGAACCCAGTATCGCCTGTCAAGGGTCAGGCAGAGATCGACTGGTGTTGTAGCGACTGTTTTTCCAACGATTTTTAAGTGAACCAGTCGCCGAGAGTATCCGACACACTGATGACCTTGCCCGCAAGCCAGGCATCTGGTACTAGACAAACCGTTGCCACCCAATCCTCCTGACTACAATAAATCGCCTATTGCTGACCCCGACCCTCCAGCTGACATCACTAATGGTCCTTCCTACCCAGCCCGTTGCATATTCTATAGTGACTAACGCCACCAAGCGTAAACAGGTCGGATTGGTGGACAGCCTTGGGAACAGCCTTTCCAGGAAACGGATTCGCAACGATGATACAGGTCGAATTTTGGCAGAATCATCAAGATAACTTTATGAAAAAATAATAATTATTGGTGATGATATTATGACGAAGCCAAGAGCGTCCCCATCACCGTCCGCATGGTTTCCAACAAAGTATTAAAGCACATGCAACGCACCTGCAACAGGGAGCATTAGAGAGTCATCTTTGAATAATGGGATGCCTAATAAAAAGAAGGGAAGACCGCCTAAGATGTGCTTCGCGTCTATTCAGCTCTGAATGCTCCGGTTGTTCGTACAGGGCAGCTGCAGTAGTTGAATAGATATTCATGAATGATAACTGTTTATAAGGTTAAGCTAATAGGCTATTTAGTCATGACTTTGATGTATATAAATTAGGTTGTATATGTAGTACATTATGTATATATGCTGTGAATTTAAAGCTTTCAGAAATAAGACATGGCGATATAAGATGCAAATAAAACCTGTGAATGCTAAAAGACGTGCAGGACGACTACAGTGGCTTCATGTAAATTACATTTTTTTTCAAGCACAACGTTCAATCAGTCATCTGGGTGGTCATAGATGAAGTGGTAGTTACCCACTATCCCCAAAACTCGAACCAGAGACGGGCTGAACGGGTGACATGCTGAGCAAGAGACGGGCCGAACGGGTGACGGGCTGAACGGAAAGCAATTTTCGCAAGGATCATTGACAGAACTAAGAGCGCAGTCAAGTCACTATAAATCGATAGTGACGCATGAGGCTCTATGTCTGTGGTGTATGACATGTATGTTTATACAACATGCGTGCAAATCGGCTCCCTATTCATCTGTTGACATAAATGGTAATTCATTAAGAAGACGTTTAACGGGTTCACTCATATGACTTTATTAACTGTGCCAGAGAGAAATCGGACATTGTTTACTACCTCTATTGACGGTATCTATAATAATTTGCTCATATGTCAGATATATCCGATGGACAATTGAGACTGGTAAGATTGTCCGTCAGTTATTACTTTTTGATGTAATCGTGGCGTGCCCATAAGTTACGTATACTGGCAAACTAATCACTAAACCTCAGCTACCTAATATCATACGGTTTGTATCGGGATGTTCACACTTTATGCAATGCTGTTAGCATAATTAAAACTCGCTCGCAATGAAAGTAAAATCCTTTCTGACGAGCCTGAACAATGTATACTTGATATGGTCCTGTAGTGATTGTGAGTAATTGTCCCCAACCAACTGTAGAGCTGGAAATATCGCTAGCAGTTCGAAATGCTTCTTTGACATCCCTCAGCATATGTTAGCTCATGGATGGGGGGAATAAAATGATCAAATATACCTTTTTGTAGTCCAGACAGGTGATGTGATCTTGATGAATCATCGTTGCTCTATTGACGGTATCTATAATAATTTGCTCATATGTCAGATATATCCGATGGACAATTGAGACTGGTAAGATTGTCCGTCAGTTATTACTTTTTGATGTAATCGTGGCGTGCCCAGAAGTTACGTATACTGGCAAACTAATCACTAAACCTCAGCTACCTAATATCATACGGTTTGTATCGGGATGTTTACACTTTATGCAATGCTGTTAGCATAATTAAAACTCGCTCGCAATGAAAGTAAAATCCTTTCTGACGAGCCTGAACAATGTATACTTGATATGGTCCTGTAGTGATTGTGAGTAATAGTCCCCAACCAACTGTAGAGCTGGAAATATCGCTAGCAGTTCGAAATGCTTCTTTGACATCCCTCAGCATATGTTAGCTCATGGATGGGGGGAATAAAATGATCAAATATACCTTTTTGTTGTCCAGACAGGTGATGTGATCTTGATGAATCATCGTTGCTTAATATCAATGGTAGTTGTGTCAGTATTGCCAATACATCAATGCATCAGAATCCGTCCATGGACAGCCATATTGTAGCAGAAGCAAACTGGACAAGCAATCGAGTGGCATTAAAAGTATTGATGAGTGGTTGAAATGACTACCGCAGAAGTCGCCGTGACCAGTTTGTTCTGCTGCCTGATGTTAAATTGACAGCAACATGGTTGTAACTTCTATGTTTGTCAATTGCTTTAACATCAGTGTGGCTTCTTAAGATGCATTGCCGAATGTTAATGTGAAGTGATATTTCCATGAAGCTAAAGTGCTACTTCATATAAGTGCAATTTATAATAGACCGAAAGCCAGAGTAAGGCTAAATTTATCAACTGGGTTCAATTCCTCGCACAGTGGAGTGCGCATAAGCAACTAATGAGTTAAACAGGCGTTGTTTTTCACCATGGTCTTTAGTGCGTTTAGCCTCATTGTTTCAGAAAATTACTAATAAATATATTGGCATGATGCTTGATGGTCCAACTTAAATAAGTTACATTACATATGACGGTGCAGGATACTTAACGCATTGATTTGAGATTATTTTGGACTAGGCTCAATTGCTCTTAATATAGTCATGAGATACACATAACAACTGAATGATAACGTGCCATGATATTATGTGTTTGATTTACGCACATTCACACACAAAAGAGCCAATCACACACCTAACAACACTTTCAAGCAAATTACGATTATGCATTGCTTACATCCATTGTATATCCTTCCAATAGTTACTCATGTTTGCTGAGGGACTGTGTGACCAGATGATTGGAATTCCAAACATCCCTGGGTATACAGGGATGTTATTTGTGTTCTAAGCAGTTTACTTTGTCTATCATTGAACAACAACTTCAGTATGAGAGTATGGAGTCGGTTGATTGTTGTAACGAACGACTATCAGCTGGATAAATAGGGTCAAATATGTACATACTATTTACAGATTCCCATAAGACGGATCGGCGGTGAGTTTTTAACAGTATACCTTTAAACAAAATGCTTAAAAGCAAAGTAATCACTATATTTCCATTTCATTTTGACACAAATAGCGCCTTACGCTCTTGGAACATCGGCAGATCGTCTTTCAAATCATCAGGCCTTATCTTTCTCGGTAGAAAAAAGTTGCTGATTACACTTGACTTATCTATTTCGTTAAGAAGACATTCCGATTAATCTTCACAGGTTACATCTCAACCAATCAGATAAGTCGCTGAGAATGAGATAATTGGCGCTTTGATTCTTCAAACGCAACATTAATGTCAGTTGACTATGATAGATGTAGTTTATGCTTGCGGCGGAGAGATTACGGAAAGAAAAATGAATCTCTCCAAGCTGACAGCAAGTCACGCGGTATAATCGGTTGCGCAGACAATTTAACACTTTATCACCCTTCACCGTTTATCTTCGATAACAGAACCGCTGATATCAACACTCAGTCTACTTAGTCGGGGATTTAAGTAATGCATAGCGCCACGTTCTAAATGCTTCACACATCATTGTAATTAAAGTACTCTTTTTTAATAAGTCGATCGCATCGGACACGGGACATTTTTGAAGAAGCATAGGATGCAAATTGCGACGACAGGTGCTAGCTGTGATATAAAGTGATACAGAGGATTAAATAAAGCATTGAGAATAGCCAAGGCAAGTTTGATTAGCTTATGGGGTTAAACCAGTGTCTACTTTCAATGATCAACTGCCAAGTAATGCAAATTAATCGTCGTACCTTTGCCTTTCTTAGCAGATCACAACGCTATGTGTGGATGAAACTAAAACAATAAGGCAGCGTTATGTCAATTTGTGGAGAAATTAATTCATATTCCAGTAGTGTAAGAAACGTTTCGTTCTAAACCTTCTTCATTTCGGATCAATTATAATCAAATACGGTTATTGCAATTTTATAAAATCATTTCTCAAATAATCGGAGGAGCTTACTGCAATCAAACAATGTTTTGATGTTATTGGCATTACGTGATCGATTAGAAATGATTGAAAGTATTATTTCCTGGATGTATATAAGCCGCCGTAGGCAGTGTTATAGAAATAGGGCTTCTTTTACGGTTGCAGTTGAGCAAATACACCATGGGGAATAATTACTGCTTCCAGAACTGCAAGGATGTAAACTTGTCCTTTTTGGAAACTCCAGATCATATCAGCATAATTTAAGCACTTCGAAATGTCTTACTATGGTCAGCATGGTTTGCAGATAAAAATGAATAGCTGGAGATGTTTGGTACTACTTCGCAGGAACGATGAACTTGGTATGAGGTTGTTGGTTGCTGTTGTCTTATGTGATCTCGGGTGATACTGCTAAATTACTGTCAGGCCGAGAATATCACTGAATGCTCCATCAACACTCATCGTTGTTTTTATTACAATCACCCAGTATGTAGCAGCTCGAAAGTGGGGATCAATAGAACTATATTAAGTGTAGTAGATCATATTCGGGATAGGTTTTATGCGATAATGAGGAATTATTATAGCCCAATATTAACAATAGGATGGTAGGTGCTGCCAATATACACGTGCACCACGACCGGCAGCCATGCAGTAGTGCGATGAATAGCATAGCCATCAAGCGGCATCAGGACTTTTTCATGGGTGCATAAAACGATAATAAACATCCATATTGCTTCTGTATACTGTCGCTTGACAAGCCTTCTCCAAGTTTCTAGCTTTCAATGGGCCGGAATGCAAGTGTCTACGTGTTCGAATATATCGGAGGCTGCTAATGACATGTGATTGTTTGTCGGGCAACAAAAATGAGGGATTCTTTCGACTTCTACCTTAGCGATTTGTCTGGCTCTCGCCTTATATTGTCATCTTATTAATCGGCATATTATCTACACAATTCTAATTGATTTTTGATGAACGTACATAAACGGTCGCCTAGCGTACTACCGAAACCATGAAACTAGTTCTTAATTTTGACAACAAGTTTTACATCAGCGTCACTGTTATTTACCATTTGCTATTGTGACCCAACCATCGGCTGCAATACTGGTCCAGCAAGATGCGTATTGATCTCATCGGTCAGCTATTGCAGATACACGAACTGAGTGAAACAGAGGTCTGTTGCGAACATTTGTATGTGGACATTATGCTGCCTCAGAACAACAGCAATCTATCTTTCAATTGTGGTAGCAGAATTGTACCGACATGTGAAGGTGAGAACCGCTATACATCGCCACTAAAGACTGATGTTTTGTTCATGAGACCAATCAATCTGCGTTAACGATGGAGTAGCACGGGGAGCAAATTTCTGCGGCAATATTCACTGCCACTTTGATAAATTACCCATACAACTTTAGTGTCACTGCTTATTTACGTAAAATTTTATCGATGAGTACAAAATATTAATATAATTGGATTGATGGAGACCAATTGAATCAGAACGTTAGATATTTACTCCAACATGTTGTCATATTACCCGAATGGATTTCAAATACATGCCACATGTCAAGTTGAAAGAGAGAATTCACTAAGCACAAAATGTCGAGATGCTGACGGGATTACCTTTACGCGTTGCGGGGTAAACGCCATATACACGGATTGATTCACCTAACAATGGATTTATATATGTGCAAAATATGCAAGTTGGTCTGTATACCATTCGATCTTTGAATAAAAGAGGCTGATTGCTACAATATAGTGTTGGACGCCTAAGATAAAGATATACGTTTATGCTTCTGCCTGCCATACTATGCATATACGAGAGTCGATGACAGGAAAAAGGCTTTGCATGATGTTATTGTTCGATGGCGTCTTGGGGCGTGGAATTAACACCCTGATATGCTGATAAATGGACATACTGTTAACATATTCAGGGCATGGTTACAAATAGCCCAGTTGGTACTGTATTATGTTATTGCTTGTACGCTCAGTATATATATATTGCATTAAGTACACCCACATAACTGAATTAATTCTCTCAATCAGTCATTATTTACCATAATCGTTCGATTTCCTCACTTGCTGGATCATTTAATCTGTTAGCACGCATACCCAGTAACATAGGTGTTTAATATACATGGAGCATGGTATTGTACTTTGATATGATGTATTACCAAAGCAAAACTGTACTTCTCTTGATACTCGTGGCCCAATTAACTGGTAGACGAACAAAGCAGTTTGATAAAAACACGTATTCGTTTAATTTATATATTAGATCGTACTGCGATGTACCCTTGCCAAACAATTAGTTCACAATCGTCATTACGATTAGCTCAAATGTACCATTTGTATTAGGTCTGGATGGTAATTGGACAAAGTATTCCTTCATAAGTGGTTGCGAACGTATCATAGCTGTCCAATAGTTGACATATTTATGAATGTCGTTATCCCCATTGATCTACTGGCCACGTCTTGAGGCTCCTATTACTCTGTTGGACTTGATAAATTCAATCGGCGAGAGACTTTGGTGAACCGTTTTATATGCAAGCTGTTATTGCCACTTATTTCCGACTCGAGGAAGAACGTCAACTGACACCTGAATTGTTTATCATGCTTACCATAACATCATTTCATTGATTTCCTAAAATGTATAGAAAATGTCACTGTGAGTGTGAGTGTTGAAACGTTATTGTAGGTATGTTAAATGAACGCTGAAGTAATTTTGTATAAACCCTGTAAAGAGATTAATGCAAAAGAACCGACTGAAAGTTGCAACACATGATGACAAGTCTTGTTTAAAGAAGATCATACAGTCGAAGACGTGTGCTGTGTACTTCAATAGCTGTGAGGCAAATCAATCATTGATTGATGGTAGGTTGTAAACATTTCCACATTAACTCACGCAACATTCCAGATTGTTGCCGTATATTTCTGGTATTTGAAAGATGCCACTGTAAGTGAATATGGAAACATGAGTCATAATATCAATACATTTCGAAGATTCCCCAAATAACAATGATACGCAGGTACCACCATAATGCAACATTGATTCGGGTATGATCCTAAAGGCCTAGTTTTAGCATTAAATTTAGCCGGTTAATATTCGATACTAGATGATGTGCCATCAAACCGATTGCTAGATAAAAAAATAGATTTCGCCAAAATAGTCAAAATGCAACACAATCATTAATGAAAGAATATTTTTCTGGCGTATAAACACATTCAAAAGGCCAAAGCAATATATTAACGTATATGTTGACCGCAAAATGAATTGAAACTTCATCAAGCTGATTAAGGACTATTTAAATAACGCACTGAACGATAATAAGCGTCCATATTGCGTCTGTTTCCCGTCGCTTGAAACGTTTCACTCATCTGTACCGCGTGCATTTGACCAGAATGCACACGTGTACCAGTCCAGCCAATATAGGTAATTTATTCGACTTAAATCCAGGTGATTCGCTCAGTGTCATTGCGACCCAACCTTTTGAGGCAATCAAGATGTGAATAGATATCACCATTCCAACATTGCAGATACACGTACAGCAGAGTGAAACAGAGCTCTACCGATCATTTTTATATGCCAAGTGAACGTGAAGCAGACTTTTCGCCGCGGCTGTCATCTGATGTATTGTTGATGAGAAACGTAGCATAATATCCGAATATTTATTGAATTTAGGCGAACAATGGCGTTCCGATGGAGCAAATTGCGGCAAAAATTTCACTGCTAATATCACGGATTACCGAAGGCATCAGCAGCATCCCAAAGCAAAATGCAACATCCCCGAGGCAGCCATGGTTTCAAAGCATATTAACGTAAAATTATTTCAATATAAAGAAATTATTAATTGATAGAAATTTTGGAGACTAAATGAATCAAAGCAATGAACAATAGCTGTTCTTTCAATCATATTATCAAATTACTCGAGTCGACTTCAAATGCACGTTACATTTCAGGTCAGGTATTCGCTTCTGTACTCAAATGTTGCAGGATATACGCATTGTCCATAATATACAGTAGGGGTACACACTGTTCTATCTTTGATTAACAGTAGCTGATTCTAACGGCCTCCCAACGCTATGGATTTGCTCATATACCATCTCCCCTTGTTTTCGTCGCTAAGTTAACGCGTGGTCCAACTTTTCCTTTGTAAATTATCTCACGCTTTGTGAGGCCGTCCTGATATATTCCTTTACCAACTTACTTCACAAAAGGAACTAATTTGCCAAATAATGAAATCACTCTCATAAACAAGCTGTATTAGTCCTTGGTAATTATTCGGATGTTCACACTGAGAATATTACTTAATGTATATGTTTTAACTATTTTCAGGAAGAACCTTTGTGGAGTTGACAAAGCTTGAGTGAATTACTTAATGAATGTCAAGTATAATTGTGCGAGCAGATACAAGATTGAAGAGATGAAAACGCACAATGTGAAGGCCGCTCCGCAAGGTGTTATGAATTATCTTATAGTATAACGCGCGATTACAACGATTACAGTGAAACATACACACGATAACTCCCCATCTCAATCCCCACCTCTGTAATGTGTATGTAGACGCAGTGTAATAATGCTGCAATTAACACCTAGTGTAGTGTGTACAGTTTAAAATTTTGTACACCTTACAAGTGTGTACAGTTTACAAGTTTTCAGGGAGAAAAAGCTGTTAAGCTGATTTTTTCTTTCATTCATGCTTATAGACCAACCGACTCCAAGTGGGCATTTTGGCATTTACTGGAATGATATGAAAATCACTGTCGCCGAAAGTCCAAATGTACCTTATACATTATATCTGCATGCTAATTGGACAACATGATCCTACATAATCGGTCTCCAACTTATCACAGCCGCCCCATGTGCTTCGGTGACATATTCATGAGTGTCATTATCTATATTGGTCTACTTTCTGGGGCTCTTATTACCAGGCTTGGCTCGATATGTTTAATCGTATTTCGTATGCAAGCTGTTAATGCTACTTATTTCCGCTAGAGTGAAGAATGGCGAATAACACCCGTGTTGTTTGTCATATTTATCATTGCATCTTCCATATATTCCCACAAATGTGTATAGATACATCACAATAGTGACAGTAATTGTTGAAACGTTATTAAAGTTGAATTAACGCATTTTTTTTCAAAAGATCTAAAAACATTTACACGAAAGTTACACGCTGCAGGCCAAATAAGCCGGCAGTTCGAAACTTATGGAAGTCTTGTTACAGGATGATCTTATGGAAGAAAACTTTTGTCAAACACTTCAATAGATTGATGGGAAGTTCGTAGCATATGTACTCTATCATGGTTCCTCTTATAAACATATGTGAAAGAAATCTTCCAATAGCAATGATGCACAGCGTGGCCAAGATGCCAAAGTAATACAACTTTGATGAGGGTATTATGGTTTGTACGTGGTACGCTAACGGTGCCCGGATCATAATGATGTTCAACTTAAATGCATTCGGAGAATATGCAAATAACGATGAACTGCGAACGTGCAGTAAGTGCTCCTATTTGACACACAAGTGAACTCGATGACTTAGCTATCGCTCTTACAGCGTGTTTTGGTCAAAATACACAGATAGACAGGATATCTAATAAACCATACGCATGGAGAGTTAATATGCAGAGCAGGTGGGTTTGGATAATGATGTAGAATCATTGTCTGCTTTTGATAATCCACTCGATGCAATTGACAATCAATTTATTCACAGACCTTTTCAATGACAGCGAAAGAAACATAGCGGCCTTAAGGGCATGAACTCTGATAAACATTCGTAAGGTAAACGCCTGATTCATGTCCGGTTACGTGTACTCTATCTCCGCTAATGTGGTGCCCTTTATTAATGTGTTGTTAATGGAGAGAAAACAGACAATTAGGGTTTTGGAACTGTTATTACCCATTTATGAAGGAGCACAGACGCATCAATATGTTGAAATGCTCCCCTCTCAAATGTCATAATATGTGGCTTTAGGTGGTGACATTACACGATAATGTTTAAACGACAAAATCTAACGGCAAACGCAATGTACATTAACATTGTTAATCACACGCATATTTCATTTATAATTACTTTAGCTCATGCAGTTGTTTTGCATCTGTAGTCTTTAATGCAATCTACTCTTGGGGCGAGATACATTCAGTCATTCAATTTAAATTGTCAAATCAATATTTGCATACAAACAAGCGATACAGCACATTTAATGCTTCTGTCCATAAATGCATGCACGTGTAAATCACGTTTTTACCACTGTTTTATCGTGTGTTATACCCTCCTCAAGCCAGAAATTGTTTTAATACAGTTTATCATGGAAAGGCCTAAATGTTATCGCGTACCCTATATATTGAGTTAGACAGAAAAACAGCCTGAACTATATTTTTTACAACCTCTGTCCATATTAAAGAGGCTGTTCAGCCCAATATCGGCCGATCAGGGATCATTTTGTTACTACATCGGCTACGTTTAACGCGGACATAATTAATGCCACTTTTTAATTTGTGCTGCAAATTTTACTTGATCGAAAATCATGCTGATAAATTTTCAACATTATCATTTGACTGACAATCTTCATTGTGTACTATAGAAATCTTTTTTATTTAGTTTTGGCATTCCATCGTAACGCTGCCATCATGAACCACACGAATGCTAACTGTAAACCATTAAGTGCTCTATTACGTCGTCACTATCGATTTTACATTTCCGCTTAGGTTACGAAAAGCAGATTTCATCAAATCTTTACAACTTAAAGTTGTGGGGATTACTGCGCCAAAATTAGACCGACAAACAGGAAAGGTAATTTCCGACAACTTAAATGGCGATAGTCGAAGTAAGGAACTATTTTCAGAGACCGCAGCGTCCCGTAGCGACTGAATGTGCGAAATACTTTTGGTTTCCAAAATGCTGTTGTCAAGCCCTGCTAGGCAGCCTCGTTACAAATATGGGACTGAACAGTCTCTTCATCGCACCCACGTATTATATTGCTGATGGATGTCTCCGTGAAGTCGATTACAAGTTATTTTTCAAACATACACTGCCGTTTGCTACATGTTGGGAGTTGCATTTATCGTTTCAACATTTATAAGTGACTGCCCTGTCATTGTTGTAATGTAATTGGTACAGAATGCCAAATTAAAGTTATGATGAATTAATGCATTTCGTTCGACACACTAAAGAAAGCTGTACATAAGAGCCATAATGTAGGCCAAAGTAGCAGACAGTTCAACACAGCAGGCTAAAGACACCTAGCTAAATATGATCAAGCTCAAGACGTAAACTTGCAAATGAGGTTGATGGAAATGTAATAGCCTTTAAAGAGTATGCTTCAGTCCTAGTACTGCATCAGAAGCGATTTTCGTGTATCATCATTGTGGATATGTATATTCCTATGATGTGACAAGAGTATTGTTAAGAGTGTATGCAATGACCAACTACGTTTCATTCATGCAGGCCTGTACTTTATAAATATCACAAATTTCGTATGTAGTTGCCCAATTGGTAACAAATGACATCTACAACTGACCACACTAATGTACCTCTGTTCTACACAAAATAGTGAGAACAAGGACACCAGCGTATGACAACATCGCCTCCAATGTGACGGAGTAAAGCACGCGCAAAATGTAAGGGGGTTATAAACATACCATGTCGATTGCTGAGCGTATGCTCACATCTAAGTCCATCTTTATCCAGTCCTTTTTTCGTTCATTGCTTCTCTCTTTCTATGTTCCAAAATATGTTCAAGATATGTTAATTAAAACATTATCTAGCACAATCTTACCCTGTATTTCAAAGAAGCCTCACTCTTGTTAAGTCACCTTTGACTGAGACTCCAGTAAACTGACAATATCGCTCAGCATTGAGTTCCTTTGCAATTCAGGACTGCAATTCTGATTACCCGGCCATCCATATATGTTTGTTTCTTAGAAACTTACAAATAAAACAGTTTGTGTGGCTTCTAAATTGCGACGGCAAATACAAAATAATAATGGTATTCATTGACATATCACGGCAGTCACAGTAAGTAAAATAATATACACAACATGTACAGTTATTTTTTAACATGCTTGATACCTAACCAAAACCAATGCCCGCCTCTTTGCAAGCCGCGCTGCATTCAACACGACTACGTTTGCTTTTGCTGCCAGGGGCGGTCATCGACTATCTGTGTTTAATTGAAGCTTACCTGCTACTTGAAGGTGATTGTCTGACTGTCATTTAAGTCATTGATGCCTATTTGACGAAACAAGTTTGCTCGTGTTTAAGATTTGAAATTAACAATCCAAACGGCACAGATGCAATGTTTAAAGTAGCAAAACTGCAAATACAGAAAACATTAAAGCTACTCATAAACTGCAATGATACTGGTAAAAAAGGAGTATTGTTATACACCGAGTATAAACCTATTGACATTATACAAAATTTCCTCAAAATTGACTATTGGCGCTGCAATTCTCTTAGGATGGAAGACATGTTGGTGAATGATCGAGTTCAGACTCATGTGAAATGCTACTTTGAGTGCAAATGCGTTCATACCATCTTGTTACCACTGCACAAGTTAGTGCACAACTTTGTAGCACAAGTCATCTAAGTGAGTCAAACGTGATGCTGGAAATTGTTTTCTACCGCCCGATTACTAATATTGACACAGGGTGCTGTGCCAAACATGGAGGACCATGATACACGCCTTTGACGGTGTTTGATAACGCGATTGGATTTGTCTTTTTAAATCAGTCTGAATTCAATCATATGGGTTGAGCAAATTTAAGCAGCAATATTTACGGTCATTGTGATTGCTTTCAGAAGTTACTTGCAGCATGTTAATGTGATGTGCCAATAAGAGTTGGTTATCGCATGGTCACGTGGGTGATATGGGGAAAGAACGCGGAGCGTCCGAGTGTCTTTCACCATATCGTCCTCGTGACCATGCGATAACATACTCATCGCGATTGCACCTACACGCGATAATCAAGCACGACGCTGTCTTCTTATAATGAGAATTAGCGTGAACCTATGTTATGTAAGGTATCTGCCTGGGACCTTTTAATATGAGAGAAAGTCCCTTAATCCCCCACTCGGCCTCAGCTGCCTGTCATGATGGTTTCAACTATAGGAGATGTCGGAGATTTATCTTTTTTCGACGCCAGTAATTTTGAGACGGATATTAGTGTTCCTGATTATATTACGCTTCGATTTTTGTTGTGTGAGACTTTAAGAACCTTCCCAACTCCGGCAACCAGAGCTCCGCCGACGTCGTCGTTGTTTGATGCTAGCAACACTGTAGCGCAGTAGACACGGCTCGGAAGGGTTTTCAATTTCGCGCCTTAGCATGATTCCGGGAAGATGGGATAATACCGTGACTTCCCGATGAGCGATGTGCAACCAGATTAGTGGCTGGCAAGCAAATGACTCTTGAGAAAACCTTCGTTATAAGACTTGCAAGGTGTGTGTGATATTAAGAACCTCCGTAGTGTTGCCATGCTAGTACAGCGGTGCTCTGTGAGGGACCTTCTCAAATGAAGTTGTTTCTCGGTGATATATCGACACGGTTGCAGTTATCGCACGGCAGACTGTGCTTTTGAGGCGTTATGGGAAAAAGACCGAGCTTTTTCTCGGGCTCTGATTGGCTGAGAGTAGGGTGCCATGCGATAAGTAGCCATAGTGCCACTATATAAAGTCGCGAGAATATAAAGCTTGAATATGCAATGATAATTAATGGAATATCGAAACGGACCTGGTCGACATTAACAACTGGATTAGATATATCGCGCTGTTGAGTAAGGAGAAGCAATCAATTAGTTAAACAGACGTGGTTCTTCAAGAGAGTCGTAAATGTAATCAGTTGACAATTGGTGCGCACGTTTGCCCTCACTGTTTATACCAATGTCCATGGTACGATGAATCATGTGACATTAGCAGAACTAAGTGCTCAATAATCTCATTATTACCAGAAAAGTGAAAGGCACAACCATCCGGGGCGTAAATAGAGATCAAAATTATATTTAGTCTATGCATAGGCATTCCAAAGTACAGATTGACTGGATATTTTGAACAGTGTTTCTCATGGCTATGCAGTCCTATCACACAAATGACAATATTCCCTTTGTGCATTAACTGACCAAAATAGCTTCTTACGACGACGAATATCAGCCTTCCTACTTCTCACATTATCAGGCTCTGCTTTATTCTTCTCCACGTAACAAGTTGCTGAGGTAGCTATTCCGCCAGAAAGATCAATCGTCCCTAGCTACATTTCGTCCAATCAGACAACTACTCGAGAAAGAGATAATGGGGTCGTGATTCCTCAAGCACACAATTGACGTCCATTGGCTGTGATAGATGCAGTTGTTACGGACGACGGCGAAAATGTGGAATGCACAAAGAGGTCTCTCCAAGCGGACGAGAGCGTTGATATCAAATGAACGTATAGCCTAATTTGCCACGCAAAATGTGTCCATGTGCAAACATGGTTGAATCTGCCTGTTTAAGGGCCAATCAATTATTGGTTAGGCCGGTTGTTGGTACGAGATAACTGAGGATATTTGTATAATCAATCGTAATAGAAATAGGCAGGTAAATTTGTTGAAATAGGTAACAAATGGTATTATAATATTTATCCTCACCATGAATTTTGTGAATGCCTCTGGCTTAAGTATACTCAAAGTCTACCAACATCAACGGATGGCAAATGTAGAGAATCGCAATGTTGGACGGAGGTGTCTTGAGACACAGTATTTTTTATGATAATACATCCAATTAGAGCACCATGTTACGCACATAATGTCATGCAGATGACGCTCTTGTCGCTATCAAGAGATGTATTTGTACGGTAGTTAAGTAGACAGTTGGTGGAGCAGATGGATTTATAGACTTTTTGAGTTCCCGACAAATTGCCCTGAATATTATATCGTGGTTATACCCTAGACATTCTGGATGCGCCAATGGAGAAATAGCAGCAGAAAATTATAAGAATACGTGTAAATAAATTCTTTGCTGCATTCATGGGAAAAACATCTCACAGAATCGATATCTATTCCATTTAACTTAAGAATCGTCTTTGCGTTTTTGTATTCATTTAAGAATTAGTCGTCAGTGATGACGTAGCTTACTGGTATTAGGGATCAATCATAAGGTCATTCAACAAGGAAGTCGCCTCCTTTGTTAACTTGGCAATTTTTGAAATTTTTTACAGGTCGTGCGTTTGAAACAAATTTCGATTTTTTTTAAATGGTGGGCATCAATGGTGCGCAAAGCCCAGATGATTTGTTTTGACCTCGACCCCAAACTAAGGTCAAGGGCACATTGTAAATGTTTCAATCCTTTATATCATCATAACCTACGATTTTGGAAAATGTTATAGCTCCTTGTAGCTGGTTTATGATCAACTTTTATTTAATACATGTCATTGAAGTATATGCATATTTCGCCCCAGCTCAAAATTGCGTGGTATTGTTTTAGCAAATTGTTCAATATGTGATCGTTGACCATCACAATTAGGTATAATGTTGTAAAGGACATTGCCTACTAAATGGAAAGTTTTAATGGACGTCGATGGCGTCATTTCTGGTTATAAGCCCAAAATTGTGAATCGGCAGTGCTATCGGAAGTAAACAAGTCGTTGCTCCATCATTAATGGTCGTATGTAAAATTTTGGAAAACAGCTCACACTGCCAAGAAGTTTGGGTTCGTTTATAAAATCGACAATTTGCGTTCAATGGTCATGAAACTTCGGTCAAATGTTATAATGGACAGGGTCAACTGAAGATTTTGTGAATGTCGCAAGCGTCACTTCCGGGTACGAACGAAGTTAAAATGGGACTGAAATATGACGTTAACGTGTCGTTTCTACGTCGTAAATGGTTGTATAGTAAATTGTTTTTCACTCGAATGAAGCCCATTCAATTAAAAACATATCGCTGTTTTGATAACAGCAGCCTGCACGTCGTGCTGTACAAATGTCGCCTCTGCTCTCTGCTCGCCTCATGGAGACGCGCTCAAGTATGGCAGGCCTGTCTATCATTGCCCCTGACAATGCGATTTCTTTATTAATTTTGTTCGCTTATAAAATCATCAATATACGTGCGATGCTCATGAAAATTGGTTGAATTTCAGTCGCCAAAACTTCAATATCCATAATAACTTGATTAATTATGGGCCGATTTTTAAATTGTTTTAACTTCGTGATACAGTTCCTCCGTGTCTACATGGGCCTCTTGGTTGCCTCATCGTCGATTTATTTCACGAAAACTGATTGTCCGATTAGAATCATTTATTTAGAGCGTTTTATGTTCAGCATCTTCACATAAAGCACACAAACCCAATAATCTCATCAAAAGTTTCTTACATATATATACGATTAATATGGAGCTAACTAACCGTCTCCATTGGTAATCATATACGTCCCATCGAAATGAGCAAGCATACATGGGGCTCAGGTGGAATGTTTAACATTTAAAATATTCATGAATACAAACCGACTGCGCCACGAAAATCACATTGATACCCTAAACACTCGCGTCTAGATTTCACTTCCGGTTACTTCAGTATTTATTCATGGTAATGCTACTCAAATAATATCCATAACCGCCCACTGACCGGAAGTGACTACCTCTTCTTATAATGCTTTGAAATGGTCACGTCCATGCAATAAAATGATATACATGCTATTTCTAGCATCGGTCGAGATGAAAGCTCCGATGACACCATAGTCCTGGTGATTTTCAAAGCGAGCATTCAGTCGTGGCGGTCGCCTCTGGTTTCCTTGCCATCCCCACAATGAACCTCGTAGGCAGGTAAGCACCTACAAAACAAAACAACACTACACTCCGTTATGATGTATCATTGCGAGCTATGACGGGCCATCGAAAGCCCACCTAGCTAATAGCTACGCGTAGAGGACAAGCTCCAATTGACTTTGGTGAGGGGCGTTTATAGCGTATCTAGCACGCCCATATTACCAGTAAAGCAACAGCAACACACCGGAAGGCCTCTGTAAACGAAAATTGCGACGTAGACTATTTCATCAGTAATAACCTTAAATGATTCTCTGTGTCCTTCAAGAATCAATAACTCACCAGACACTTTGTGCTAAGACGCAACCAATAGCTTCATTACCAGCATGGGCTAAACACAGAACGCCTGTCATCAATATGTCTATTGGCATAGGAATCCATGTAGATATGCGCTGTTTACAAATCACCGATTGCAATTGTTATGATTTGAAAGTACCAACCGCATGCTTATTGTAGTTGTAGTTGAATGATAACCCAATAACACAATAACAACGTTTTCTACTTGACCGGGCCCGATTCCATTGACGCTAATGAAGTAGAAGCGTCTTGAATGTACATAAATCGACTTAGCTCGTTTTGATACTGTAATCAAATTGCAAGAACTACTTAGTACGCCATTGCAATGCACATACTGCGTTGATACGATTGAGTTTAATTAAGCGTGCTACACATATTAGAGCTACTAACTAACAGAAAACATTGTGACTTGTGCAATCTGACTATCACATCGGCCATCAAAAATCTCTTTCTGGAACAAAACATATTCTGTAATTAACTGTCTGCTACTGTGTTTGCCACTGAGTGACAATTACTACAATACTTAATATGACACAGGCTTGCTATGAACGTATACCGGTTGGTCGTTTCGAAACATTTGTTTGACAGCTTTGACAATGAAGGCTTCTGCGTTAATTCAACGTATCATGTAATTATATCTTTGTACATACCACTGCGGTTATCTTCTGAATAGTGCAATAGATGATGGGAAAGTTAGTATTACTTGCTGTTCAGCATTTCAGCGGAAATATGTAGCATCAACAGCTTGCCTAGGAAGTGGTTCATACACGACTGGATTTATTGAACCAAGCAGAGTTACAAGATCCTCAGGACGTGGCCAGTGAACCAATGGGGATAATGGCATCCATATACAAGTCAACGAGGGACAAGGGACGGCTGTGATAAGTGGGGATCCCATTAAAGGCTTTGGGAGGCTGCTTGATGCATTGACACAATCATATACTTTGACCCGAAGAGCAAACTGTATATCCACCAATTTGTATATTTGAAAATATTACATATTTGTTTCGATTCACGCATATGCTTACCACATCTCATACACCAAATAGTAACCTACGTATGCATAGTGCTGTGGATGGACAATGTGTATCACATTAGCGATTAGACCGAATCATACTCCGTAATCTGCCTAGATTCAATACAGCTTTGAAGCTTCTTAGCTAAGACGCAACTTATCGTTTTAAGACCCTAGCATCTTTTGACGGACTCGAATAGCGCGTCTCATATTCACTCGTCACCTGGCATCCCATGTCGACAGATGCTGCTTAATTGTAATTGCCTGAATTGTTTTTGACACCGCAAACTGTGTGTTGTGTACAGCTGGAGTAGAATACGATAGCTCTGGTATCTTGGTTTGCATTGATTAGATCATAGGAACGACGCTAATGTAGCATTATAGTGATCTAACTAACTAACTAACTACAAATTCTAACTACTTGCCAAAATATGCAACGACAGAATGATTCGTAAGATGCAATCTGACGATGTTTGTCCTTTGGCATGGTGCTGTTTAATCGTCTTATGCACGCTGTTTAAGGCTGCAGACTGGTTAGATCAATGCATATGTTGGTGGATCGATATGGCCATCAATCGTTCGGTGATAATGATGCTTTAATGTGATTAAGAAAATTGCTATTTGACAACGACGATGCTTGATCTGCTGCAAGTCGCTATCGAGCTTTATGCATAACGGTAATGCACATGCATCAAGGCGTTGGTTTGCAACTTAGCTGCTAGGATGCGATTGTTATGGGAAAACAATCAATGATGGTAAGTGCCTTCCAACACTGTATTAGACACAAAGCAGCAGCGCCTGTAAACCCGTGGAACCGTTCATCATTATTTATATAGGATTCAATTTATTAAGGCAAACAGTATAACGAGATCTCCAGGACGTGACCAGTGAACCAATAAGATAATGATATACATAAATATATCAACGAAGGAAATTGGCGGGCTGTGATTAGTTGGAGCACCATTAATCACATATCACTGGTTCCAATCAGTATACAGAGATGATTTATGTGGCACATTTAAACTCATACACCGAGCGATGATGTAGCAGCCTGAAGGAAAGGTGCATTGTTAACCAGGGAGAAATGTCGAATCGGTATTCCGCAATGATCGATATCTAGTATCTAAAGGCTCTAATTCTGCCATCCTCTCCGATATATCTTTAAACGATAGATATTATCATATTCAATATCAATCTAACACAAGGTTCCATGAAGTAGGAGATTTGTTCGGCTTAATTGCTTTGTTGTATGGGAAATTAATTTTTAACAATAGCTCGATCGTGTAACCAATTGGTTAACTCTTTGCATTATGTTGGTACAGGATGACATTAAGATGTTTTCACAAAGATAAGACCATTTGAATGACCATGAGAGTTGTAGTGTGTTTGATAATGCAATAGCCACAAAAGAATTATATTAGATTAGATTACTAGGCACACCTAAATGTCACTAGTAAAGCATCCTACCGGAGTGATAGCTAATATTTCTACAAGAACAATAAGTATGTTTGATCATTCGGTTGAATAAGGCCCACTTCAATCCTCCCTTCTCAGCACTATGAGTGGATGTCGTAAGTCTGTCACGCGTTACTGTAAAACGAATCACAGTGCCCGTTATCACCGAGGTGTCGGTCTCGCTAGGCTTCTAGTATGTTTAACGGGAGGGACCAGCATTGCTATTGAGGAAGCACCTTGACGAAACTTCGATAGATATTATCCCGCTTAGGACAATACACCTTATTTGATCAGAATGTCATGCTCCTTATGTATTCGATATCGGCAACACATTTTGGTCATTGCTGTTTACTTAATTGAGGTGATAGGTGATAGAGCAGGTGGTGTATTGCCGATTTGCTATGGTACAAGCTTGAAAGATTCTCTCATGGTAATTCCCTGCGCATTTTCTTATGCTCCTATGCAACAGTTGATCAAAGTGAAATAACAGCATGACATTATCAAGCCAATAATGCATGAATATCTTCATGCAACAAGGTAGGTATGGTGCATGTTATCCGTCAATAAGCTAAAGCTGATCATTACCACATTAATGCTAGTAATCAATCAGAGCTTCATTAAGTCATCGTTACTTGGTGCATCTGATAAGTGATTAAATAATCCAACCAATACTACTCGACATACCGAGCTAAAGTACCAACAGCACGAAGTCGTACCACGTGACAGAGCACGTACAGAGTCAATATGACTATTGACCTTCATATCACGGCGCCTGGCTGAATGTTTCAAGACCCCGTCAACCTCTGATATAACATTGGTCAGGCCCAGAAATCGACTTGCACCTTGCGATAATATGGCTGTAAGGATCTCCGGATATAATGCATAGTGAATACTTTTTCGTCGGATAACAACTTGTAACATAACTACATCGGAAATAGCCAAGCAATAACGACCTATTTTGGATTTAACTTTTGAACCACACAACCTTTATTCATTGCTTGGATCATTTTGGCCTCCTACTTCCGTCTTCGAGTAATAAGCATTCTCTAGGTACTTCGATTAATTCTAGCGGTGATCAACAGTGACACTAAGGCGTCATCGGGGACATCACATTTCCATTACGGATGCTACAGGTGGCCTCGGTAACCCATCATAGCGACCGTGAATATTGTTTAAGCAATTCTCTCATTTGCCCGCCTAGAGTCCATGATGCGCTTGGAGGTTTATAATTTAACTACTGAGACACCAATTGACAGACACGAAAAGAAAGCTTCGCAGTGACTTGTGTTGCTTTCAGTACCTGCTACAAAATAGTTGATTGCTCTTAGGTACATTTAGATAGTGCCAGCCATTGTTGTCCACAGCTGCACTTCAATTACAGGGACCTTTTTTGCTTTTTAGATTATAAGGATGCACAATATTTACTGCACTGTATACAACTGCGGTAAATGCTGCATTATAGCAATCAACCACAGAAGCAGAATGCATGCTAGTACACTATTATTGCATTACATTGCATAGTAGCGTAAACGACAGTACAATTCTTAGGCTGCAATCGAATAATATGGCGGATGGAACAAATCTGTATCATAATTGCAAATGTCCACCCAAAACGATCGTTGGTAGCAGTTTATCAATCATTCACAATCGAGTCAATTACTGCTCACATAGGATAGCAAATACAACAAGAGTAAGCGCCGCCTGAGACATTCTGTTCACATTAATCAAAGTCGTCAGCGACGCTTGCCTGATCCCATATGAGTGATTTATCTGCCGGTATGTATGCACAACAGGGCAACACGGATGGTCACCTGTCGATTTATAGACAACATCCGCCGCCAATTTATCCTACACAATGGCACTGAGATGCCACCATATGAATGCCAAGCGGCGCTGTTTCGCTACAAAGCTGCTCTTTCAATTCTTTGCATGAACTTACATATCCTGGCTATACCTGCGTTCTGTAGCTTGACTATTCGACTCGTGCAGGTGGTCGTGGTTGCATACTCCTGCAATGTGTATGATCACAACCAGGTTATCATCATTGAACAATGCGTTTTACTGTATTTTGGTATATTACTTACTTATGAGACGGTTGATTAAGCGATTATTAGAGGTTTAAATGGATGGCATAGGAACGGTGATGCACTGAATTACAATTGCTCATGCCAAACCACAACTTCATTGGCGAAAATCGCGGACTTGGTTGGGTTGAACAATAGAAGATTCTTGACGCGGAATCCAGCACAAAGTTCAAAGTTAGCTCATTGGCATCTGCGACGTGCTATTCCACATTCACAAGGCAGGCAGATGATTGGCTAATATAAGCTGCCTCGTTCGATTGATTGCCTTGCTGGGTTGCACTGCATTTTGCCTCAAATAACTCTTACTAGATGCGTCAGATCGCAGTTGTTTCTGATAAGATGAGAGAGTCAAGCAGGATCTTCGGTGACACATCGAGCAGTACACTAGGGGTGCTCTTCATTTCATGCTGCTTTTACTAATACCACCTTCTATCTACTTTACACTGCGTCGTCAGTGATAATTGGACGTCCTCGTAGCGAACTTAGCTTATAACTTATTTTTCATTTCCATGCTTGTCATAAAACACAAGTGGTCTACCTCCGAGAAACTAAAGAGTATTGAGTTAGCTTGTTTACAATGGGATCTTTACAGTCATGGCCAGTGGTCAACAGCATGTAGACCCATCATGCATCTGGAGTTGTGAAATAGCTGATCCAAATCAAGTACATAGTGACGAAAAACTGAATTGCGATACTAGTGAAGGAATACTCAACACTTCTTATCGACGATTTTGACTCACATAAATTAATTTGTAACATCGTCATCGGACAGTTGTGAACTGTCTGCTTCTGTGTTTACGACACTGTTAGCATGGTTAAGCCAATTGCTCTGTTTAAATGCATAACGCCTGGTGTATAAGTGTATTGACATGTTTTCTAAAAGCAAAGATGTGAGTGCTGATCTACACAGCTGCATTGTTACTATCGCTTTGCACACATTTTGTAGATAATCTATGAAAGGACGGGAGGGGAGGATACACCGCGCGGCGGAAATCAATACCAGTAACAGCTTGCATGTTAGACGGCTCACCATAGTTCATACTCAATTTATTGAGCCACGCCCCAGTAACAAGATTTCCAGGACGTGGTCCGGGGACAAATTGGGATAATGCCAATGATAAACGTGACACCGAAGCAATTAGTTTGGTAAGGCTAATGTTTATGATACATATGAAGTCGCTTCATTGGTGACATAAAAGAATACTAGACTTGATATACAGTTAATATCTCAGTCTCGCGTTGGTATGATCACAATATTTACAATATAAGCCAGCATAAACAAGAAGCCTTATTAAACTTTGACAAGTTGATTTAACAACTCGAAGTATGATATCGTTCCATCTGGTACTTAAGATTTTCAGCTGTTGTATTTTTCATTTCCTAGAATTGCCTCAAGAAGGTAAGTACTATGCGGTTTAGTACTAGTTTGCGGTATTTATTTAGCTAGGCCAGGGCCTAGGTTAACAAAGCATTCACTGTATTGTTTGGAGATTATATGTTGCTGTACCATCTGTAAATGTACTGTTGCATTAGGGTGGGAATCTCCGCTTTTCGATCATTGCATAGTTTCCCTACTAGTTTCCAAATTTGATTTACCCGGATGATTAATGCTGTAATAATCTTTCTTGGCAAAACAGTCGGTGAAGGAATACATCAAGACAGCTTCTCACAGCGCGAGATAATTCTGAGGTAATTTACAATGGAAGAGTCGTTAACAATACAGTACCCACGAAATAATTTCTTTTAGATTGAATGACATGGACAATGTTACACAGGTGCAGCTAGAAATGACACAAGGTGAATAAGCGTGCTTGATTGACTAAGACCCACGTGCACGTCACTAACTCAGTACTATTAGTGTGTGTTATGGGCTATGCTATGCGATGCACAAAGTTTTTCAGGTTCCGCTTTAAAATAGATCAAAGTTCATATTAGCACTAAACCGACGGCCCAGTTGGAAAAGAAGTTCACTTAGCGTCATTGATTCGGGGCGGGATTGTATTGCTAAAGATTATACATCCTTTGATAGTGCAAAGTCATGCTTCCTATATAATTCATATCCACATTGTGTCAATGCGTATGACGCTCTCATATTTTCGTCATTTGAAAATACTGCCATGTTCATGCTTAACATAATCTCTACGCTCGAATCCTTCATGGTGAAATCAAATCAAAGATATTAGAATTCATCTTTGACTAAGGGAACAATTCATTTGCTGTTTTTGTGGGAATCACGGCTGAAAGAACAAAACTGCAATACACCCCGCTCTAGGGGCTTCTTCGCTCTCTTTTTACGCATTTAAGAAGTAGACATCAACATTGACGCCAACAAAGGCGGTGCTTTAGCAAGTAGAATAAGATAATGAATATAATTGAAGCATCAGGTGTAAACGGTGAAATTCGATCGCTTCAACATCCAGTGTAGTAAAGTACAAACCGGAAACATGAATGCTTCCTGTGAGAAACAGAACACCATTACGGGCAATGAATATAACAAGCATGAAGAATACTTTGGTTGTTTGTTTTTCCTACTCGGATCATGAGTTTTTATTGGTTTCACAATAACATCTTTGACGAGGTAGGTCAGTAGGGCCCACAATGCAACAAATATCACCAACGTTTATGTTGTTTCATATACACTACAACGTGCTCCTTGCCTTGGGGATTTATTCATTTTGTACCAGACCATGTCACAAATAGCAACCTCAGCATGAATTCAGGAGCACTGTACAGCGTTATGATGCTTTTTTTTGGCATCATACGATGGACCATAAAGCACTTCAGGAGCCGCATAATGACAGAATTACAATCTATTTGTTCCACAGAATATTCGGTTTAGATTAAAAGTTCACCACCAAGTTGATGCAGTTCCTTTTAATTCCCCATTATATCGTCTCTGATTCATCATAGCACACCAGTGAATATAAATCGTCATCCAAGCATTGGAAGCATATTTGACACATTAAAGTAAGCAGCTGCTTTAACCCAAAGACCAACCTGCTTATCCAACAGTAGCAAATGTTACCTATTGTTATAAATCAATGGGAAAACTAAGCCATACGTCATATATTGCGCTGTAAAAAGATAGAAGATAGAGCAACAAGGGAATTGGGACGTATGGCTTTGTTAAAGATGCATGTTTCGGCGATCTGGCGCAATTATTATTTTGCTATAATCTTTGTGTAGTCGCTGGAACACCAGATTATGGATGATTAATTAATAAAAGCGCATTTAAACAGCCTCCGAACTTTGTCTACAAACACATTGAAATGATTAGCGATCTGAACCAGTAACTATCCAAGCGCAACTTTACAAATGTAAATAATGGAATTTTACAAAGGTCGTACACATAACTGGGGTCACTGATTGATAATGAGTTTTAGGATGCCATTACTTAACGTTCAACAGGAGCAAGAGCTTGCATACGAAACGGTATCAAGATCTTCAGGACCTGGCCAGTAAACCAACAAGGATAATGATCTCCATTTATATCATAAAAAGACTTAGGGCGGCTGGTATAATGGGAGATGCTATTAAAGATTTAGGAGGCTGTTTGATGCACAGCCACAATCACATACTTTCACCTTAAGAGCAAACGGTATGTCCACCAATTCGTAAATTTGCAAATGTGTCGATTGTTAAGCGTTCCATTGGAACGACAGTGTATATCACATTAGCAATTAGCTCGAATGATACTCTGTTATCTGCCAAGATTCCATAACGCGCTTGATGTGTGTGCTAACATAGTTTTAATACCCGAGCATCAGTTGACGCAGACGAAGAGCGCGCCTCACGTTCATTTGTCTTCTGGTATAGGATTTCATGTCGACAGGATCTACCTACTTATACGTGCGTACAGCTTAGACACTGGGATGTCTTTAGTAGTAGTTGAATAAGATGGTCCTGATATCGTGTTGTGATTTTATCAGATCATGCGAATAACGTTTATCTATTTTACATCATGCAAACACGGTAATAAAGCATTTTAAAGATCCGCTATATATCAAGCTCTAGGGCTGTAGGCTGTATACTTTTTACATATTCACGCAAGGCCAGAAAGATTCCGAAATAACAATTAAGAATGTGTGTCTGTTGGTAAGCCGCTGTTTGATCGTCGGAATGCAAGTGTCTGTCTAAAGGCAAAGTATCGACCGACTTCAAATATCTACGGCTGCAGACTGGTGAGAACAATGCGACGCTGCATGCACTGCCACATGGCGAAGAGTTTGTCCCGAGGTTGTGTAATGGCAACCACGCCTTTCAATTAATCCAAAATAACCTTGATGTTGTTGTTGTTGTTGTTGTTATACCAAGGTAAAGCAGTTTGGCAACTCTTGGCAACGTACTGCTATAACCTTGAGATATTCGTCGAAGCGTTTAAAAGGCGTAAGGCGATCAAATAATATTCGAGTTTATCACCTACTACTCATCGTGCATAAAGACAATGTAGGTTGAAAGCACGCAAATGATTGGTCACATGTCATTATACCGTCATATATTAACGTCTATTCCATTTCATTTCGAAATCGTTTGGCGAATTGTTTATATGACATATTGTGTGAGCCGGTTTCCCTGTGGCGTATTCGGCGTCGCCTTTCGACCAACAGGTTGTGGGTTCGATACCGTCGCGATATCACGTCGATATTGATAGTGACGTTATAGCCTTATAGTACAATTACCGTTAAATATTAGGGTAGGTTAAGATCAGTAGACATAATGTACCGCAGTGTTAACCGCATGCAGATTCTAACACATATTGTAATTTTACTTATACAGCCAATTGATTTGCATGCATCTGAGGAACCCGGTCAAAGCAAAGGTACTCAGATGCTACATAAATGCTTATTATCGCGCAAACCACTTGCCATTGGAAGGTCTGGCTGCATTGATAGATAGACAATACTTACCAAAGTGCCATTAACACGAGACACTAATAATTCCTCTTTATCGCATCCTAGCTGCCCTGAATATTAACCACCAGGAGGTTAACAGGTTCATCATCTGGATGATGAATTAGCTACCACTTACTGTGAGAAGGTAATAAACACACAGAAAACGTGGATGCAATAATCTGCGATGTACCCGGACTGACAGTTATTTAATTATATCACTCAAGCTGGCCCACATCCGCAGCAATACCCTGAGCTCACGCCGAGTACATCAGATTTAGATTTATTGCTTAGAATCTTCCTGTACCTATTTTGAATAGAGGATATATGAAGATTGATAGTAATAGATAGCGTGCAAATTTATAAGCTTCCTGCTGCGCAATGCCGAGACGAATATAAGGATCGACCGCACATTCGGCCTATTATCAGACAAATTATCGTAATGACACATGCGTCCTCTTACCGTGAGGCCGGCGTATGCAATAGTACGCTTGTGTGTGCTGTTCGATGTACATAGTATTCTGTTACATCTGTTAGGTTCCATTCGTTTGCTAATTAAATCCTATCTGAATATTCGTTCAGTTCTCAAAACGTGACTCGCGGTCTGACCAGAATGGCTCATCATGTTCCTCAAGTATCGTGTGAAACTCACCTTGTCATTCAAATATCGTCTATGACAACTCATGTACATTTCACTGGATAATAAGCGTTGAATAGCGTGTTTCAAGTATATGGTCTGTCACGTTATGTATATAGGTTATGATGACAATCCTGCTTTGTTATGATGGTCGTCAATACAGAGGAAGACCTGTTACCATATTCAGATATACCAAGCAATATAGTAGAATATAGAGAAATACGCATGGATAGGCGAGATCTTAATGACCAATTATGAAATTATAGATAATGACACAATGAGTCGCGAATTTGAAAGCGCTTTGAAATGAAGCAAGCAGAGAGCGGTTATTGTTTGTTAACAGGACGGAATAATAAGAAACATCATGACACAGCATAAGCAAACATATTTGAAGTGTTGATACAGAGTGCAAATGTCTTTTAGACATGTCTCCCGAACTTTGGTCCCTCTCAGCACACTACCGTTAAGCTGCATGCCATAATCCCCCCGTGGTATTCTATATTCTATATCAAATGTAGCCGCGTTTGATGAACTTACATTGCCAATAGCCTGCTGGAATAATTTATATATGCTGCTTTCTGATAACTACAAATCGTTGTGCTCTTAGTTACATTTTCATAGTGCAAGTCATTGGTTGTCTGTAGGTGAAGTTGAATAAGATGTGTTGATATTAGATTATAAGTTATGTATTGTATTGCATACATACACAGTAAACCAAGCATAATAACCACCAACCACAGTATACGAGTGCATATAAGTGAACTGTACTGTATTGCATTACGTAGTAGCATCAAAATTGCGTAATTCTTACACTGCAATGGATTGTTTGAGAGATGGTGTATGTTTGTAATAAGCCGAATTTGCACTGCATTACTTAGTAGCCTCAACGACTGATACATGCTAACACTGGTGTATGTTTGTACTAAGCCGCATTTCCACTGCATTACGTAGTAGCATCAAAAGTGCGTAATTCTTACACTGCAATTGATTGTTTGAGAGATGGTGTATGTTTGTACTAAGCCGAATTTGCGCTGCATTACGTAGTAGCCTCACCGACTGTAACATGCTAACACTGGTGTATGTTTGTACTAAGCCGCATTTCCGCTGCATTACGTAGTAGCATCAAAATTGCGTAATTCTTAAACTGCACTTGATTGTTTGAGAGATGGTGTATGTTTGTACTAAGCCGAATTTGCACTGCATTACGTAGTAGCCTCACTGACTGTAACATGCTAACACTGGTGTATGTTTGTACTAAGCCGCATTTCCGCTGCATTACGTAGTAGCCTCACCGACTGTAACATGCTAACACTGGTGTATGTTTGTACTAAGCCGCATTTCCGCTGCATTACGTAGTAGCAAGCCTTTTGCGTAATTCTTTATATGCACTTGATGTTTGAGAGAGATGGTGTATGTTTGTACTAAGCCGAATTTGCACTGCATTACGTAGTAGCCTCACTGACTGTAACATGCTAACACTGGTGTATGTTTGTACTAAGCCGCATTTCCGCTGCATTACGTAGTAGCCTCACCGACTGTAACATGCTAACACTGGTGTATGTTTGTACTAAGCCGCATTTCCGCTGCACAAATGAACAAGCCTTTCCCAGATATTATATGCATTTCGATGCATATAAACGTGTTATGACCTCATAAAACTGAGGGTTCTATTTACCCACCTGCAGATTGGCTGCCCATGGAAAGGTCGTAGTGCATGAATCCTTATACGCCTATAATTCCTCCTGATCGCACCCTACCTGCCCTGAATATTTACCACCTGGGCGTAGTAATGATTACCTGGATCTCCGTCGAAATGATCGCATCATGAGAGGGTAGATGAAAACAGCGGTATATACACAGCGTGCCAGTTATTTGAAAAGTTCTATTGTCCCGCTGAACAAGCTCCAACTTCACAGTGTCCTGGTCCCTTGGCAAGTTCTATTGCCCCCCTGATCAGACTATGTGTCATAACACGATGCTGATGTGTTGGGAAACAAGAATTATGATGAAGCGAAAAGTACTGCGCCTTGATACATCAGATGGTTAATAGCAGATGGTGGACTGGTTAACAGGGAGGGCGGCCTTGTTGAATCTTGTCATAGAACGGTTTGGAAATCCAGCTAAGGGCTGCCTGGTTATCCAGCTGTTCGAGCAGATGGAAATGGCGAGGCATTTGACGTTTGAATTGAAATACCAAAAGTGTGCTTTATAAAACGATGATGTCACAGAAAAGCCCGTTAAGACTGCATTAAAAGGAATGCATTTATCTACTTAGCTGTAAGGTGGTAACGAAGTGCTTCCTACATGTGTAAACATGGGCACACTCCTAATCAAATGCAATGCTCTGATTGACTTTTTCACTTTTAATCTCTTCCCCTCAGCATTATATTCGTCGTTGAATCGATGGAATTCGCTGCTGGTAGTGGATTGATGATGTTTGAAATAGTACTGGCTTGGCAGAAGGGTAGATTATTTATTGAAAAACAACAAGTTAGTGATGCCCCTTGGGTTAGCTACGGCTAATTTAGCTAGCTGCTCATGCGGCGCCGCGACCACTATATCGCTATCAAAGAAGCAGTGTTCACTTGCTAGGGGAAGGCTGGTGACCGGACGGTGTGCGACTTCTTCAAAGGTTTCCCCTAGTTAAACAAGTTAAATTGTCAGTCACGGGGCGTGCCTGAGGGCTTTTGGTTTTTTGCATGATTTGACATTAGATACTCGCATCGTTGGGGGCAGAAAGGAAGGTCCAAGATGTCATTCAAGATCAGCTGGAAGATAGGGCTTGGACCAGACCTGGACTGTAACTACAATACACGCGTAATTTGCATCAGCTTAATTTTCGCGAAAACAGCCTGTGCGCGCACTTGAATGCTCCGTTTCGTTCTTTTTGGTCCAAGATACTTGTTCGATGATCGATATCTAGTCCCATTAGGACAAGAGCATCTTCTCTTAAGCGGTACGTCTATCAAATGTCATAATCATTCCCTGCGAGGGCATCGATATACACTATATGTCCCTGCTTCTTCGTGAGATGTACCTTAGGTACGAGCGAAAATGAGACTCTGAAATCATTTTAATTCTGTTCTGTTCCTGAAGAAGATTGAATAGAAGAGAGGGGCTGATGCTGCTGCCAAAGTAATACGACGATTCAGTGATGAAGGGATAGAGTAACGCTAAAAATAGCAAGTTATTACTAATGCTGTTCAATGTTGCTATAGGCTGAATATAATTTGCATTTCTTGTAATAACCAGCCAATAATGAATTGAACGCAGATCAGTTGTTCATTTGAAAGATTTGCTGTTACCCTCTATCAGCACAGTATTCCTGAACAGAAAGGTTGTCAATTGTGTGAAATTATACAGGATATACAATGAAAAGGGCTACGAATAATTGTTAACCTAGCACTGCTATAATTCGAGGAAATATATAAGGGGTTGGCAGTCAGGGGTTCTATTCTCCCGCTGACCCAGCTCCAACTTCACAGTATCCTAGTCGCTTGACAAGTTCTATTCGCCCGCTGATCCAGTTCCAACTTCAGAGTGTCCCGGTCGCTTGACTGCCTGGTTATCCAACAGGTGGCGGCTGGTTAACAGCAGATGACAGCCTGGTGGAGGACAGGTTAGCCAGATGGCGGCTTGTTTAACAGCAGATGGCAGCTTGGTTTACTAGCATATAGTGGGTCTGGTTAACAGAGGATGGCATTCTGGTTAGCCAACTGATAACGATCTGGTTACCAGCAGAGTGTGGCCTTTGCAAACAGATGGCGTCGAGTTTAACATCAAAGGGCGGCCTGCTTAGTCAGCCAATAGCGAGCCTGGTAAGCCGTTTTTAAAACCCAAAAAAAAAGCAGTTAAAAATGCTATATTGCACGTTTATCAATAAATTAACAAAAAAAAGCCGTCGGGGTAATAAACACCGCAAACTATAATGAGCATACACATCCTCTTTTTCAAATTGTATTGTATACATACACAGAGTACATTTCATGACATAATGCTTCTACCTTGATACTTGGTCAGACCACGTTGACCGCATCAGAAAGATAATAACTGGATCACAAACTGTATAATCAACAGTTTTAAAAACCAAATCCAAATCAGCACTTGAAATTATACATGACACGTTATTTTATCCATATCGAAACAATGGCCTCCCTGACATCGGGCTAAATTGTAATACTTAAAGGCAATTATTTAAGAGCAAAACAGGCCGTTAGGATAATACATAACACCAAATTTAACGAGCATACCAGCACACTTTTTAAAAACGACATGTATGCATGAAGTCGGAGACATATATTCTATTCAGCTGGTTATATACGCAAGCTTAAACACGGCACATTCTTATCAGCTCTTACAAAACTGTTCTCTAATCAAAATCGCTCGCGTTATCATCAAACTAAGAAACGTATCATTTTATTGAATACGCTGCTGTAGAACGCCAAACAATACAAACCTAGGAACATTTGTATGAACAGTTATGAAGACGTACTAATTGCTAAAAAAAATTACTGGCACCGACATATCTTGGTGAATATAATAAAAATGAAATATTACATGATATTAAATAACGGACATTTTCTTTGATTTTTATATTAATGGTGATACTTATCGGGTGTGTAGAGGACATTCCCGGTTTCAGAATGAGAGCGGCTGTGGCTGAGGCCATATCCCTGGTCCATTTACTAATAATAATGATTTATGATGCATTATTATCATAATGAAGGGCACTACGGTAAAAGTCAAAACAAGTCAAGTCACACTTGTCCCGCATGGAAAGCATGTAGTATGACTTTGGTATTGCGGCGCGCAATGGAAAGTACTGAATCGTGTGATGGCTTCTATAATACTGCAGTACAGTTAATTGCACACCACCCCACATCTTCCCAGTGGCTGCAATCGTGGACGCCCCATCCAGGGTGACGACAGTCGAGCAAACTTGCTTCATTCCCTGCACATCCAACATTATCCAACCAAATTGGCCCCGGAACCTTGACCAAACGCTGCACCGGAGCGCGCAACCCCTAGACCTAGATACACATCACGATATGAATCATACAGTGTCATAGCATAAGTTACCATTGTGATCACAGTAGCGTGCAGCGCATGGTTACTCAACCACATCTACCGGACAAGGTTTGGCAAGGGAATGTTTAACAAAAAATTAGGAGGATTTGGAAACTACCAAGTTTACAGTTGTGAAGTTTATACATGCTACATGATCCCACAACACAAAGGCTTTCCATTTCCCACTTCAAATATTTAAAAAATATCAACATAAAGAATTGCCAAATGAGTTATATACACATTAAAATTCGTCTCATGCGGAATCATTTCCCATGTCTCCTGGTGGATACGAGCACTAGAAATAAATTCATAGCATACATTTCACTCTAATGAGTCAGCAATGCATTGTATTTGAGTGATCGATTGAGAGATAACGATACAAAATTACCAGAAACGATACAAAATGGAAGTAGTCATCACAGACAGTCTTTACCTGAAACCTCTCCACTCTTCTGCATACAACGTTAGCATCTGCAGCGCCGTTCTCGACAATCTGTCGACATAAGTCATCACAGACAGTCCCCCATTCACTGTTGCATGATACACCTGATACTCGCCCGGAACCGATCCGTCTCCACCAACCAGACGAACCAACCATACACCAGCCTCTCTGGACAACGGTCTAACTTGATCAACCATGCTGTGTGTGTGAAGGTTTCCACAAGCTGTTCCATATTGTCCAACCTGTCTGATAACCTAACTTGATCAACCATGACGACGTCTTCAGAGTGTAGGCAATTATGGACGCCCCATCCATTATGACGACAGTCGAGCAAATTTGCTTCATTCCCTGCACATCCAACATCATCCAACCAAATTGGCCCCGTACCTTGACCAAACGCTGCGCTGGAGCGCCCAACCCCAGAACTAGACACACATCAACATAGGAAGCATACAGTGTCATAGCATAAGTTACCATTGTGATCACAGTAGCGTGCAGCGCATGGTTACTCAACCAAATCTATGGGACAAGGTTTGGCAAGGAAATGTTTTATACAAAATGAGGAGGATTTGGAAACTACCAAGTTTACAATCGTGAAGTTTATACATACTACATGATCCCACAATGCAAAGGCTTTCCATTTCCCACTTCAAATATTAAAAAAATATCAACATACAGAATTGCCAAATGAGTTATATATACATTGAATTCAGCTCATGCAGAATCATTTCCCATGTCTCCTGGTAGATACCAGCACCAAAAATAAATTCATAGTATACATTTCAGCAATGCATTGTATTTGAGTGATCGATGAGAAATAAAAATAAAAAATGGTGTCTTAACCTGAAACCGATACTTCTGCAGACGACGTTAGCATCTGCTGCGCCGAATAAGTCATCACAGACAGTCCCCCATTCACCGTTATGATACACCTCTACTCGCCCGGAAGCGGATCCGGCCCCACCAACCAGACGAACTGGCAAAAATGGAAGGTTGTCGACGAGCTGTTCAATATTGTCCTGCCTGTCTGATAACGGTCTTACTTGATCAACCATGCTGTGTGAAAGGCTTCTGACAAGATGTTCCACATTGTTAAGCCTGTTTGATAACGGTCTCACGTGATCAACCATGCTGTGTGCAAGGTTTCCAACCATCTGATCCACATTGTCTAGCCTCTCTGACAACGGTCTAACTTGATCAACCATGCTGTGTGAAAGGTTTCCGACAAGCTGTTCCATATTGTCCAACCTGTCTGATAACGGTCTAACTTGAGCAACCATGCACACCACCCCCACGTCTTCGGAGTGATGGCAATTATGGAAGCCCCATCCAAGATGACGACAGTCGAGCAAACTTGATTCATTCCCTGCACATCCAACATCATCTAACCAAATTGGCCCCGTACCTTGACCAAACGCTGCGCCGGAGCGCGCAACCCCAGAACTAGACACACATCAACATAGGAAGCATACAGTGTCATAGCATAAGTTACCATTGTGATCACAGTAGCGTGCAGCGCATGGTTACTCAACCACATCTATGGGACAAGGTTTGGCAAGGGATTTGGAAACTACCAATTTTACAATTGTAAAGTTTATACATGCTACATGATCCCACAATGCAAAGGCTTTAAATTTCCCACTTCAAATATTTAAAAAATATCAACATAAAGAATTGCCAAATGAGTAATATACACAATGAATTCAGCTCATGCGGAATCCTTTTACTATGTCTTCTGGTGGATATGAGCACCAGAAATAAATTCATAGTATACATTTCACTCTAATGAGTCCGCAATGCCTAGTATTTGAGTGATCGATTGAGATATAATGATACAAAATGGTGTCTTTACCTGAAACCGAGACTTGTGCAGACCACGTTAGCATCTGCTGCGCCGAAGTGGTCATCACAGACAGTCCCCCATTCACCGTTATGATATACCTCTACTAGCCCGGAACCGGATCCGGCCCCACCAACCAGACGAACTGACGATAATGGAATGTTCTCGACAATCTGTTCCACATTGTCTAGCCTGTCTGATAACGGTCTCACTTGATCAACCATGCTGTGTGAAAGGCTTCTGACAAGCTGATCCACATTGTCTAGCCTCTCTGATAACGGTGTCAGTGATCAACCATGCTGTGTGAAAGGTTTCCGACAAGCTGTTCCACATTGTCTAGCCTGTCTGATAACGGTCTCACGTGATCAACGATGCTGTGTGAAAGGTTTCCGACAAGCTGATCCACATTGTCTAACCTGTCTGATAACGGTCTCACTTTGTTTACAATGCTGGTTGAAAGGTTTCCGACAAGCTGTTCCACATTGTCTAGCCTGCTCTGATAACGGTCTCACGTGATCAACGATGCTGTGTGAAAGGTTTCCGACAAGCTGTTCCACATTGTCTAGCCTCTCTGATAACGGTCTCACGTGATCAACGATGCTGTGTGAAAGGTTTCCGACAAGCTGATCCACATTGTCTAGCCTGTCTGATAACGGTCTCACTTTGTTTACAATGCTAGTAGAAAGATTTCCGACAAGCTGTTCCACATTGTCTAGCCTCACTGATAACGGTCTCACGTGTTCAACCATGCTGTGTGAAAGGTTTCCGACAAGCTGATCCACATTGTCTAACCTCTCTGATAACGGTCTCACTTTGTTTACAATGCTGGTTGAAAGGTTTCCGACAAGCTGTTCCACATTGTCTAGCCTCTCTGATAACGGTCTCACGTGATCAACCATGCTGTGTGAAAGGTTTCCGACAAGCTGTTCCACATTGTCTAGCCTCTCTGATAACGGTCTCACTGTGATCAACGATGCTGTGTGAAAGGTTTCCGACAAGCTGGCCTCTTTCTTACGTGACAACCATGCTGTTCGACAGTTGTTCATTGTCTAGCCTCTCTGATAACGGTCTCACGTGATCAACCAGGCTGTGTGAAAGGTTTCCGACAAGCTGATCCACATTGTCTAACCTGTCTGATAACGGTTTCATTTTCTTTACAATGCTAGTAGAAAGTTTCCGACAAGCTGTTCCACATTGTCTAGCCTCTCTGATAACGGTCTCACGTGATCAACCATGCTGTGTGAAAGGTTTCCGACAAGCTGATCCACATTGTCTAACCTCTCTGATAACGGTCTCACTTTGTTTACAATGCTGGTTGAAAGGTTTCGACAAGCTGTTCCACATTGTCTAGCCTCTCTGATAACGGTCTCACTTTGTATACAATGCTAGTGGAAAGATTTCCGACAAGCTGCTCCACATTGTCTAGCCTCTCTGATAACGGTCTCACGTGTTCAGCAATGCTGTGTGAAAGGTTTCCGACAAGCTGATCCACATTGTCTAACCTGTCTGATAACGGTCTCACTTTGTTTACAATGCTGGTTGAAAGGTTTTCGACAAGCTGTTCCACATTGTCTAGCCTTCTGATAACGGTCTCACTTTCTTTACAATGCTAGTAGAAAGATTTCCGACAAGCTGTTCCACATTGTCTAGCCTCTCTGATAACGGTCTCACGTGTTCAGCCATGCTGTGTGAAAGGTTTCCGACAAGCTGTTCCACATTGTCTAACCTGTCTGATAACGGTCTCACTTTGTTTACAATGCTGGTTGAAAGGTTTTTGACAAGCTGTTCCACATTGTCTAGCCTCTCTGATAACGGTCTCACGTGTTCAACCATGCTGTGTGAAAGGTTTCCGACAAGCTGATCCACATTGTCTAACCTGTCTGATAACGGTCTCACTTTGTTTACAATGCTGGTTGAAAGGTTTCCGACAAGCTGTTCCACATTGTCTAGCCTCTCTGATAACGGTCTCACGTGTTCAACCATGCTGTGTGAAAGGTTTCCGACAAGCTGATCCACATTGTCTAACCTCTCTGATAACGGGTCTACTTTGTTTACAATGCTGGTTGAAAGGTTTCCGACAAGCTGTTCCACATTGTCTAGCCTGTCTGATAACGGTCTCACGTGATCAACCATGCTGTGTGAAAGGTTTCCGACAAGCTGTTCCACATTGTCTAGCCTCTCTGATAACGGTCTCACGTGATCAACCAGGCTGTGTGAAAGGTTTCCGACAAAATGATCCATATTGTTTAACCTGTCTGATATCGGTGTCACTTTGTTTACAATGCTGTTGAAAGGTCTTCGACAAGCTGTTCCATATTGTCAAGCCTGTCCAACAAGGGTGTGATGCGCGCTTCGAGGCTGTCCACTAATGGTCTTGCATTTGTTATAACACTCTTAGTATGATATCCAACGAGCTGCTCCGGACTGTCTTGTCTCTGAGACAGAGGTCTCACGGTCTCATGCTCACTGTTGTTCTGTCGGTCTGAATGTATTTCAGTTGTACCAACCACACGTGCAATGCTGTCAAATAACGGTGTTATTTCAGCTTCTAGTCCACCCATGCGTCTTGTTAGATATGTCACATCATCAGCCAGCAGCTCCACTCTGTTCAATATAGTCTCGATTTTGGTGTCTTGCTCCATCAATTGTTGATTCATGTGCTGACTGTATCTCACGAGCAAGTGTTCAATGTCTCTGTCCTGTGCTATTCCCGTCGTGGGCTGACCACTGATGTCCACCACTAACAAGACCAAAAGGACCAAAAGGCTCACAAAACGTAACGCCATTGCAGAGTGCGCAATATAACCAGTTAATGAGGCAACGCGGATCCGTGCGGGTGTGGCAGTGTATCCACGTCTGACAGTTAGATCCTATAAGCAGAATGGAATCTGGGACAGTCTTGTATAAGATACAGACGGAATTGACGATGGGGTCACAGTCAGTAATGTGGCATCCATGAACCACAGCTAAGTAGACAAATTCTCTAATGCATTTTTACACTTACTACCTAGCAATACAGGATATCTCAGTAAATGATAGTACTATTATCCTTGTAATTTACACGTGGAACAAATAAATACAAACCTGTATTTTGTCAAATGAATTACATAGAAAGTCACACCGGCTGTCACAACCTCGCAGTTTTCTGGTCACGTGACCTATTCCATTGTGCCACTGACAAGACAGCATCATAACACGATACGGATGTGTTGGAAGACAATGTGATATCCGATTCAGTGTGGTGTTCGATGTATTATGTAATGCAGCGTATTGCGCCTTGATGCATTCAACTCGTAAACGTAGATGCAGACAAAACCACATCATGTATTATGCCCTGCTGGTTGGATAGATTTCACAATACACGGTACAAAAACAGGCAAAAGATTTACGTTTGGTTACTGGTGATGCGGTCTATGGAAATTCATACGTTGTAGAGTGCGCTTTACACTAGGACAAAGGGGGATAAATTGCAGTTTTACATACACATTTATCGAACTCAGTGATATGTGGCCATGCGTCGCATAGTATGAAAGCCTTAAACATCACTACCTGGCCGGCCATTGCCAGACAAACTTTATCCCAACGAAAAGAGACATAGAAGAGTGAGGGGCGGGATGGGTTATCATGTTTTATGGAAAAACATGATAACTGGATTGAAACTTATCAGAGAACTGTGTGTGTGTTTGTGTGTGTGTTGTGTGTGTGTTGTGTGTGTGTGTGTGTGTGTGTGTGTGTGTGTGTGTGTGTGTGTGTGTGTGTGTGTGTGTGTGTGTGTGTGTGTGTGTGTGTGTGTGTGTGTGTGTGTGTGTGTGTGTGTGTGTGTGTGTGTGTGTGTGTGTGTGTGTGTGTGTGTGTGTGTGTGTGTGTGTGCGGATAATCCGCTCGTCATCGTGCTGACGTGTAAAGACACTGGTAAATCAATTTTACGGGAATGGATAAGTTGATTGATTAGATTGACCAGATGGTGCCACGCAGATATAGCTGTAGTCAACGGCGAGGCTGGCCAACTCACAGTGGTAAACCTGTGCTAACACATACAACTAGCAGTTTTATATAGGTACGCATTTCAGGATCGATTATAATAGATTCGCATCTTTTAACAAATGTTTTCTTCGTAAGTAGTGGAAATGTGCTTATGAACATTTGTCGGCCCTTCAAGAAAATAAACTTCAGACATTTGCCTTAAAAACTATAAATTCATTATTTTCATAATGTTATGTCTCAATCTGACCAGGCAATGTACGGTCGTCCACAATTAGTGCCGTCCTTTATATATATATATTTGCTTGTGTATAAACATATAAATAAATAGATATATATAGGGTATATCTATATATATATATATATATATATATATATATATATATATATATATATATATATATATATATATATATATATATATATATATATATATATATATATATATATATATATATATATATATATATATATCTATATATATATATATATATATATATCTCTATATATCTATCTCTATATATATATATACGAGACTATATCGTTTCGAAACCTCTTACGGCGTGGAACGCGCTTATATACCCATAACTATATTTCATACGATTCAAAAGTCCTATGTCGTTTCTTACATGGTTATATCTTACGCGCGTGGAACGCGATTTAGCTAGAAGGGGTTACCCAGGGGAAAACTCTTTTTTTCATACGATAGACTGGCTCCAAAAAAGTCCTTATCTTGTAAAGCATGATCATACACATGGTTATATAGCGATGCAAACCGGCGCTATGAATAGCAAAGATTCACAAGCTAGAAATATTTTAGCAAAATGCAAGGATTCAAAAGTCCTTATCTCGTATATAATTATTATTACAGGGAGATAGACTGGCTCCAACAACCTGGTATTCGATATTTTATCCCGTTAGTGGTCACCGAGATATTGCATCCCAGGCATGACTAGAAAGCCACAGCGTAAAGTTTGTAAGGAACATGTCAGGACCGTTATCATTGATGTGACGTCATTTTTGCAGCTCTATGGGTACTCTCCATGGCAGACATGTTTTTGACGCTTCGCTAACGCCCGGCAAAAGGGGTGGTCCCAATAAAATTGCTTCACAATTTAAGGACTTTTGACGCCTTGCATTTTGTCCTTGTTTCTAGATGGTGAATCATTGACAAGTTACAGCCCCGGTTCTCTAAATAACTATGTAAGTTTGATATTTTTCCCGTATTAGTAGTCAATGGCATATTGCCTCCCAGACATGACTACTAGAATGCTACAGCGAAAAGATGTTAAGGAGCCAGTTTGGACCGTTATCAGTGATGTGACGTCACACTTTGTAGCCCTATAGTCGCAGCATCTATCAGCTCTTGTTGTTATCATCGTGGTCAGTTTATGTTGACTTATGAGTTTTTTAAAAGAGCAGAACTTCAGGTTGGTCCAAGAGCAAAATAACCACACCTATCTCTGGGTTCGTCTAATTGCAATTTTATCACACCCTCTAGTGTCGGCGCGCCGAAGAAAGCAGGCGTCAACGTCGTGACGCTGATTCACAAAGGTCTGTCATTAGTTTTATATATCAGTCACTGTTAGACACTGGAGAAGGAAATATCTAGTAAACCGCTCCTTGAAAAATCAGTATCAAGTTCAGAAGTATCCTCTATTCCTCAAAGCACAGTGAGTTATCAATAATATTTAATGCCGAGCGTGATTTTCTGTATTTTGTTTCCATATCTGCCTCGACGGTATATAAATATATCAGCCGGCCGCCGAAGTCTACATCTATTTAACGCCCGTTGGCTATATCTATATACATATAGTTTCACAATCCGTCAGCACTGTGTTCGGATTTATTTAACGAAGAGGTGTCAGCGAAAAGACTCGGGTTTGTGCCGTAATGCTTTTTGTCCAAGTTCCTTGTCTACAGCAATTTATCTACTCATGCGTACACGCGTGTATGATGCATCAATCGAAAGGGTACTTTTACCATATATGTCGACACATTTTATGGTCGTAGTGATGAAGCCGAGACGTCATTTGAATGGTAACTGGAAAACGGATGTTTATTTCTGATGGTGGGGGTACGGATTCCGTATCCCGCAAGTCCGAATATAAATTACAAAACGGTGGTATGAAGTGACTCTAGTAATGTCCAGAGGCTACTCCTGAGCTGGAATTACAAACGGTTACGTGCCGTACGGGGTTGAACTTCGGACTTGGTTCGTACGACGGTGACTATATCGTTGCCCGAATACTAAATATGTTTTTCTTTTGGGGACGGAGGTATTTATACAACTGTGTGGCGTCGTCAGCAAGCGTGGAGGTACAATTACCTTTACGGCTTTAGCTTTAATTGAAGATCAAATGGTCTGATGTTAATTGTTATGGGAATGGACGGGTTGGGAAGGTGTGCTTTAAAGGCCCCTCTTGCTACACTGGGACTATTTAATTTGGAAACCAACCCGTTTGGAACATTTACTTCAGATATCAAGGTATGGTATTTGAGAGGTGGGGGATCATGACTCTACACTGGTTGACGACGCTTATTATGGTTAATGAAATAAAATCGAATTAATAAGGACGGTCACAGTACGATTGAATGCCAGGCATATTTTATTACCAGCGCTATGTTCGTGGCTTACAAAGGTGGTCAAGTGCGTCATTTAGCTCAGGCAACTGGTCTGATCTATTTGGGATTTTTCATGGTTTGTGTGTTACATTCGAACTGTTCGTATATCTTTCATAAAGACCACAAACATAGAACATTATTCATATATAGGAGGTGCTATACTACTATTATCCAGCCCAGGTCCCAATATCTGGACCTGAGCAGCAGAATTGTGGTATTGGTCCCCCTGTACTTTGAGACTATGGTTGCTGCCATTAAGTTAGTGAACAATGATAGATCACACTTCAGATCTAGCTCATATTTACCATGTGCTATGAATGTATCTGTCTTCTCCTATGGAAAATACACAAGCTAGCGAGTAGGAGAGGTTTATATATGAACTACCTTTGAGATGCATTGATATCCCTAAAGGGGTGTAATTCACTTGCTCTGATAACTACATAACCAGGTGATGCTGTTACAAGCGAACCAAGACATGATTTTGATTATGGACAGCGCGATACTGGAAATATACCAGATGGTCGTCGTAGCATATATCGTTGCAACACCTCCAGCTGGAGCAAAACAATTACTCAGCGTTGTAGCTAGTATATTGTGGTACATCTTGTTATAGTTTAGTCAATGTTAGTTCAAAGATAGACTCGGAATAAGCGAACCGCCTACGTGCATCGCGATTACGCCGGGCGATATTGGAAATATACTTGACGCCCGCATAAGTTAACATATATTTCCATGACCAATTGTGTAGTCGCAGCATTTATCATATTATCATTATTAAATTGATCCGAAAAGGTCTGTGTTAACCAAAAAACTTTGATAGGGCAGAGCTCCAGGTTGGTCCAAGTGCTATCATAACCACAATTTTATCACACCGACAGAGGCGAGCTAATAACATTTCAATATCAGCCTTATTAAGAAATAAATAAATGCAGGGAATATCAGCGTCGAGTCCAGAAATATGGTCTATTTCTCAAAGCACAGAGAGTCATCAATATTCAATAATTATTTCCGGTATTCGATTTCAATATTTAAATTGAAGGAATATATCGTAAATTGTTCTAAGAACCTATACCAAAATGTGTGCATGAATTTCCTAAATTGTTTGATTCTGTAGAGCAAATAAACTCAGCAAGCCTGCAGACGAATTTTATCTTGGTCAATGGTTTTAATCATATCACAGCATCGATCTAAGGCCATTGGCTAGGGAACGATCATTATTTATCTGCCGAGAATGCCGGTGTCCGTTTTTTTCAACAGTCAGAAATACATACTTTTGATAATTAGTAAGTGACAAGTGATTGTCACACCTTTGTAATTTGTCCTATAGCTGTATCGATTACGGCGACATATAGATGAGTAGTTATGCTACCTTTAAGTTAGTAATGTTATCTTCAATATTCATTCGCTACGGTTATCTATCATGAGACTGAATCAAAGTTGTGCTTCTATTCTATCATTTGTCTTGCAGGTTGCCACCTTAGATGATAGTTCATCCGTGACCACAACCCCTGTATGTCGATAATGGCCCCCAAGGAAAAGCGGAACTAGAAAACTTGCCCCATCTGCGATTCTACAACATTTTATTTGGGGAAGCGTCTTAAATCACAAGGCATCAATATGGAAGAGAGGAAGCGTATTACATCGCGCATGCGCGTATGTAAAATGGGTTTTAATGTGAGACAGGAATGTCCAATGTGCCAGTTATACTCAGTTGACCTACAACGCCACCTAAAAGACAGACACAACGTCATAGCTGCACAGAAACAACGCATTATTCCTCATGTGAAAGCGGGAAATGACAAAACAATACACAGCCCCATACCCAGCGCCAGTGCCAAGGCTATACCCCAGCTTCTCACAACCTCCCACCACCCCCCGACACCTGTGCATGTTGACCTGCACCAGTCTACCCAGACCGGCCCTCAGCATCCCCTGCAATACTCGGTCACTAGTATCCGACCTCAGTGTGTTGCCAGACAACAGGTGTTATACAGGTCAGGGGTTATATTCCATTGAGATGGTGATTGGGATTTTGAGAGGGTTGGGCCACAATGTTGTGGTGGACATGTCTCTTCCTGAGGCAGTAAAAAAACAGGGTTGCCATGGACGCATATCAGTGTTGAGCCCAACTGTCTGTCCATCACTAAAGCCTAGCTCATCAAGGTCAGATGCAGATGCTGATCGAGATGAACCGTCGAGGAGTCCGAATACACGAGCGTCTGATATAGAGTGCCGCCGGTTCATGAAAAAGATCCTGTTTCGACAAATCCAGCCTTCTGTAGATGCCAAGAATCCTCGCACAAGCGATGTGCACAAACTAATGCAAAATACCCGCATGTGGAAAAGAAATACAGCTTGCTGGCGCTCTAGATTAACACGAGAGGTGATATCATCATGGAGAGAGGCTCATTGTAAGACTCGAGCTGCCCACCTGAATGACCACCATGACTTAAAAAATAGATCAACCAAGGACATGGCAGCCCTAATCAAGTGGCGCTATCCTGATTGGGGTAATGTCATGAAGACTGCAAGATGGGCACTCAAGTACACTAAATAGTGCAATAGAATTGCCCGAAGTGGACACTTGTAGATAACCCGCACCTCCTTCGAGTTGTGGAATTGCCACATGTTGAAACGTGTAGATACCCAACACCCCTTCGCATTTTAATGGAAGTCATAACACATTGTATTTAATGCAATGTTTACAAATATTGACTGTTTTTTCGGTTTTGTGACTAATTACTGAGGTGTGAGGTGTGGCTTAGTATTTTGTATTTTTATTTTGACTTCTGATCTATAGGTATACATGGGGCTACCAGGCCCGGTTGTATATAGTGGGGTTGCTTCACCTTTGATTGTCAGTGATTATACATATTGTACTCAATAGAGATGGCGCTGGTATGAAACGTCCTTTTTTTGAGTTTTATATACAATTAATTTCATTATATTTGTATATAGTGCATATTTTGTTAGCGTTGTGGCCGTCCATATTTGTACACATTTACTGGTTTATGTAATTTTGTTTGACATAAAACTATTTTTCTGTTGTATAAATTCCCAATCTTCTGCCATGGGTACTGTGGCACATCGTGAGGCATGAGGGGCTCACTTTGCTGCTTGTGCTGGTGCTTCTGACATGTACTACACATTAACACTATGTTCTTAATGTCACAGGTAATCCAGGGCCAATACACGGACTGGCGCGCACGCAACAAACACTTTTCTACACCCATATGTCCTTGATGAATGGTGGATAACATTCCCTTTCTGAGGGATTCTGGTATGACCAGTCGGTGGCACTTGTAAATCAAGCTATCTTCCACACACATATCCTCACGAATCAACCAGTAATCCAATAATTCTGGTTCACAGTCTGAATTTTGACTTGGCTATCCTTCGTAGATAGTTGCCTTTAGCAATCTCATTGCAAGGTCTTGTTCTGTCATCTCTCTGATCCTGTTCAGAGTGACTGGTGATGCGTTAACACTATTTATAATATAGTGCACTGCAATCTCAGTAATATCCATCCTCTGACCCACTGTTCTTGTGCGGAGGACTGACTCTGGATAGCGCATCCGCTACTACGTTGGTTTTTCCAGGAATGTACTCTACCTCCACGTCATACTTGGAGATACGTAGCAACATACGCTGAAGACGTGGACTACACTGACTGATACTTTTCTTGCATATGGTTTCCAACGGCTTGTGGTCTGTTTGTAGCTGAACTTTCTTGGCATACACAAAATAATTGAACCTCTCAAGGCTCCACACAACAGCTAAAAGTTCTCTCTCTATGTTAGAGTACCGTTGTTCTGTGACAGTGAGGGATCTTGATGCATAACACACAGGATGCCCATGCTGCATAAGCACTGCACCTAATCCACGACTGCTTGCATCACACTGAATGCAATTGGGCTTCTTTGGATCATAGTAACTGAGCACTGGCATTTATGTTATATCTTGTTTCCCTGTATCAAATGCCATCTGATGTTCGGGATACCACCTCAATGTGGCATCTTTCTTGAGCAGATCTCTCAATGCACCGGAGGCTGTAGCTAGACTAGGGCCCTATCTGTTGAGATAGTTAATCATTCCGAGGAATGATTTAAGCTCCTCTTTGGACTCGGGCGGTTTCATATTCACAATGTCATCAATCTTGTCTGATGCTGGCTTCAGCCCATCCTCAGTCCATATGTGACCAAAGAACATGGTCTCTTTGACCTTCAGCTGAAGGGTTGAACTTCACACCTTTCTCTCGAGCCCTCTCAAGTATTCTGATGATACTTGCGTCATGTTCCTGTTCACTTTTGCCATAGACGAACGTGTCATCGGCAATACCTGTGCTCCCTACGAGATCACCGAACACTTCATCTATTTTTCTTTGGAACACATCCTGACTCACAACAATCCCAAACTGCAAACGGTTGAACTTGAAACGGCCGAACGGGGTTGCAAATGTTGTGAGAAGCGAACTATCTTCATCTAGTTCGACCATCCAGTATCCCGACCTATATGTCATCAATTGTTCTGGTGTAATAGTTTTCATGCTTAATGTTCTTGTTGAGATCACGGGGATCTAGGCATATACGTAAGCCTTTACCTTCCCCTTTCTCGACGATGACATATGAGCTGACCCACTCAGTTGGCTGTTTCACCGGCGATATGATACCCATATCCTCCATCCGCTTTAATTCCTTCTGGAATTCATCCTGCAGATGAACACTCACTGATCTTGGTGGATTTACAACCGGCTCCGCATCTGGTCATAGTTGTATACGATACGGGTCACCCAAGTGACCTACACCACTGAACACATCTGCATACTCCTTCAGTAGATACTCCTTTGTCAGCGGTGGTGAGTGGATACTATCAATATGATTGGTCTCAATAGTGCAGGTGATGAACACTAGCTTCAGCTGCATACATGCACTATGACCAAGAATAGCAGGGCCTGACTCATCAGTCACAATGAATATGACTGGGACTGGTTCTGTTTGTGTCTGATGTGTAGTGTACACCTCCCGAGATTACTGATCTCGGACCCGCCATACACCACAAGCTTCTCAGCAGACTTCTCCAGCTGATATCCGGGCGGAAATTACTTCTGGAACACACTTTTGGGCAACACATTTGTTTCAGCTCCTGTATCCACCTTGAACACAACGCTAGTGTACCTTGAGTGATATGGTTTTGTCACAACCATAAGCTTAGTGAACACTTTCTTTGGAGCATCTGAGGTATTGTGAATGGAACCAACGAACAGGCTGTCAAACTGAACATTATGACTGGATGTGTTTACCTTAGGTTTGGGTGTGGTAACTTCATGTAGCTTGTTGGGTAGTGTGGCTTGGCATACTTTCTTGAAATGTCCAATCTTTTGACACCGAAAGCATGTCTGGTTGCTTGCAGGACATTTTGATCTAGGATGCATGGAACCACAACAATGGGTATGTTGTGTAGCATCGAATTATTAATGGTATACTGCTTGATATTGTGCATGAGACAAGACTCTGATCAGGAATCCTCCTGTGATACAATCCACTCAGCACTGCATTATCGTCCATACAGAATATTAGGACACTTTTTTTGGAGCAGTTTTACTTTTACTACACAACTGACACTTCTTCTTGAGGATGTGAGCGTCCTGATTCTGTGAATCCTCTATATTCTGACACCATGAAATGATATGTGATGGACGAATTGATATGAGACACATGTGAGCGCATGAATCATTTATTGAACCAAACTAGCGTCTGCTTAACTTCCGGTATACATGAGGTGTATGGCAAGCCAAATGTAACATAAGCGATATTATTACACTTGGCCCGTTCACGAGCATTTTATCACGTCATTACGACGTTCTCTATACGTTCCGGTCAAGGCAAACCTACAAATCTACAGTGCGTTTGCGATACTGTATTCTCGTTGGCAGCCAATGTTTACCATAGTAACATAATCACTGTGAGTAACTATGAAGATTATCTATACCCCCATTAGGTGCACTTGGTACAGACTTCATAAATGTGACGATATCGTATTGTAGACGAACGGGGACAATCTTGGCTATGACTCAGAACGGCACTATAGCAGTGCGGACCTAGTTGGGGTCGGTGTACACTGGATCCTCAAACTTAACCGAAGTCTAACATGAAAGACATGTAAGGCCTACATCAAGCGTCGGGGAGATGCGAGGACCGAAACAGTGGGGATCTTAAAGTTCCTGACCAGTAAATGGAACGAAAGCATACCTTCGATGGTTATCATCAGATGTCGCGATGGTCGAGTAAGCTGTGTGAATTACGATAGCCGGCATAGGTTTTGGCTGTCCGTCTCATATTAGTGAGTTTATGCTGATCTGTAATCTTAGGTGTGCGTGTTTATATTCAATTATCGCTTACAATACTTGCGGCCCGCTCACTATCATTAGACGCATCCTTTACCGCCATAAGTGGGGCATTAAATCTCGCAGCAAATGAACCATTGGTCCAAAAGACAACAATGAAGCTCTGTTACTGACATGAAAGCTTTTTTAGGTGATGGCATTAAACAAAAAACCCGTAAGACGATAACAGATGATGGATACATTAAGTTTGCCTAAAACGAACGTACAAAGAACCATGCAAACATTGGCAGGGTGAATGGAGAGGATGAATGGCTGGCTTGATTGATCGATGTAGATAATATATTTGACATAACAAACTCACAATTATTAATGTTTGTTCCAGTTACATTGCACATAACATCAAAATAACAGCCCGGCATTTTTGGTTAGTTCTACAGGCTTTCACATATGTACACGAACCTGGTTGTTACACGGATCATCTGCCAGATTGACCCTTATCTTGCTATAGTGTAATGCCATCAAACTCTCATTAGAGCTCTCTGACATGGCTCATATGTATTTAACAATCATATTGGAAAGATGGGATCGGGATGAGAAAAGCGCTCTATATATTCCCATTATACATTGGAGAGGAATAGACACAGGGCATGCCCTTCACTGTGATTTCTGATAAGTGATATTCTTGACAGGTTCGATGAATCGCTTTCTCGACTGGTTTAGCAACTGATAGTGCTTGCCGTTTATCAAAGCCGTTATTCCGACAATCTGCTTAGCGTATTTTAGTGTGGATATGAAGACGATGACATCGACTTATCCTTGCAGAACTATTCATCATATCCTTAATAGCTGGCATGTTATTACGATGAGTCATGGGGGCGCTCTGTATTTTTTAAGTGGACGACCACAGCGCCATCTGGTAAATGGAAAAAAACCACACGATAGACTATACATTTATGACCAATAACAACACTAGCCACATTACCTGCAAATCATCCAACCCGTTGCCTTCCCCAAAAACATCTGACCTACTCGCTTAACACAGCATTAACAAGTGGCGATCTGTTGTAGCATGGATAAAATAATATCAACCATAATAAGGTATCAATTACCCCTCGGCTGGTTATCTTCTGTGGACAACATATGCATACCTGTCAACCCCGGCACCGGCCAGCCCTTACTAAACATGGCAATTTCCCTTACTTAATTACCAAATACCTTACACGTGCCGCGAAACATGTGTTATAGGGTAACAACATAATAAAAAGCTCTGTCAGTCACTGTTTTTATTAACTTGACGAAACATTGTGATTTCCCGTATGAAGTTTGATTGTACGGCGTATCCATTCGAAATAATGAATTTCACGTATGAAATATGGGTAAACCTTACATGTTGACAGGTATGGATATGGTACAATGAACAGATGCGTGACCATTCACGACTGCGATAAACAAGCAAATAAATGGCAGACTAAAATTTTTATAAATTAAGTGATAGAGTTTTTTTATGGTACAATGAACAGATGCGTGACCATTCAAGACTGCGATAAACAAGCAAATAAATGGCAGACTAAATTTTTATAAATTAGGTGATAGAGTTTTTTCTCTCACTGAGTTGTGCCACGGAGTCATCTTACGTCACAAGTGAAGCATACTAAATCTTCTCGTATTTGACGGTACGTCCCAGCCAATGTATGAAGAATTAATGGTTAGTTAGTTAATCAACAAACTAACACATCAATATTTTAACGAAAATATGTCGTTACCCAACTATTCTAATATTGCGACTGTTCACACAATGATATAATCGGGTAAGTCGCGTCACGAGCAGAAGCGCATGTATGTGGCGTTGGAATCTGGTTGCCCGACTTTCAGACAGTCTCTACGCAGTCTGGTCTGCCATTTGATGTAAAAAGCAGCGTGGTTGATGTGACGTTCTACTATGTAGCAATCACATTACAGATCCATGAAGTTTTACACGTGTTTATTCTCGAACTTACAGAAACAGAACCGACTATCGCGCCACCCGGCGAATGCTATTACAACTAGTGAAGTGAAGTCATTCATAATGTCAATTATGCGGGGATATCACAGTTGATTGCTCGAAAGTTATCTGTGATCTGATGTCGACTCTGACTGACAGAGTGTTCGCATGAAACCAATAAATCTCAAGTATGCAAACTGCACCATGGGCGGATTCAAGGGAGAGCGCCCCCTTGGTCGTCCGAACTCTCTTTTTCGGCTTATTAAGATGACATTTAGAAAATGCACGGTATTAATTCAGCTGCTCTATTGTGAACATAATTTCTCCACAATTTACCAACATAAGGAGGGAGACGTCTGCATCCAAACAACGGTACCTCTCCACTTTCGGTGTATGCGTCCTCGCTCTCCTACAAACGAGGTTGCTCATAAACCCGACGAAGTATACATAGCGCATTCGGCTGTTTAGCGAATATCCTTTTTATAAGGAGAAGTGGACATAGTGAAAGCGAGAGCCAGGCGGCGCCCTGAAATCACAACATTCGAGGGATATACATACACCTTGACGAAAACATGACTAGGATAGACAAATAACTCTCTGTGTCGAGTTATTGTGACCCTATGAAACAGCCAAGAATCTAAGGCTGATTCAGCTGCTTATTACCAGATCGATTTGTATTGTCATGAAAAAGGTGGATCGGTTGTAAGTAATTGTTTTAAAGCGTACTGTATTGTATTCTGAATAAAACACAAGAAGTGCATAAACCTCTATCTAGTTTGTGACTGTACTCATGTAACCGTGGATAATCCACGAGGAACTGGTGCTGGAATCTTCTATATTGCAAACCTTGAAAGATGTAATCACTGGAGGGCGTGTGTTGATGCCTGAATAGTGTGTACTGTCAACATCAGTTACCATCATAGTGCTGATGACATATCTCTTTCTACGCTAAAGTCAGCAATCGGATCCAACACATTTCCATACCGATACATGACTGACAAATAAGAAATGAGTGGCTCATGTCACCAACTGCACCACGTCCACTCTTGCCTTTATTGTGTGTATTGTCTGTGACTTCTGAAAACGACAAATGGAAGTGTAAACATGCAACATTTCTAGTGAAGTCAATTATTGTGCTTAAAATTGATTTTGAGATCGTTTTGTTATGGAACTCGCTCATTGAGGTATAACAATCTTCTGTTATAAAAAGAAATGATCAATAGAATTATTGTAATTCAGACATAAATATAAATTATCAATATTACGAAATAAGCACTATGTTAGAAATTGGTTAAAAACTAGATCAAATTTTCTCTTAAAATCGAATGAAGAACACTGACCCATTTGGCTTTTAAACTTGTTTTCTTTCTCTATGAACCCAATTAACGAACAGACGAAACCACAAATTAGCATGATAAAACCAGGTAATGATAATACTCTGGATGTCTCTGTTATCATATCTATGCAGAAAGAAAGAAACAATTATGAAAGGTGCCATAATAGATACCAATTTAACACTCACTGAGCAACCAAAGGTTCCATTCAGTAATTAAAAAAACCCAAATAGGCTGGATATTGAAATTATAAGACCTGATGTTGGACCAGGGAAAAAGAGGTAGTGCACACCACACGCACTCGAGTCCTAAAACGCCCTAACTCTCTGGTTTGTAAACTATAAGACTTCATAAACTAGGCCTTTTAAGCCTGGGTTCCGCAAGATGCACTCTGTATTTACAGAAAAGGTATTTTACACTACGATTAATTTGTCATGTCACAAGCCAAGATAATTATGGCCTTCGGTTTCAAAGTTGGAGTGATTGAGTTTGTGTCATTCGAAAGAAGAAAATAATCTAGCGATACACTGAATAACCAACGTTTACAGCAAGTGACTTTGATATCGATAAGTAATTAGTGTGAGAATATTATCGCGAACTAAGAATCTTGACTGTCATGTGCCAAATAATAAATACGGTCAGTAGGTGGGAGGGATATACTTATCGAAAGGGTCTAAAAACGTAGTCTTGTTCTCGGGACAAAATGATAACGATATTAATATATCCACAATTCATCATGTAAACCGATAACCCGTTTTTTCTTCTTCTCTGATTGAAAAAAAATACTAAGTGGCCTGTAGGTTTTTGCTGCTCGTTTTTTATTTGCCTCTGGTCAGGTCTCCTGATAACGACATGTGAAGAATTGGGAGGATGAAAACTCGGAGCAAAACATTGTACTAATGTACGGCCACTTTCAATCATCGTTTAACAGGGAGAGCACAAAGAACCAAGCTGGTAAAAGCAGAGAATATCAGGCAGCGCAACATAATGAAAACGATTATCCTTTGTTGATTCAGCGGCGTAATTCTTCCACCTAGTTATCACAGGGATTTACATAGAAGATAGCGACCGGCAGGCCAATGCAAATCCTTGTGCTACTGATGGGATGATTGACTGTCGCGTGTAGTCGCTGTGTTCATAATGTCTGCACATGTGGTGCATTCTATTTACGTGTAAATGTGCAGAATTTATAACCCTCTCCTTGTATGCCCCGAGCGTGGGTACCGGGAATCACAACAGACTGTCTCTAAAGCGCTTTTATATCTGGGGATTGTCATGTATTACGCGAAATAAAGAAGAAATTGAGGGAATCTCATCTATAACCCGCTCAAGGGAAGATACAGACATGGGTGGCAAAGGGTAGCTAATGTACTCAAATGATAAAAGCTCGGATAAAATGGTCACATGATGGTATTATGTGATATCTTGAGTTTTTCTCAAAATGAGTCGTTGTGCGTGTCGGATTTTAGCTGTTTGTGGTTTATTGTGTTATATCCTGTCTTTGAGTGTCGAAGGACTCAAAGACTGGACCAATCTCCAAAAGCTCGACAGGAATAGAATACAAGACTCAATATATCCGGCAAAAGGTAGACTAGTTAAAGCACAGGCACTCGAGTAGTAATATTGTCGTCTTCTACGATGTCATCTTCGAAGGGAATACAGGTAGGGCGGACAAACGCGGCGCCGATCTCGTTTGGACAAGGCCGTTTTTGGGCCGTTTGGTAGTCCCATGTAAATGACGATTGACAACAAATGATGCAATGATAAATTTTGTTCTTTTAATATATTATTAATGAAGAATAGCTTTTTCATTTGGTACCAATTTCGTTTTTCTTGTTGGTATTTAATGTGGTTTTAATTGCCAACGAAAATTTTTTCGAGGCCATAAAAGTTGTGTCGTGATTTATGTACCTAAGGAAAACGGACCGTACCGATTTATTCTCCATACGATTGCTATATAAATCATACCAAAATGTAGAAGAATGAAAGTGATATGTCGATCCGAGTGATAATCGATCAGATTTTCGAGTTAAATGTGTTAAATCGCGATTTTGCCGCTTCCAAAACGGATAACTCTCCGAAACTCGAATAACTTTTCGTCTATCTCTCGGATCCACACAAAAGAGACTCTCCTCAACACATCCGTATGATTATCTTTTCTGTGGGACCAAGAATAAAACGGTACGGTCAATTTAAAGACACCATGTATTCAGCTTATTTTCATTGAGAAATCTCCTAACGCCATATAGCTTCGGCGCCATGGCAACGGTCCGCGTCCTTGGGTGATTTCATATTGCGACTTTGTCAAAGGTTGGCAAGTCACGTATTTTGAAGTTTGTCGATATGGAATTTATCTGATTTACAAAGTCAGTTGGTCTGTTGCAGTCACTTGTCGATTCACAGCAATTTGGCGTGTGTGAGTGAAACTGTTGGAATGCTTAAATTACTTTTTAAATAATTTATGTCATACTGTTGAATCTATCAACCCTGCTTATTGGAACATCCCAATGAACTATTTGACCTGCATTGATTGGGAAACTCATCTCTTCTCTCCATCCCGTATCTTTTAACAAATACAGTAGAACTCTGTCATGATACTGAGAATGCGATAAAGCGGGTGTTATTCGAGGAGATATTATTACTACGTAAACCATAAGAATCTATCTGGGGATTAGAACATTTATCTTTCCACATGACATAACCAGTTCAAAACGATCCTCCACGAAATAATGCTACTTCCAACCTGACAAACCCCAACATGACATAATGCATATCCTGTTGGGGTTTTCTAAATATGAAAGTTTTATCAGACTTGCACGTATAACAATCTCACATGCTAAGAAACTTTTCCCAAACAATTTCCGTTCGACCTTTACCAGATCCACAGGAGTTGACTTGTCGGTAAACATCAATGCGAATTAACTGGTGGTATATTGTAGTTCCCAGGAAAAGCCGTTTTAACTAGCTCTTTTGAACCAAGTGGAGCTTGAGCTACCTCTTGACAAGGGAGTACCCCATCGCCTGTTGGTCTGTTGGGCTAGTTGTATCTGCTGTGGGATCTGGTTATTCATTGCCTTGATTTAATGACATGACAGTTGGTTTTGTCACTTCTACCGGACAAGAAACTGACAATTAAAACTTTTAAGGGAAAGGGAAAATAATGCATTAAAGATTGCTCGGGACAGTTACCACGGTGCAGGATGATAGTCGCCTGGTGGGTAAAGACAGAAGAGCATTCCCGCGTTGGAGTAGGATGCGGAAGAGGTATGGAACTTAAGGCGCTACATTTAACTGGGTCACTGGGGTATCTGAATTGTTTGGAGGTCTTACGGACTAGATGGGGAACAGCAAAATAACACTGCTGGTGGTTTTGTGATATCAATGGCTATTAATGAGTGGCAGTTTCCCTATAGTAGCATTTACAGGGGTTATGAATAAGTATGCAAACATTTGTCGATTCTATGATTGTATGAAATCAATAATACTATCTATTATGCTTCCCAATGTAATGGGTTGGTGATAAGAGTTGCTTATGAATCTACATGACACTCTTAGCAGTATATAAACTCATATACCATTTTATACCATATATGGTGCATCCATGACTACCCAGTAACTGATACAGAAATGATCAAGAATGTATATAGGGATAATTCCATATACATTTATATCAAGACTGCCATCAAGGTAAAAAGATAAACTGAAATTGAAATGCAACATATCAATTGTTATAAAATAGCTCAGTTGACATGGACTTGTTATGTGCTAACCTTTCCGCTTAAACAATTAACTTGCTCTAAAGCATGCTATCTATAGTGACTTCAAAGGCCAATGAACATCATTTTCTGTATATAGTTGAACTTGATAAAGGATTCATAACATTATACATCAAAAAAGTGTTCAAAATTATTGATGATGAGATATATCATATTGAGTAGACTCAGTAATTGCATGAAAAGACAATAATGAGTCAGCAGCTACTTTCAAGACTGATTTTTGAGCTGAAATTGTCATATCTCGTAGTACATATCTAAGGGGTAAGGTGTATGTACCATGATCATATAGGTGTTTTTTCACTTGAGCTTTTCACAGAGACAACTTAAGCCAAATCTGAACTAGTCACTGCATAGTTTGACAAATTTTCATGTCAATATCTCCTCAGGTGTAGCAACCACATAGATTTTCTTGATGCTCGGGATCCAAAATGGTTATGTATTGTATTCAGGATATCTGACATTCATAGGGTGGTTATTGAGTAAGTAAAGTATATTTGTGCATGGGAATATACTGAAAGGACCTAATAATGGATTTGACAACCTTCATTAAGGCTTTTATGAAGTTTTAAGTCGCCTACTGTCCAAAAAAAATCCACTTAAAAAACAAAATCATCATTCAAATTAACGCTGATAAATTTTTGTTAGGCTCTCATTCCAAGAGGTCTTTGTGCTTAAATAAGGCTCCAATTACACTGATAAATACCTACAATTGACAACAATAACTTACACTAATCAACTATAGCCATTTGGTGGGGTTAAATGGCCATAGTTGATGAAAATAAGCGAAAATACATCAGAAATGGAGAAAATGTGTGAAAAAAACAGCCTTTCGGGCCATCAGATTTTAGATATGAAACATTTGATTTACAGACATAATAATTAGCAATTATATTCTCCACTATACAGTAATTGAACATAAGTTATTAAACATATATATTTCATTCTATATTTAGCAGGATAGTTGTCCGAAATAGGGCCACAATTGGAAAAATGGCTCGGACACAGGTAAAAAAAGTAGAGTCCAGAGCACAAAATCAACATTTTGACCATCTGTATCACAGATAATCACTTTAAATGAGGATTTCTTAGCATACAATTTCTACAAGGAGGCCACAAATAACTAAGTTAAAGCTTTACATTTGCAAGTTATAGTTAAATGTTGACATAATTACACATTAAAATCTCCTCATACTGGAAAGGCAACTTTTTCTGAGGCCGTGTCCAAATTGGACCCTAATTTTTTACTACAAAATATGCAATTACTTCATAACGCAATATCCAATTCCAAAAAAGAAAGCAGTTTTGAGATGCTCACGGTAAGGTCTTTCCAATGAACTATTTACATATGCAATACAACCCTTTTGAATTTTTCATTGGCCACCCTAATACAGGTAGTTTCGTACACAGGTTGTTTCGTACACACTATTTGCGGTTTCTTCGTACACGCGAGATTGGTTGTTTCGTACACGGAATATCAAAAGCAGTTGTTCCTTATGTTATGCTTACTCAAGTAACTATGTATTAATCTAAATTATCTGGTCTCGTGGTTTATCGTTTATTTTCACGAAGGTTTATTGATTAAGAGTTGGCTTAAAAAAATGTTTTGGCTTGGGTACCCGCAACAGTGAGTGCTGTGTACATAAATGTCAATATTGATTATTAAAGAAATTTAAAGCTTAGAAAATTTGTTTGTTGAGTTGTCAATATGGTCATAATTAATGTGAACGAAATTGCCAGTCGTCAATTAAAAGTGTTTGTAGCATGTTTGTTTTATTTACAATTGTTCGTCAAGGAATGTGGATCCGCTGTTAGACAATGAAATTATGGCGACATAAAACAAAAATTACCTGTAAATTCACTGACTGTTTGTGTGGATGCAAATCATTTTAGCGTAACATCAATTTGAAAAGTAAAAAAATAAATAAGGCCAAAAATGGCATCAAAATCAAAAGCTAAGTGGGATTAGACTTTACTGTCTGGAAATGTAGATTTCTCCCCCGTCTGTGCGTAACATTCCTTCAAGCTTGGCTACGCCCCTGGTGTGTGTGTGTGTGAAAGTGTGTGTGTGCGTGTGTACGTGTGTGTGTAAATAAAAAATGACAGATAGAGACTGTGTATAGATAAGTATATATAAGTAACACATTATTTTGCTTTCTGCATAAAATTACTTATGATGTATGTTTTGAATGGTTAGATCTGTGTGAAGCACATATTACTGTACTATGAATTTTGTATTCAATAAATTCATTATTTTAACTGGAATCGATTAAATTTTTTACGGTGAACCCCAAAGGATAGATCTGAAAGGTTTGTTTTAATTAATCTCCTACTATATAATTACTACTGCTGTATTTTATAAGTAATTCATTTAATTTTATTTTAGTCTTCGCATTAATTGCATGGCCGAATTGACTTGTGGCCGACTTAACTCCTGGCCGAGTTGTCTCGTGGCTGGTCCATGGCCGAGTTGACCTTCCTCGCCAGGTAAGACGGTATATCTGGATAACTCGTGATAAATGCATAAACATGACCTACGACACTGATATTACACAACACGACGTCATAATTCGAAAAAGATAACAATAACAATCATATGAGCAGACACTTCGTATTCAGTGTTCGTAACGACTCACATCTGGGTACGAAACGACCTGTGTACGAAACGCCTCCCTGTCCTGAGTACGAAACAACCATCAGTGTACGAAACGACCTGTGTACGAAACACCGGTGTACGAAACTACCGCACACCTTCGAAGGCAAGCGACCTCGTCCCCGGTGGTTTTGATGTTCAAATGTATCAGCATTGAAAGAATACCGAGAATGATAAATAGCACAAGCTGCAAGGGGCGAAGTTTATTTGCCAATCATCGTAGAAGACGACTATTCTATCTATCGTCGAGGAACGAAACTAACGATATGACAATGATATGTTATACTCTAGTCTAGAATTACAACTAACTAAGTCATCTGACACTTTGAACTTATGAAACCTGAGGTAGTCGATAATAATCTGCTGCGATTGTAGTCAAAGTGCCGTCTACTCATATAATAGCATTGGTTCTCGGCCAGCGACTCTGGTACCATTATCTCGGACCCAGTCTTTTATCAACAAAGCTATCAAATCACTTAAACAAGAGCACAAAAATGCTCAAAAAAACTTGTTGTGTCAATATACCAATGTATGCAACCATTTGACACAGTTCGATCACAGCAAATGAGTTTTAACTACACCACGCTGGTGCCAAAGGCATGTGTGCAGAAAGGCTGTCAGAACGGATGTTTAGTTGATTGCATACCATGCTATTGGAAGTGTAATTTGATTGAAATAGATTGAACCCCGCATGAGCTCAACTACCAGCTTTGTCAAAAATATAAACATAGCGATACCACCACGACTGCTATCGTAGTCCAAGTGAGCTGAATATATCTCTTGTGGGTATGGGCGCAAATTGATCATTAAATTCTTAATATGAGATGAAACCAAACAGCTTGCCAGGTTTTGCACTTTCAAGGTGTCTGATATTAAATATGAACATTTGCATTGAGGCAGACTGTCGTCATAGGACGTCTATGTCCTACAGGGCTAATGTACATATTCAAAGCTTAATTATTTCTAGAATTTGCTTGGTAGTCGACATTTCAATCTACTAATGGACAAATATGCTATGAATTAGGCTTTGTTTCCATTACCACATTAATTCTGACGTTTTGTTTTCCCACTTTTTGGGCCGGTTAAGTAAGTTCGCATGTGTGGAAAGACCTTTTTTTGGTTGTGATCATGTCTCTCTTGTAGAATATGAGGTATCATTGTTTTTGTTTGCTCTACAGTCACTATATGTTAATGGAGTAGGTTGAACTTGGTGTCTCAGTACACTATCTGGCAAGAAATGCATCACTGCTCATATATTTCAGTTTATGCATGTTTAAACTAGATAAGGCAAATGGCGGGCAGAATTCTTTCTCTTTTTTTCACCTTGATATGGTGAGATGAAACTTTTAATAAAATATATCAACATAGCCATTAATGAATTTCTGCTTGCAGTCGATTCACTGAAAAAAGTCACAACAATGTTTGTTTAAAGCTCTTGAGATGAATATTTCCAAGCTTTTGATTCAGTGGGGTCCGATGTGTTTGATCTTTACTCTCGTCATGATGATTACCATGGCATACTGAGGCTATGAGGCTGTGCATCAAGAGCAGAATGCAGATCTATAGCAGATGAATAGTTCTGGAATCCCGCACTGACTGTGTACTCCCTTATTTTGTGGATCTTTCATAATTACCAACTAAACCTTGATTGTTGTGTTTAAGAACTCAAGTTACAAACTCCACCCTGAAAACTGCTGTTTTCTTGCATTATCATAATTGCCAACAGACAACCTGGCCAATGAAACTGAAAGACAGTCCTACAAGCCAAATTATCAATAAAGGTGGTATTTACTATGTTACTGATGCAGCTTGGTTTGGTAGAGCCAAAGTCTCAAAAACAATGTGTCTCCTCTAAAAACCCACTGATACCACCATGGTAGAGTTCAGATCCTTTTGCCTTCCCTTAACCACAGAGCCTCAAAATCTCAAGAATGTTAACAGAATACATATTGTTCATAATCGGTCCAATCACATTAACCTGCTGGTTGATTTGGTCTAGAACTGG
>CM067353.1:17710845-17730881 GCA_034190875.2 Urechis unicinctus
CAATCAACTAAACGTCCGTTCTGACAGCCTTTCTGCACACATGCCTTTGTTACCAGAGTGGTGAAGTTAAAACTGTGTCATATGGTTGCATACATTAATATATTTACACAACAGCTTTTTTGGAGCATTTTTGTGCTCTTGTTTAAGTGATTTGACTGGAAGCAGGTTTTTGTTGATAGCTTTAGCAGGTTTTTGTTGATAGCTTTGTTGATAAAAGACTTGGTCCGAGATAATGGTACCAGAGTCGCTGGCCAAGAACCAATGCTACAATATGAGTAGACGGCACTTTGACTACAATCGCAGCAGATTATTATCGACTACCTCGGGTTTCATAAGTTCAAAGTGTCAGATGACTTATTAAGTTGTAATTCTAGAGTCGAACATATCGTTAGATTCGTTCCTCGACGATAGAAAGAATAGTCGACTTCTACGATGATTGGAAAATAAACTTCGCCCCGTGCAGCTTGTTGAAACATTGGATCATCAAAACCACCGGGGACGAGGTCGCTTGCCTTCGAAGATGACATCGACATCGTAGAAGATGACTATTTTAAGACTCGAGTGCCTGTGCTTTAAGTCTACCTTTTGTCGGATATATTGAGTCTTGTATTCTATTCCTGTCGAGCTTTTGGAGATTGGTCCAGTCTTTATTTTGAGTCCTTCGACACTCAAAGACAGGATATAACACAATAAACCACAAACAGCTAAAATCCGACACACACACCGACTCATTTTGAGGAAAGCCTCAGCCGAAAGGTTGAGGAAAACACTAGATATCACATGATACCATCATGTGATCATTTTATCCGAGCTTTTATCATTTGAGTACATTAGCTACCCTTTGCCGCCCATGTCTGTATCTTCCCTTGAGCGGGTTATAGATGCGATTCCTTCAATCTCAGCTTTATTTCGCGTAATGCATGACCATCCTCAAATATAAAGGCGCTTTAGAGACAGTCTCTTGTGATTCCTGGTACCCGCGCTCGGGGCATACAAGGAGAGGGTTATAAATTCTGCACATTTACACGTAAATAGAATGCACCACAAGTGCAGACATTATGAACACAGCGACTGCACGCGACAGTCAATCGCCCCATCAGTAGCACAGGGATTTGCATTGGCCTGCCGGTCGATATCTTCTATGTAAATCCCTGTGATAACTAGGTGGAAGAATTACGCCTCTGAATCAACAAAGGATAATCGTTTTCATTATGTTGCGCTGCCTGATATTCGACGATGATTGAAAGTTGCCGTACATTAGTACAATGTTTTGCTCCGAGTTTTCAATCTCCCAATCCTTCACTTATCGTTATGGGCAGACCTGACCAGAGGCAAATAAAAAACGATCAGCAAAAACCTACAGGCCACAATTTTTTTTCAATCAGAGAAGAAGAAAAAACGGATTATCGGTTTGCATGATGTATTTTGTGGATATATTAATATCGTTATTATTTGGTCCCGAGAACTATAGACTACGTTTTTAGACCCTTTAGATAAGTATAGTTGTTCTCCCATCCCTTCCATACTGACCGTATTTATTATTTGGCACATGGCAGTCAAGATTCTTAGTTCGCGACAATATTCTCACATTAATTACTAATCGATATCAAAGTCCCTTGCTGTAAACGTTGGTTATTCAGTGTATCGCTAGATTAGTTTCTTCTTTCGAATGACACAAACTCAATCACTCCAACTTTGAAACCGAAGGCCATGTGTCCCCAGGCATAATTATCTCGGCTTGTGACATGACAAATTAATCGTAGTGTAAAATACCTTTTCTGTAAATACAGAGTGCATCTTGCGGAACCCAGGATTGAAAAGCCTAGTTTATGAAGTCTTATAGTTTACAAACCAGAGAGTTAGGGCGTTTTAGGACTCGAGTGCGTGTGGTGTGCACTACCTCTTTTTCCCTGGTCCAACACCGGGTCTTATAATTTTAATATCCAGCCTATTTGGGTTTTTTAAATTACTGAATGGAACCTTTGGTTGCTCATTTAGTGTTAAATTGGTATCTATTGTGGCACCTTTCATAATTGTTTCTTTCTTTCTGCATAGATATGATAACCGAGACATCCAGAGTATTATCATTACCTGGTATTATCATGCTAATTTGTGGTTTCGTCTGTTCGTAAATTGGGTTCATAGAGAAAGAAAACAAGTTTAAAAGCCAAATGGGTCAGTGCTCTTTATTCGATTTTAAGAGAAAATTTGATCTAGTTTTTAACCAATTTCAACATTTCAACTCTAACATAGTGCTTATTTCGTAATATTGATAATTTATATTTTGGTCTGAATTACAATAATTCTATTGATCATTTCTTTTTATAACAGAAGATTCCAAAGAAAATGTTAAACCTCAATGAGCGAGTTCCATAACAAAACGATCTCAAAATCAATTTTAAGTACAATAATTGACTACACTAGAAATGTTGCATGTTTACACTTCCATTTGTCGTTTTCAGAAGTCACAGACAACACACACAATAAAGGCAAGAGTGGACGTGGTGCAGTTGGTGACATGAGCCACTCATTAGAACCCGATCACTAATGTTTTCTTATTTGTCAGTCATGTATCGGTATGGAAATGTGTTGGATCCGATTGCTGACTTTAGCGTAGAAAGAGATATGTCATCAGCACTATGATGGTAACTGATGTTGACAGTACACACTATTCAGGCATCAACACACGCCCTCCAGTGATTACATCTTTCAAGGGGTTTGCAATATAGAAGATTCCAGCACCAGTTCCTCGTGGATTATCCACGGTTACATGAGTACAGTCACAAACTAGATAGAGGTTTATGCACTTCTTGTGTTTTATTCAGAATATAATACAGTACGCTTTAAAACAATTACTTACAACCGATCCACCTTTTTCATGACAATACAAATCGATCTGGTAATAAGCAGCTGAATCAGCCTTAGATTCTTGGCTGTTTCATAGGGTCACAATAACTCGACACAGAGAGTTATTTGTCTATCCTAGTCATGTTTTCGTCAGGTGTATGTATATCCCTCGAATGTTGTCATTTCAGGGCGCCGCCTGGCTCTCGCTTTCACTATGTCCACTTCTCCTTATAAAAAGGATATTCGCTAAACAGCCGAATGCGCTATGTAAACTTCGTCGGATTTATGAGCAACCTCGTTTGTAGGGGGGCGAGGCCGCATACACCGAAAGTGGAGAGGTACCGTTGTTTGGATGCAGACGTCTCCCTCCTTATATTGGTAAATTGTGGAAAAATTATGTTCACCATAGAGCAGCTTAAATTAATACCGTGCATTTTCTAAATGTCATCTTAATAAGCCGAAAAAGAGATTTCGGACGACTAAGGGGTGCTCTCCCTTGAATCCGCCCATGGTGCAGTTTGCATACTTGAGATTTATTGGTTTCATGCGAACACTCTGTCAGTCAGAGTCGACATCAGATCACAGATAACTTTCGAGCTATCAACCACGCTGCTTTTTACATCAAATGGCAGTCCAGACTGCGTAGAGACTGTCTGAAAGTCGGGCAACCAGATTCCAACGCCACATACATGCGCTTCTGCTCGTGACGCGACTTTCCCGATTATATCATTGTGTGAACAGTGCAATATTAGAATAGTTGGGTAACGACACCGATACAAATTATTTGTCATATTTTCGTTAAGATACTGAATGAGTTAACTGATGTGTTAGTTTGTTGATTAACTAACTACCCCAATAATTCTTCATACATTGGCTGGGACGTACCGTCAAATACGAGAAGATTTAGGATGCTTCACTTGTGACGTAAGATGACTCCGTGGCACAACTCAGTGAGAGAAAAAACTCTATCACTTAATTTATAAAAATTTTAGTCTGCCATTTATTTGCTTGTTTATCGCAGTCGTGAATGGTCACGCATCTGTTCATTGTACCATATGCATACCTGTCAACATGTAAGGTTTACTCATATTTCATACGTGAAATTCATTATTTCGAATGGATACGCCGTACAATCAAACTTCATACGGGAAATCACAATGTTTCGTCAAGTTAATAAAAACAGTGGCTGACAGAGCTTTTTATTATGGTGTTACCCTATAGAACATGTTTCGCGGCACGTGTAAGGTTTTTGGTAATTAAGTAAGGGAAATTGCCATGTTTAGTAAGGGCTGGCCGGTGCCGGGGTTGACAGGTATGCATATGTTGTCCACAGAGATAACGAGCCGAGGGGTAATCGATACCTTGTTATGGTTGATATTATTTTATCCATGCTACAACAGAACGCCACTTGTTAATGCTGTGTTAAGCGAGTAGGTCAGATGTTTTTGGGGAAGGCAACGGGTTGGATGATTTGCAGGTAATGTGGCTAGTGTTGTTATTGGTCATAAATGTATAGCCTATCCTGTGGTTTTTTTCCATTTACCAGAGGGCGCTCTGGTCGTCCACTTAAAAAATACAGAGCGCCCCCATGACTCATCGTAATAACATGCCAGCTATTAAGGATATGATGAATAGTTCTGCAAGGATAAGTCGATGTCATCGTCTTCATATCCACCCTAATTCTACTCCGCCTTGCCACACTAAAATACGCTAAGCAGATTGTCGGAATAACGGCTTTGATAAACGGCTAGCACTATCAGTTGCTAAACCAGTCGAGAAAGCGATTCATCGAACCTGTCAAGAATATCACTTATCAGAAATCACAGTGAAGGGCATGCCCTGTGTCTATTCCTCTCCAATGTATAATGGGAACATATAGAGCGCTTTTCTCATCCCGATCCCATCTTTCCAATATGATTGTTAAATATATATGAGCCATGTCAGAGAGCTCTAATGAGAGTTTGATGGCATTACACTATAGCAAAATAAGGGCCAATCTGGCAGATGATCAGTGTAACAACCAGGTTCGTGTACATATGTGAAAGCCTGTAGAACTAACCAAAAAGGCCGGGCTGTTATTTTGATGTTATGTGCAATGTAACTGGAACAAACATTAATATTTGTGAGTTTGTTATGTCAAATATATTTTCTACATCGATCAATCAAGCCAGCCATTCATCCTCTCCATTCACCCTGCCAATGTTTGCATGGTTCTTTGTACGTTCGTTTTAGGCAAACTTAATGTATCCATCATCTGTTATCGTCTTACGGGTTTTTTGATTTATTGATGCCATCACCTAAAAAAGGTTTTTCATGTCAGTAAAAAACAGAAGCTTTCATGTCAGTTCATTGTTGTCTTTTGGACCAATGGTTTATTTGCTGCGAGATTTAATGCCCCGTTTATGGCGATAAAGGATGCGTCTAATGATGATAGTGAGCGGGCCGCAAGTATTGTAAACGATAATTGAATATAAACACGCACACCTAAGATTACAGATCAGCATAAACTCACTAATATGAGACGGACAGCCAAAACCTATGCCGGCTATCGTAATTCACACAGCTTACTCGACCATCGCGACACCTGATGATAACCATCGAAGGTATGCTTTCGTTCCATTTACTGGTCAGGAACTTTGAGATCCCCACTGTATCGGTGCTCGCATCTCCCCGGCGCTTGATGTAGGCCTTACATGTCTTTCATGTTAGACTTCGGTTAAGTTTGAGGATCCAGTGTACACCGACCCCAACTACGTCCGTACTGCTATAGTGCCGTTCTGATCTGAGTCATAGCCAAGATTGTCCCCGTTCGTCTACAATACGATATCGTCACATTTATGAAGTCTGTACCAAGTGCACCTAATGGGGGTATAGATAATCTTCAAAGTTACTCACAGTGATTATGTTACTATGGTAAACAATGGCTGCCAACGAGAATACAATATCGCAAACGCACTGGATACCGGGAGGACGCCGTGTAGATTTGTAGGTTTGCCTTGACCGGAACGTATAGAGAACGTCGTAATGACGTGATAAAATGCTCGTGAACGGGCCAAGTGTAATAATATCGCTTATGTTACATTTGGCTTGCCATACACCCCATGTATACCGGAAGTTAAGCAGACGCTAGTTTGGTTCAATAAATGATTCATGCGCTCACATGTGTCTCATATCAATTCGTCCATCACATATCATTTCATGGTGTCAGAATATAGAGGATTCACAGAATCAGGACGCTCACATCCTCAAGAAGAAGTGTCAGTTGTGTAGTAAAAGTAAAACTGCTCAAAAAAAGTGTCCTAATATTCTGTATGGACGATAATGCAGTGCTGAGTGGATTGTATCACAGGAGGATTCCTGATCAGAGTCTTGTCTCATGCACAATATCAAGCAGTATACCATTAATAATTCGATGCTACACAACATACCCATTGTTGTGGTTCCATGCATCCTAGATCAAAATGTCCTGCAAGCAACCAGACATGCTTTCGGTATCAAAAGATTGGACATTTCAAGAAAGCATGTCAAGCCACACTACCCAACAAGCTACATGAAGTTACCACACCCAAACCTGATGTAAACACATCCGGTCATAATGTTCAGTTTGACAGCCTGTTCGTTGGTTCCATTCACAATACCTCAGATGCTCCAAAGAAAGTGTTCACTAAGCTTATGGTTGTGACAAAACCATTTCACTCAAGGTACACTAGTGTTGTGTTCAAGGTGGATACAGGAGCTGAAACAAATGTGTTGCCCAAAAGTGTGTTCCAGAAGTAATTTCCGCCCGGATATCAGCTGGAGAAGTCTGCTGAGAAGCTTGTAGTGTATGGCGGGTCCGAGATCAGTAATCTCGGGAGGTGTACACTACACATCAGACACAAACAGAACCAGTCCCAGTCATATTCATTGTGACTGATGAGTCAGGCCCTGCTATTCTTGGTCATAGTGCATGTATGCAGCTGAAGCTAGTGTTCATCACCTGCACTATTGAGACCAATCATATTGATAGTATCCACTCACCACCGCTGACAAAGGAGTATCTACTGAAGGAGTATGCAGATGTGTTCAGTGGTGTAGGTCACTTGGGTGACCCGTATCGTATACAACTATGACCAGATGCGGAGCCGGTTGTAAATCCACCAAGATCAGTGAGTGTTCATCTGCCGAATGAATTCCAGAAGGAATTAAAGCGGATGGAGGATATGGGTATCATATCGCCGGTGAAACAGCCAACTGAGTGGGTCAGCTCATATGTCATCGTCGAGAAAGGGGAAGGTAAAGGCTTACGTATATGCCTAGATCCCCGTGATCTCAACAAGAACATTAAGCATGAAAACTATTACACCAGAACAATTGATGACATATAGGTCGGGATACTGGATGGTCGAACTAGATGAAGATAGTTCGCTTCTCACAACATTTGCAACCCCGTTCGGCCGTTTCAAGTTCAACCTATTGCAGTTTGGGATTGTTGTGAGTCAGGATGTGTTCCAAAGAAAAATGGATGAAGTGTTCGGTGATCTCGTAGGGAGCACAGGTATTGCCGATGATACGTTCGTCTATGGCAAAAGTGAGCAGGAACATGACGCAAGTATCATCAGAATACTTGAGAGGGCTCGAGAGAAAGGTGTAAAGTTCAACCCTGAAAAGTATCAGTCAGTGACGTCCACGTCTTCAGCGTATGTTGCTACGTATCTCCAAGTATGACGTGGAGGTAGAGTACATTCCTGGAAAAACCCGCACAAGAACAGTGGGTCAGAGGATGGATATTACTGAGATTGCAGTGCACTATATTATAAATAGTGTTAACGCATCACCAGTCACTCTGAACAGGATCAGAGAGATGACAGAACAAGACCCTACAATGAGATTGCTAAAGGCAACTATCTACGAAGGATAGCCAAGTCGAAATTCAGACTGTGAACCAGAATTATTGGATTACTGGTTGGTTCGTGAGGATATGTGTGTGGAAGATAGTTTGATTTACAAGTGCCCATTGCGATAGCGGCCTTCTTGCATTGCTATATGAAGGTGATCTGCAATTCAACGATATATTGCAGGTTATTGCCTCATACACCTGGGCCAGCGAGCATCAGGCACGTATAATATAGGTGGCAGTTCATCTACTCGCCAAGTTCATCGGCTTACTACTGGTGATTAATTTATTATTGTGCAGTAATACCATACCCTCACCTGGTTTAGCCCGCCAGTCGAAGCGGTTTACCGGGGTGTGGCCGCTGGTAACAGCTATTTGGAGCCACGGGTGAGGGCTGGATGGCAGTTGGGGACCAAAGATGGATGAGCTACTCATAGATGAGTCGACATGTCCTCCACCAGAGGTACCGCCCCGCCCTGACCACCCCACACACCCCCCAAAAAAATATGCGAAAAAACAATCAATACCCACAATGCCTGGCCGCCCCATATTTTCCCCCAAAATATACATTTTAGAAAAACTCAAAAATGCACAATACCAGCCATCCCGCACACCCCAGTAATTATATATAGAAAAGAAAAAACATTTTATATTAGCCATATCTATATCGAGTACAATATGTATAATCACTCACAATCAAAGATTAAACAACCCCACTATATACTGCCAACCCCATGTACACAAACAACACTATAGTAAAAAAAAATAACAAATATACACAATACTATGCCACCCCACACACCCCAGTACTTACTAAAAAAAACATCCAATATTAGCAATGATTATATAAAATACAATATGTGTTGTGACTGCCAATCAAATGCGAAGCAATCCCGTTATATATAATACCTGGCAACCCCGAAAAATGAAATTTATACAACAGAAAAATAGTTTTATGTCAAACAAAATAACATAAACCAGTAAATGTGTACAAATATGGACGGCCACAACGCTAACAAAATATGCACTATATACAAATATAATGACTGTCTGTCAAATGTGAAGGAAGCCTATTATAAACAATGCCACATTCGAAAAATAATATGTACAAAAGAAAACGCATTATCTACATTGCATTTATCAGTGAGGCAATCCCACAATTCGACGGACGTTGCACGCGAGTATAGTGAGGAGTGCTGGGTTTCACGCCACGAATAACAATGCCACTACTCGGCGGAAATTGCATGATATGTCCTCCGCCAGAGGTGCTACCCCTCCCTGACCACACAATGCACCCAAAAAAGATATGCAAAAGAAACAAAGTCAATACCCACAATGTCTGGCCGCCAGCTGTACTCCAACAAATATTTCCAAAATAGAAATAAACAAAATTACACAATACCAGCCATCCGATACAGCTTAGTAATTGTATATAAAATTCAAAAAAAGGACGTTTCATACCAGCGCCATCTCTATTGAGTACAATATGTATAATCACTGACAATCAAAGGTGAAGCAACCCCACTATATACAACCGGGCCTGGTAGCCCCATGTACACCTATAGATCAGAAGTCAAATAAAAATACAAAATACTAAGCCACACATCACACCTCAGTAATTAGTCACAAAACCGAAAAAACAGTCAATATTTGTAAAAATTACATTAAATACAATGTGTTATGACTTCCATTAAAATGCGAAGCAACCGCGTTACATATAATACCTGGCCACCCTGAAAAATGAAATGTACACAACAGAAAAAATAGCTTTATATGTCAAACAAGTAAAACAACCATTCACTACAGTGACCGTTGCAAATCGCATAAAACATTAAATGTGCATTTACATTATATACACCAAGTATAATGACATATATTAAACCCCCCCACCCCCTCCCCACATCTGAAAAATATCCTGTACAACAGAAAACACACCATTTACGTTGAGTAACTCAGTGAGGCAATACTACTACTGGGCGGAAATTGCACGCGTTTAGAGAGGGGGTATGGCGTATCTACAAGTCTTAACTATCAAAAATACCCCACATACGAAAAATATTCAATACAACTGAAAACACAATATTTACAATGTGCAAATCAGCGAAGCAATTCCACTTCTCGGTGGAAATTGAACGCGAGTACAGTGAGGGGTGTTGGGTATCTACACGTTTCAACATGTGGCAATTCCACAACTCGAAGGAGGTGCGGGTTATCTACAAGTGTCCACTTCAGGCAATTCTATTGCACTATTTAGTGTACTTGAGTGCCCATCTTGCAGTCTTCATGACGTTACCCCAATCAGGATAGCGCCACTTGATTAGGGCTGCCATGTCCTTGGTTGATCTATTTTTTAAGTCATGGTGGTCATTCAGGTGGGCAGCTCGAGTCTTACAATGAGCCTCTCTCTATGATGTTATCACCTCTCGTGTTAATCTAGAGCGCCAGCAAGCTGTATTTCTTTTCCACATGCGGGTATTTTGCATTAGTTTGTGCACATCGCTTGTGCGAGGATTCTTGGCATCTACAGAAGGCTGGATTTGTCGAAACAGGATCTTTTTCATGAACCGGCGGCACTCCTCGACGGTACCGGCGGTTCATCTCGATCAGCATCTGCATCTGACCTTGATGAGCTGGGCTTTAGTGATGGACAGACAGTTGGGCTCAACACTGATATGCGTCCATGGCAACCCTGTTTTTTTACTGCCTCAGGAAGAGGCATGTCCACCACAACATTGTGCCCCAACCCTCTCAAAATCCCAATCACCATCTCAATGGAATATAACCCCTGACCTGTATAACACCTGTTGTCTGGCAACACACCGAGGTCGGATACTAGTGAGCTGACATTGACCGAGTATTGCAGGGGATGCTGAGGGTCGGTCTGGGTAGACTGGTGCAGGTCAACATGCACAGGTGTCGGGGGGTGGTGGGAGGTTGTGAGAAGCTGGGGAATAGCCTTGGCACTGGCGCTGGGTATGGGGCTGTGTATTGTATTGTCATTTCCCGCTTTCACATGAGGAATAATGCGTTGTTTCTGTGCAGCTATGACGTTGTGTCTGTCTTTTAGGTGGCGTTGTAGGTCAACTGAGTATAACTGGCACATTGGACATTCCTGTCTCACATTAAAACCCATTTTACATACGCGCATGCGCGATGTAATACGCTTCCTCTCTTCCATATTGATGCCTTGTGATTTAAGACGCTTCCCCAAATAAAATGTTGTAGAATCGCAGATGGGGCAAGTTTTCTAGTTCCGCTTTTCCTTGGGGGATTGTGGTCACGGATGAACTATCATCTAAGGTGGCAACCTGCAAGACAAATGATAGAATAGAGGCACAACTTTGATTCAGTCTCATGATAGATAACCCTAGTGAATGAATATTGAAGATAACATTACTAACTTAAAGGTAGCATAACTACTTATCTATACGTCGCCGTGATCGATACAGCTAAAGGACCAATTACAAAGGTGTGACAATCACTTGTCACTTACTAATTATCAAAAGTATGTATTTCTGACTGTTGAAAAAAACGGACACCGGCATTCTCGGCAGATAAATAATGATTGTTCCCTAGCCAATGACCTTAGATCGATGCTGTGATATGATTAAAACCATTGACCAAGGTAAAATACGTCTGCAGGCTTGCTGAGTTTATTTGCTCTACAGAATCAAACAATTTAGGAAATTCATGCACACATTTTGGTATAGGTTCTCAGAACAATTTACGATATATTCCTTCAATTTAGATATTGAAATCGAATACCGGAAATTATTATTGAATATTGATGACTCTCTGTGCTTTGAGAAATAGACCATATTTCTGGACTCGACGCTGATATTCCCTGCATTTATTTATTTCCCCCATCCTTAATAAGGCTGATATTGAAATGTTATTAGCTCGCCTCTGTCGGTGTGATAAAATTGTGGTTATGATAGCACTTGGACCAACCTGGAGCTCTGCCCTATCAAAGTTTTTTGGTTAACACAGACCTTTTCGGATCAATTTAATAATGATAATATGATAAATGCTGCGACAACACAATTGGTCATGGAAATATATGTAAACTTAGGCGGGCGTCAAGTATATTTCCAATATCGCCCGGCGTAATCGCGATGCATGTAGGCGGTTCGCTTATTCCGAGTCTATCTTTGAACTAACATTGACTAAACTATAACAAGATATACCACAATATACTAGCTACAACACTGAGTAATTGTTTTGCTCCAGCTGGAGGTGTTGCAACGATATATGCTACGACGACCATCTGGTATATTTCCAGTATCGCGCTGTCCATAACCGAAATCATGTCTTGGTTCGCTTGTAACAGCATCACCTGGTTATGTAGTTATCAGAGCAAGTGAATTACACCCCTTTAGGATATCAATGCATCTCAAAGGTAGTTCATATATAAACCTCTCCTACTCGCTAGCTTGTGTATTTTCCATAGGAGAAGACAGATACATTCATAGCACATGGTAAATATGAGCTAGATCTGAAGTGTGATCTATCATTGTTCACTAACTTAATGGCAGCAACCATAGTCTCAAAGTACAGGGGGACCAATACCACAATTCTGCTGCTCAGGTCCAGATATTGGGACCTGGGCTGGATAATAGTAGTATAGCACCTCCTATATATGAATAATGTTCTATGTTTGTGGTCTTTATGAAAGATATACCAACAGTTCGAATGTAACATACAAACCATGAAAACCCCCCAATAGATCAGACCAGTTGCCTGAGCTAAATGATAAAACGCACTTGACCACCTTTGTAAGCCACGAACATCACGCTGGTAATAAAATATGCCTGGCATTCAATCGTACTGTGACCGTCCTTATTAATTCGATTTTATTTCATTAACCATAATAAGCGTCGTCAACCAGTGTAGAGTCATGATCCCCCACCTCTCCAATACCATACCTTGATATCTGAAGTAAATGTTCCAAACGGGTTGGTTTCCAAATTAAATAGTCCCAGTGTAGCAAGTGGAGCCTTTAAAGTAAACCTTCCCAACCCGTCCATTCCCATAACAATAAACATCAGACCATTTGATCTTCAATTAAAGCTAAAGCCGTAAAGGTAATTGTACCTCCACACTTGCTGACGACGCCACACAGTTGTATAAATACCTCCGTCCCCAAAAGAAAAACATATTTAGTATTCGGGCAACGATATAGTCACCGTCGTACGAACCAAGTCCGAAGTTCAACCCCGTACGGCACGTAACCGTTTGTAATTCCAGCTCAGGAGTAGCCTCTGGACATCACTAGAGTCACTTCATACCACCGTTTTGTAATTTATATTCGGACTTGCGGGATACGGAATCCGTACCCCCACCATCAGAAATAAACATCCGTTTTCCAGTTACCATTCAAATGACGTCTCGGCTTCATCACTACGACCATAAAATGTGTCGACGGTAGTACCCTTTCGATTGATGCATCATACACGCGTGTACGCATGAGTAGATAAATTGCTGTAGACAAGGAACTTGGACAAAAAGCATTACGGCACAAACCAGAGTCTTTTCGCTGACACCCCTTCGTTAAATAAATCCCAACACAATGCTGACGGATTGTGAGACTATATGTATATAGATATAGCCAACGGGCGTTAAAAAGATGTAGACTTCGGCGGCCGGCTGATATATTTATATACCGTCGAGGCAGATATGGAAACAAAATACAGAAAATCACGCTCGGCATTAAATATTATTGATAACTCACTGTGCTTTGAGGAATAGAGGATACTTCTGAACTTGATACTGATTTTTCTAGGAGCGGTTTACTAGATATTTCCTTCTCCAGTGTCTAACAGTGACTGATATATAAAACTAATGACAGACCTTTGTGAATCAGCGTCACGACGTTGACGCCTGCTTTCTTCGGCGCGCCGACACTAGAGGGTGTGATAAAATTGCAATTAGACGAACCCAGAGATAGGTGTGGTTATGAGTGCTCTTGGACCAACCTGAAGTTCTGCTCTTTTAAAAACTCATAAGTCAACATAAACTGACCACGATGATAACAACAAAGCTGATAGATGCTGCGACTATAGGGCTACAAAGTGTGACGTCACATCACTGATAACGGTCCAAACTGGCTCCTTAACATCTTTTCGCTGTAGCATTCTAGTCATGTCTGGGAGGCAATATGCCATTGACTACTAATACGGGAAATATCAAACTTACATAGTTATTTAGAGAACCGGGGCTGTAACTTGTCAATGATTCACCATCTAGAAACAAGGACAAAATGCAAGGCGTCAAAAGTCCTTAACTTGTGAAGCAATTTTATTGGGACCCCCCTTTGGCGGGCGTTAGCGAAGCGTCAAACATGTCTGCCATGGAGAGTACCCATAGAGCTGCAAAAATGACGTCACATCAATGATAACGGTCCTGACATGTTCCTTTACAACTTTACGCTGTGGCTTTCTAGTCATGCCTGGGATGCAATATCTCGGTGACCACTAACGGGATAAATATCGAATACCAGGTTGTTGGAGCCAGCCTATCTCCCTGTAATAATTATATACGAGATAAGGACTATTGAATCCTTGCATTTTGCCCTCAAAATTGTTTCTAGCTTGTGAATCTTCGCTATTTCATAGCCCCGGTGCTTCGCTATATAACCATGTAAGTTTGATATTGCTTTACAAGATAAGGACTTTTGAATCGTATGAAAAAAGAGTTTCCCCTGGGTAACCCCTCTAAGCGCGTTCCACGCCGTAAGAGGTTTCGAAACGACAGCCGAGTCTCGTATATATATATATATATATATATATATCTATATAGATATATAGATATATATATAGATTTATATATCTATATATAGATGAGAGATATATTATAGATATATCATATACATTTAGATATATATATAGATAGATCTCTCTATATACATATAGATATCTCTATTATCTATATTCAGATCTAGATGATCTATAGATATTATATATATCTCTTTATATAGATCTATATGATCCATATATATATATTACCTACATATAGAGAGAGAGAGATATAGTAGATATGTAGAGATATATCTCTCTCTATATATATATATATCTAATCTAGATCTCTCTCTCTATATATATATATCTCTCTCTCTATATATATATATACTCTCTTATATAGAGAGAGAGATATATATATATAAAGAGACGGCCGTACATTGCCTCTCAGATTGAGACATATATATGAAAATAATGAATTTATAGTTTTTTGGGGCAAATGTCTGAAGTTTATTTTCTTGAAGGGCCGACAAATGTTCATAAGCACATTTCCACTACTTACGAAGAAAACATTTGTTAAAAGATGCAATCTACTATATCGATCCTGAATTGCGTACCTCGTACTGCTAGTTGTATGTTATTGCACAGGTTTACCACTGTGAGTATGCCAGCCTCGCCGTTGACTACAGCTATATCTGCGTGGCACCATCTGGTCAATCTAATCGATCAACTTATCCATCATTCCCGTAAAATATTATATAGTGTCTTTACACGTCATACATATGACGAGCGGATTATCCGCACACACACACACACACACACACACACACACACACACACACACACACACACACACACACACACACACACACACACACACACACACACACACACACACACACACACACACACACACACACACACATATAAATGACATACTAAAACACACACCTAAAACACACACAAATTTACACGCACACACACACACACAAGCAAATATATATACAAAGGACGGCACTAATTGTGGACGACCGTACATTGCCTGGTCCGATTGATGTTTAAGGCTTTCATACTATGCGACGCATGGCCACATACCACTGAGTTCGATAAATGTGTATGTAAAACTGCAATTTATCCCCCTTTGTCCTAGCGCACTCTACAACGTATGAATTTCCATAGACCGCATCACCAGTCACCAAACGTAAATCTTTTGCCTGTTTTTGTACCGTGTATTGTGAAATCTATCCAACCAGCAGGGCATAATACATGATGTGGTTTTGTCTGCATCTATGTTTACGAGTTGAATGTATCAAGGCGCAATACGCTGCATTACATAATACATCGAACACCACACTGAATCGGATATCACATTGTCTTCCAACACATCCGTATCGTGTTATGATGCTGTCTTGTCAGTGGCGCAATGGAATAGGTCACGTGACCAGAAAACTGCGATGTTGTGACAGCCGGGGTGACTTTCTATGTAATTCATTTGACAAAATACAGGTTTGTATTTATTTGTTCCACGTGTAAATTACAAGGATAATAGTACTATCATTTACTCAGATATCCTGTATTGCTAGGTAGTAAGTGTAAATATGCACCAGAAAATTTGGCTACTCAGCTGTGTTTCATGGATGCCACATTACTGACTGTGACCCCATCGTCAATTCCGTCTGTATCTTATACAAGACTGTCTCAGATTCCATTCTGCTTATAGGATCTAACTGTCAGACCTGGATACACTGCGATATCTGCACGGACCCGCGTTGCTCCATCATCTGGTTATATTACGCAACTCTGCAATGGCGTTACTTTTTGTGAGGAGCCTTGTGTTCCTTTTGGTCCTGTTGGTGGTGGACATCAGTGGTCAGCCCACGACGGGAATAGCGCAGGACAGAGATATTGAACACTTGCTCGTGAGATACAGTCAGCACATGATCAACAGCAAGACACCAAAATCTAGACTCAATTGAACAGAGTGGAGCTGCTGGCTGATGATGTGACATATCTAACAAGACGCATGGGTGGACTAGAAGCTGAAATAACACCGTTATTTGACAGCATTGCACGTGTGGTTGGTACAACTGAAGTACATTCAGACCGACAGAACAACAGTGAGCATGAGACCGTGAGACATCTGTCTCAGAGACAAGACAGTCCGGAGCAGCTCGTTGGATATCATACTAAAAGTGTTATATCCAATGCAAGAACATTAGTGGACAGCCTCGAAGCGCGCATTCACACCCTTGTTGGACAGGCTTGACAATATGGAACAGATTGTCGGGAAACTTTTATCTCTTCGTCTGGTTGGTGGAGCCGGATACCGTTCGGGACGAGTGGAGGTGTATCATAACGGTGAATGGGGGACTGTCTGTGATGACTTCTTCGACTCAGCAGAAGCCACCGTGGTCTGCAGAAGTCTCGATTTCAGGTAAAGAAACCATTTTGCATATTTATCTCTCAATTGATCACTCAAATACTAGGCATTGCGGACTCATTAGAGTGAAATGTATACTATGAATTTATTTCTGGTGCTCGTAACCACCAAAAGACATGGGAAAGGATTCCGCATGAGCTTAATTCAATGTGTATAAACTCATTTATCAATTCTTTATATTAATGTTCATTAAATATTTGAAGCGAATAATGGAAAGCCTTTGCGTTGTGGGATCATGTAGGATGTATAAACTTCACAGTTTGTTTACTTCGTGGTTTCCAAATCCTCCTCAATTTGTATAAAACATTTCCTTGCCAAACCTTGTCCCGTAGATGTGGTTGAGTAACCATGCGCTGCACGCTACTGTGATCACAATGGTAACTTACGTTATGACACTGTATGCTTCCTATGTTGATGTGTGTCTAGGTCTGGGGTTGCGCGCTCCAAGGCCGCGTTTGATGCAGGGACGGGGCGAATTTGGTTGTATAATGTTGCATGTTGTGGGAATGAAGCAAGTTTGCTCGACTGTCGTTATCCTGGATGGGGTGGCGAACGAAAATGCTTCCACTCTGAAGACGTAGGGGTGGGGTGCAATTAACTGTACTGCAGTATTATATAAGCCATCACACGATTCAGTACTTTCCATTGCCGCAATACTCTATCAAAGTCATACTTTATCCGCCTCCCAGGCGGGAAAAGTGTGACTTAACTGGTTTTGACTTTTACCGTAGTTCCCTTCATTATGATAATAATGCACCATATATCATTATTAGTAGTAAATGGACAAGGTATATGGCCTTAGCCACAGCCACCCTAGGTCGTAAACCGGGCATGCCCTCTACATACATGTTCAGTATACCGCGATACTTTAATCAATGAAGGCAAAATGTCAGTTATTTAACATTATGTAATATTGCGTTTTTTTTTTCAATAACCCATATATATTGGTGTCAGTTATTTTAGTAATTAGTTTGTCTTTATATGATAACTGTTGTTACAAATGTTCCAAGGTTTGTCTTGTTTGGAGATCTACAGCTGCGTGTTCAATAAAATGATGTGTGTCTTAGCTATATCTAGTTCTAAAGGTACCTTGTTTGGAGGTGTATGTATGTGTAAATCGGGTTTGACGATAACGCTAGTGAGCTTGGTAAGGGAACAGTTCTGTCAAAGCTGATAAGAATGTGCCGTGTTTAAGCTTGTGTATATAATCAGCTGAATAGAATATATGTCTCCGACTTCATGCACACAAGTCGTTTTTAAAAGTGATCTGGTATGCTCGTTACATTTGAAGTTATTTAGTATCCTAATGGTCTGTTGTGCTCTTAAATAATTGCATTTATGTATTACTATTTAGCCCGATGCCAAAGGGACCATAGATTCGATTTGGATAAAATAACGTGCGATGTATTATTTCAAGTGCTTATTTGGATTTGGTTTTTAAAACGTTGATTATACCGTTTGTGATCCGGGTTATTATCTTTTTGACGCGGTCAACGTGGTCTGACCAAGAATCAATGTAGATGCATTATGCCATGATATGTACTCTATGTATGCATACAATATATGCTATTGGAATAGATTGTCCCTGTGTAAGGATTGTATGATGGCCCTGAGAATTTCATGCAATTTTAATCGTGCTATTTGCTAATAAAATTTAGCTCATACACAATCCTGTCTCATGACTTCGGGCAGGTAGGAACACCAGAACAATTGCCCAATACATATTCTAATGAATTCGCAATGCATCGAATGTACGTGACCTGGAGATAACAAAGTTTCTCTAATCTGAGGCCGATGTTCCTGCTGACTTCATTTCCTGAGTCAAAGTATTCATCACAGACGCTCCCCCATATTCCGGAATTATACACATTCCCTCGACCGGAATAGGGCCCTGCTCTACTAACTAGACGAACTGACGACAATACACACCACTAGCTGATATTGATGGTCATCAATATTGTCGACATACTATAAATTATTATTAAAAGCGTTGAATCGGTTATTAATTATTGTTAGCGTGTGCACGTCGAAAAATATTGGCTGAATATGTCCCTTAATACGCATTAAATAGTCATGTTTCCGGAAATGAACCCAATAAGCAAAATACGTTCATAGTAAATATATAGTGAATAATTTCTGCCAGGGACAGCCTTAACTGTAGTATTTACGAATCGTCTAGTTTCCTTTAAATACAATTATATTTATACTAATCACTAAGAGGGAAGTTGACCTCTGTATTATCTCAGATGGTTGACCAGCCTCTTCCTGGAGGAGTGTTTCGAAAAGCAATCTCACACGCTGCAGTGATCATAATGGTCGCCTATATGCTTATCTTAATGGATGTCTATGGGGTTGTGCGCATCATAGCCGCGTTTTGTTAAGGTACAGGGACAATTTGTATAGGTGATGTTCATTGTACAGGGAATTAAGTAAGTCTGTCAGATTTCTGCAGTCATTCTAAAAACGCGGTGGGTGTGTGCAATCCACTTTGTTGCAGTATTTTGCGAGACATCACGCGATTCGGTACTTTCCATTGTGCATCTTAAAGTTATATAAAATTCATACTTTATCTGCCTCAATTTCAAAAAGAGGATGTGTATGCTCATTATAGTTTACGATGTGTATTACCCCGAAGGCCTTTTTTGTTCTTTGATAGATAAACGTGCAATATAGCATTTTTAATTGCTTTTTTGGTTGGGTTTTTAAAACGGCTTACCAGGCCGTTCTCTGCTAGTTAACCAGCTCGCAATCGGCTTACTAAGCAGGCCGCCCTTTGATGTTAAACAGGACGCCGTCTGGTAACCAGTCCGCCCTCCGCTGCTAACCCGCCGCCACCTGTTGGCTAACCAGGCCGCCCTTTGCTGGATTACCAGGCCGTTCTCTGATAAGATTCAACCAGGCCGCCCTCTGCTGTTAACCAGTCCACCATCTGTTGTTAACCAGGCTGTCTTTTGGTTGGGTTTTTAAAACGGCTTACCCGGCCGTTCTCTGCTAGTTAACCAGCTCGCTATCGGCTTACTAAGCAGGCCGCCCTTTGATGTTAAACAGGACGCCATCTGTTTGCAAACCAAGTCGACTTCGGTGGTTAACCAGGCCACACTCTGCTGTTAACCAGACCACCATTGGCTGGTAAACC
>CM067353.1:17735381-17835482 GCA_034190875.2 Urechis unicinctus
TATCTCACGTGACTCAGTGGGCGTCAAAGGTCCAATGTTACCGCCGCCATCCACGCTAATCTCGCGGGGAGCGCTCTCACGTGACACCGGGGGCGTCAAAGGCCAGCCAGCGACAGTCGTACAGGGCGATCCTAGCAGAGATGCTTCACCAACATTCTTTACCAAACTAAGCGGACCTGGTTCTACATGACAACAGAAAACAGACGAAGAAGGTTTGTTCTTTCGTGTACCTGGAGAACCTGGTCTCTGACAATTATTGCTTCACACACGGCAAATGCTATGAAAGCCTATCGAACAAATCTCAAAAGCGTCCTAGCAGTAAATAATTCCTAGCAATAGAAACGCACCTGACGCGCATGCGTGAGCCAGAATGAGCTTTGGCTTTCCTGCCAGTGCGCTGCATCTCTTGATGCTGAATATGCTAATGACGTCATGTAAGGTAATGATGGTGCCATCAGAGCCACGGATAGAGCCGTGACAACCCGGAGACAGCAGCACAATCATAATGGCGTCATGGTGGTGTAGCTCAGGCCGACGTGCGATGGCTGCCAACCTCAAAAACGCTCGCCTGCTGACCAGCCATTATATCATTTGCGGTCACGTGATCTGAAGAATAACGGCAAACGTCAAGTTGCAAATGATCCTTCAAGTGACGAAACAGTACATGCAGTTCAACAGCTTCCCATCAGCTAGAATGAATACCACTGACTGCACTAACAATGTACAGCGTGTCTCACATACAGCAGTGCTATCTTGGTATGTGCCGATTGCAAAGCTTCCTCTTCTTATTTGATTGACAGCTAATCCTACAACATTACATGTAATTTAGAGAATTGTATGTAAGAAGAAATGCCTTTTTTTATTGTTACTCTGGCAGTACGCTGACGTTACCTGATGTACGTGGTAGGATGACGATCATATCGGAGAAGGTTGGCAAAGTGTTGATGTAACCGCCGCCATCCACGCTAATCTCACGGGGAGCTATCTCACGTGACTCAGTGGGCGTCAAACTTCCAATGTTACCGCCGCCATCCACGCTAATCTCGCGGGGAGCGCTCTCACGTGACACCGAGGGCGTCAAAGGCCAGCCAGCGACAGTCGTACAGGGCGATCCTAGCAGAGATGCTTCACCAACATTCTTTACCAAACTAAGCGGACCTGGTTCTACATGACAACAGAAAACAGACGAAGAAGGTTTGTTCTTTCGTGTACCTGGAGAAGCTGGTCTCTGACAATTATTGCTTCACACACGGCAAATGCTATGAAAGCCTATCGAACAAATCTCAAAAGCGTCCTAGCAGTAAATAATTCCTAGCAATAGAAACGCACCTGACGCGCATGCGTGAGCCAGAATGAGCTTTGGCTTTCCTGCCAGTGCGCTGCATCTCTTGATGCTGAATATGCTAATGACGTCATGTAAGGTAATGATGGTGCCATCAGAGCCACGGATAGAGCCGTGACAACCCGGAGACAGCAGCACAATCATAATGGCGTCATGGTGGTGTAGCTCAGGCCGACGTGCGATGGCTGCCAACTCAAAAACGCTCGCCTGCTGACCAGCCATTATATCATTTGCGGTCACGTGATCTGAAGAATAACGGCAAACGTCAAGTTGCAAATGATCCTTCAAGTGACGAAACAGTACATGCAGTTCAACAGCTTCCCATCAGCTAGAATGAATACCACTGACTGCACTAACAATGTACAGCGTGTCTCACATACAGCAGTGCTATCTTGGTATGTGCCGATTGCAAAGCTTCCTCTTCTTATTTGATTGACAGCTAATCCTGACAACATTACATGTAATTTAGAGAATTGTATGTAAGAAGAAATGCCTTTTTTTGATTGTTACTCTGACAGTACGCTGACGTTACCTGATGTACGTGGTAGGATGACGATCATATCGGAGAAGGTTGGCAAAGTGTCGATGTAACCGCCGCCATCCACGCTAATCTCACGGGGAGCTATCTCACGTGACTCAGTGGGCGTCAAACGTCCAATGTTACCGCCGCCATCCACGCTAATCTCGCGGGGAGCGCTCTCACGTGACACCGGGGGCGTCAAAGGCCAGCCAGCGACAGTCGTACAGGGCGATCCTAGCAGAGATGCTTCACCAACATTCTTTACCAAACTAAGCGGACCTGGTTCTACATGACAACAGAAAACAGACGAAGAAGGTTTGTTCTTTCGTGTACCTGGAGAAGCTGGTCTCTGACAATTATTGCTTCACACACGGCAAATGCTATGAAAGCCTATCGAACAAATCTCAAAAGCGTCCCTAGCAGTAAATAATTCCTAGCAATAGAAACGCACCTGACGCGCATGCGTGAGCCAGAATGAGCTTTGGCTTTCCTGCCAGTGCGCTGCATCTCTTGATGCTGAATATGCTAATGACGTCATGTAAGGTAATGATGGTGCCATCAGAGCCACGGATAGAGCCGTGACAACCCGGAGACAGCAGCACAATCATAATGGCGTCATGGTGGTGTAGCTCAGGCCGACGTGCGATGGCTGCCAACTCAAAAACGCTCGCCTGCTGACCAGCCATTATATCATTTGCGGCCATTGTCACTGCCTCGGTCACGTGATCTGAAGAATAACGGCAAACGTCAAGTTGCAAATGATCCTTCAAGTGACGAAACAGTACATGCAGTTCAACAGCTTCCCATCAGCTAGAATGAATACCACTGACTGCACTAACAATGTACAGCGTGTCTCACATACAGCAGTGCTATCTTGGTATGTGTACAAACAAACACAAGCCTACTGGGGCGATGTACCGTGAGTGACACCCTATACGGGTAATGTACCGTGAGTGGCACTCTACCCGGGAGATTTACCATGAGTGACATTCTATGGAGAAGATGTACCGTGAGTGGCAATCTATGAGGGATATGTACTGTTAGTGGCACTCTATGAGGGAGATGTACCGTGAGTGGCACTCTATGAGGGATATGTACTGTTAGTGGCACTCTATGGAGAAGATGTACCATGAGTGGCAATCTATTGGGGAGAAGTACCGTGAGTGGCACTCTATGAGGGATATGTACTGTTAGTGGCACTCTATGGGGGAGATGTACCGTGAGTGGCACTCTATGAGGGATATGTACTGTTAGTGGCACTCTATGGGGGAGATGTACCGTGAGTGGAACTCTATGAGGGATATGTACTGTTAGTGTCACTCTTTGTGTGAGATGTACCACGGGTGTCACTTAATGTGGGATATTTACCATGGGTGTCACTCTATGAGGGATATTTATCACGGGTGTCACTCTATGTGGGAGATGTACCACGGGTGTCACTCTTTGTGGGAAATGTACCACGGGTGTCACTCTTTGTGGGAGATGTAACACGGGTGTCACTCTTTGTGGCAAATGTACCATGGGTGTCACTCTATGTGGGAGATGTACCACGGGTGTCACTCTTTGTGGCAAATGTACCACGGGTGTCACCCTACGAGGAAGGTGGTCGACGGGTGTCGCTCTATGTAGGAGACATACCACGGGTATCACTCTATGTACCACGGGTGTCTCTCTCGCTCAACTGTTGTGAGCTTTAACAAATGTTTGCAGTGGTGAAAGCATGGTATCCTATCGTTGCGATCTCTTAACACCAACAGTGTTCCGACCCACTGCGCACAATCACACAGCGAGGTCTTATTTAGGTCACGAATACCTTATGAGCGAATAGATTTTTTTCTCTCCACTTTACCTACAGCGCATTTTCAACGTGAATGTAGATATACCCCACATACTTTTATACGTAATGCAACACATTCGCCTGTATACTCTCACCTGTCATAAGCTTTATTCGTCCACATTCTCTCACCTGCGACAGAATACTCCCACCAGTAATTGCATACTCCCGCCAATTATTAATCTTAACTCTTCTGATGAAAACGCCTCCTAGGTTTGCTCAGAAAAGCCATACCTTTAATGATGACAATACCCCATACAGGTTCTCCGAAAGCTCTTACCTGTGGTGATGGAAATTCCCCTCTAACGTTGCACGGCTTAGAGGAACATGAGATCATTCCTTGTGGGCACATTAACGTCTTCGATATGCTCATTGCCACGGTGTTCCGCAAATACAAATGACTGAGATTCCATCGACACGGGGATTCCGTTAAAGCGGCTGATGTGTCAGTCACGAAGCGCCCCAGCCCTGCTGTTAAAACTGCCGTGTAGTTTCTGAATACACGCAGGGATGCCAAAAATAGTAAATGTGGCTTCCGAGTGCCGAGTCGCTAGCGAGTCGGCGCTCGGAAACTTAGCATTGGGAACCGCGCGCGTGTGATGCCATGTATGTAATAGGCAATAGAGCTACTGAATTCCACACAGACTATATGTACTGAGACTGTGTGTAAAATCTGTGTGGGTGTAATGGCGAGAATAAATTGTTCGGAAACCAGTAACTTCACTCGAGTTCCGTCATTATCACTCTTTATGATATCGAAAGTGAAAGTTACTAAGTGGGGATATTGAGGCTACTGATTATTATGAAATGGAAGCCCAAAACTTCCAATAACAAAATATGTATATATAGAGACAAATGCGGTTAAGATTATGTAATGCATATGTGTGGATGCTTGTCTGTTTGTTCGTCTGATTGAATCCATTCCATATCAATATAAAGCTCTACAGAAATGTTCGGGGAGATATCTGTTCATGCTGGATGTAATGGCCATATTCAATTGGACCTACGAGGTCATCTCAAGCGACAATCGATGAGCAAATCAACATACAGCCCCCTCCCCTGTGGTTGCACCTTTGTCAGTTTATTCTGTGCACTCTAAGAGATCAAGGTGGACGCCTTCAATGCCTAAATTGTCTTCACAGCCAACACTGCAGGTTTCAGGCTGGTGGCTGACTTACTGTGTGTGTGTAACAGATAGCTTTTTTAACCAAGTGGAGCTTGCCCCTGCCCCCTCTTGGTTCTCGAGGTTAGCCTCGCTTATGTAGAAAACTAGATGATAAGACCTTACCTTCATGATGTCCACTTGATGTAATATGTGCGAGATTGCGCAACATAAGCAGGTTGGAAACGGAAGCTAAATAAAGGAGACGAAAAGGCAACTAGGTCGGAAAGTTATCAGATATAAATGTAGTATAAATTGACTCGCTCAACTTAGCCAATTCTGCGCGGTCGTTCACTACAGCGTCATGCAAGAGACCGGTTCAACCATACCAAGTGGGGTTTTTTATATACAACCACCACTTTTCTCCAGCCTCTTTGCAGGTGGGTTCTTGGACGGGGAGAATTCGCGGTGGACTTGATTGAACCGGGCAGAGGAGCTGGTCATGCTTGGTACTTGTGAAGCAAAAACAAAACACAACGTCAACTCTTTCTTTACCTGAACCAGACATGCGTGACATTCTCTCCTTTAAAGCCACTGTAGCAGCGATTAGTATACGGTTATAGGATAACCTGTGTGAGTGAAACTATGAGGGTGGTGGGGGGGTGTCACTTAAGTGTATGGAAGTTGTATACATGTGCCGCGCGATGGGGTATGTTTTTTCGACCATCTTGTGACCGATCGAACATGATGGTTAATCATTGTTATGTCAGGGTAGGCCCGCGGTGCAGTCAGGACGGCTTGAGCTTCTTCAAGTTTCCTGATACGGACGATTTAAATAGACAATAGACTGGCCAGGTACTTCGATCGTGAGATAAACGGCCGGGCCCGGGCAAGTATTCGCTTTGTGTCCTCGTTCATTTCACCAGCGTGATGTTTTGAGCAGCCACTCAAACTTACAAAATAGCTTGGTTAAATAGACCACAACATTGAAATCTGCCAGGCAAACTGGAAAGGATGACGCGACAAATAGTGTCTCCTGCCGTCCTGGACGAAGAGAAGCAGACCTGCCTAATTCAAGACAGAGAAGTAGAGGGTGAGACTCGATGATATTCTTGTTGCATTGATATTAAATAAAAAGTCCTTTGTCTGGTTAAGAAGATAGAATACATACCATACGGCAAATTCATGGATCTGTATAAATATGATTTAGCTGATGCATTCCACGAAGGCAAGTGTTATAATAATATTCTGGCTCATACGTTCTTAAAAAGCCTCCCCCATTAATTATCAGCACGAGAGCCCGGGTTACACCACACCACTCTTTGGGAGGGGTGTGACCCTGATTGTAGCAATCCTTACAGCAGGGCGAGTCCACCCTCCAAGTGGACTCGTCCTGTTACGCGGGGATTGGTTTAACCTGGCATATCATGTGAACCATTTATAAGGAGGACAGATTGGCCAGGTACTCGGAGACCATCTAGTCAGGGACAAGATTCAGACCGCGAGATAACCAGCGAGCTTCATTGTACAAACTGAAATAAATCTCTCGCTTATCCCGCGCAAGGTGTTCACCGATATCCTGACCTCGGATTGGCTGTTGTTGAGATTTCCACAGGGAATCCTGCTATTACGTAGATGGAAACCCCAAATCTTCCCTTTTTTTCCATTTTTTTTTATTACGTCGCGTCATTGCTCTTATAGCGAAATTTATAAATTGTCTTTATGTTCAACCGCTTCAAAACCTATTTTATCACGCATAGACATCTTCTTAAAGTTTATGGACGCTTAAAACAATATTTCATCTAATAACTGGCAAAGTTTCATAAATATTGGTGGCAGGAAACTTGAGTTACACATGTAGGAACGTCCCCATGTGCATCTATCAATGCATTATGGTGGGGATGTCAGCTGAACGTCGCTAAAAGTGGCCGCGCTTGTTATGCAATGATAATTGTATTTTTTTCCATCTCGATAAAAACGATAGTTACAGTTTACTCCCATTAACGTATGATACACCAATCGTATCAAAATATAAATGACCTTTATGCGTTTTGTCAGAATAGGATAATTCAAACCTACGGACGTTATAATCGTCTTCCGTGGCGGACAACATCAAAAGGGCAATTTGTCACGTCGTGCTTAATGCGCCACGGCGCACCAAGTAGCTTAGAGCTGCCGAGTCTAAATCCAAAGGATCCAGCAACAGACAAACTGTCTCTGATCTTGAACCTATATAAGCTGACCCTCACACATCTCCATTCATATAACCTAGTTGGTAAACTGGTCTGGTTTTATGCTACTACAATCAAATATGCAAATTAGGCTTTAATTACCTGTGTAACCCTAAAATATTCATTAAATCTGATCTGTGATCATGGACATTTTTTCTACCCTGGTGTCAATTTTCAAGTTGATTTTCAGAAAATCAAGGAAGTTACAGCACGCTAAAGATGACTAACAACTTTAAGTGTCTAAATTGAGGGGTCTAGACTATCCCTGTTGTTTTAAGCATGATAGCTTTCACCAAAACTGACCAAAATTTAAAATTCAAACTCGAATAAAATTACAGCCGCCTACCCGATTTTCAAAATTCAAATAGCTTTTTGATCCTCTTGCTAGGGTCTAGATTCTTATTTTAAAATAAGTCTAATTTGGTTTGATGAAAAATTTCATCTTGCATTGCTACTTCATAGTTGCTCACAGTGATTATGTTACTGTGGTTAACAATGGCTGCTAACGAGATGCTGAGAATACAGAATCATAAACGCACTGGATACCGGGAGGACGCAGTGTAGATTTGCAGGTTTGCCTTGACCGGAACGTATAGAGAACATCGTAATGACGTCATAGAATGCTCGTGAACGGGCCAAGGATGGGATAAAACTTAGCATAGACGCATCATGATCTCTGGTGGATCTGTGGAAGATGGAGACATAATTCATTCTTTTATCCATTTTTAAAGAACATCCAGAACGCCTCATGAACGCCACTAGAGGGCGTTTCTAGCTTTACCCATTGCAGCAGTAACACAGCAATATTCACAATATATTCGTGCGCTATCTTTATAAATTTCTTTCAAATAATAATCTTAGTCAATACATAAGTAGCACAATGACTCACCCATGAAGGTGATCAGCAAGTCAACGATATATTGCATGTTATTGCCTCATACACCTGGGCCAGCGAGCATCAAGCACGTATAATATAGGTGGCAGTTCATCTACTCGCCAAGTTCATCGGCTTACTACTGGTGATTAAATTATTATTGTGCAATGATCGTCGTGAAGGCGTCAGGAAGTAATACCATACCCTCACCTGGTTAAGCCCGCCAGTCGAAGTGGTTTATCGGGGTGTGGCCGCTGATTACAGCAACTTGGAGCCACAGGTGAGGGCTGGATGGCAGTTGGGGACCAAAGATGGATGATCTATTCATAGATGAGTACGACATGTCCTCCACCAGAGGTACCACCCCTCCCTGGCCACCCCATACACCCCAAAAAAATATGCGAAAAAAATTCAATACCCACAATGCCTGGCTGCCCCATATTTTATTACGTTGTGTAAATCAGTGAGGCAATTCTACGACTGGGCGGAAATTGCACGGGTTTATATCTCTGTAATTATGTATAAAATAGAAAAAAAACATTTTATGCTAGCAGCATGTTCATTTAGTATAACATGTATAATCACTGATAATCTAAGCTGAAGCAACCCCACTGTATACAACGGGCCTTGCAACCCAATGTACACACAAAATCCTAAAGATCAGAAAAACAAACACCTCAGTAATTAATTAAAGACCCGAAAAAAGAAAACACCCGGTACTGTGCCCGTTACAAATTTCATAAAACAATAAGTGTGTAGAAATATGGGAGTTCACACCGGCAGGAACATTTACACGACATACCCCATGTATGACAGCCGAAATAAAGTGAAGCATCTCTACCATAAACAATGCCTGCAACTAGCCTCCCACACCCCACTATCACCCCACATACGAAAAATATCAAATACAACAGAAAACACTATATATACAATGCGGAAATCAGCGAAGCAATTCCACTTCTCGGTGGAAATTACACGCGAATATAGTGAGGGGTGTTGGGTATCTACACGTTTCAACATTAAAAGGTGTGGCAATTCCACTACTCGACGGGGGTGCGGGTTATCTACAAGTGACCACTTGGGCCAATTCTATTGCACTATTGAGTGTACTTGAGCGTCCATCTTGCAGTATTTGTGACATTACCCCAATCAGGATAGCGCCACTTGATTAGGGCTGCCATGTCCTTGGTTGATTTTTTAAGTCATGGTGGTCATTCAAGTGGGCAGCTCGAGTCTTACAATGAGCCTCTCTCCATGATGATAGCACCTCTCGTGTTACTCTAGAGCGCCATGAAGCTGTATCTTTTCCACATGCGGATATTTTACATTAGTTTGTTACATCGCATCTTTTTCATCAACCGGCGGCACTCTATATCAGACGATCCTGTATTCGAACGCGTCGACAGTGCCGATAGTTGATCTCGATCAGCCCCTGCATCTGACCTTGATGGGCTGGGCTTTAGTGAGGGTCAGGTTTGGGCTTGACACTGATATGCGTCCATGGCAACCCTGTTTTTAACTACCTCATGAAGAGGCATGTCCACCACAACACTGAGCCCCAGCCCTCTCAAAATCCCAATCACAATCTCAGTGGAATACAATCCCGTTGCCTGGCAACACACCGAGGTCGGATACTAGTGAGCTGACATTGACCGAGTATTGCAGGGTATGTTGAGGGTCAGTCTGGGTAGGCTGGTGCAGGTCAATTTGCACAGGTGTCGGACGAACCCATTGATAGGTGTGGTTATGAGTGCTCTTGGACCAATCTGAAGTTCTGCTCTTTTAAAAACTTATAAGTCAACATAAACTGACCAAGATGATAACAACAAAGCTGATAGATGCTGCGACTACAGGGCTACAAAGTGGGACGTCACATCACTGATAACGGTCCAAACTGGCTCCATAACATCTTTTCGCTGTAGCATTCTAGTCATGTCTGGGAGGCAATATGTCGTTGACTACGAATCCGGGAAATATCAAACAAACATATTTATTTAGAGAATACCGGGGCTTTAATTTGTCAATGATTCACCATCTAGAAACCATTTTAAGGACAAAATGCAAGGTGTCAAAATTCCTATCTTGTGTAGCAATTTTATTGCGACCCCCTTTTGGCGGGCGCGACGTGGGGTCTGATGGGATTATGACGACATCACTTTGAAGCCCCATAGAGCTTCAAAATTACTTCACATCACTGATAACGGTCCCTACAGGCTCCTTGACAACTTTACGCTGTCTGTCTCCATGTAATATTGCTATACAAGATAAAGACTTTTGACTGCTTGCATTATGCCCTCAAAATTGCTTCTAGCTTGTGAATCATCGCTATTTCATAGCCCCGGTGACTCTCTAAATAACCATGTAAGTTTGATATTTATCTTAGTAGTTTCCACCAAGATATTGTCTCCGGTGCATGACTAAAATGCCACAGTGAAAATGTGCCAGTAAAGACCTTTACAAGCGAAGTGACTTTACATGTTGCAGCCATAGAGCAATGGTAATTAAAAATATCAATAAAATAAGGCTGGCGTCTACAGCCGAAATTCCTTCTACAATATTGAGAAATGTATGTGACCATAGCATAAGGCGTTGAACAAATATGCACCTCGGCGGTCGTCTAGTATGTTTCTAATATTGCCCGACATGACCTTCCATAACAAAGATTCCGTCTTGGTGGTTCGCTTATATCAACTTCATCTGGCTATATACTCGAACAAGCAAGTGCATCACACCCTACTAGGTATCTGAATACATATCAGTGGTACATAAGAAGTCCAGCTTAATGTTAGTCTATATGTACAACTCTCCTACTCACTAGTCTGTTTTTTTTCCAATAGGAGAAAGTTGATGCATTCATAGCACGTCGTAAAAATGAGATACATATCTATTATTGTTTAAAATTATTTTAAACTGACTTTCACAAACTATATACAGGGGGTCCAATAGCACAATTCTGCTGCTGGGGTCCAGAGTTTGGGACCTGGGTGACATAATAGTGGTATCGGACCTCCAACAGGTTAAATATGGTTGTGAAACTTGTCATAGTGCTTTTAAATACTTAGTGGGACCATATAAAAGTCACACCCAAGCAGCATTGCATATAATCTGTATATCTAGTACGGCGGGTTATTGTCCCCAAGTGGTGGCTGATGTTTTCGACGCAGGCAGACCTCCACGCTTGTGAAAATCTCAATATGCCCTCTGTTGCCTCACACAAATCCCTGGCCATTAATGATATAAATGGATGCCTACAGTAGATACACAGTCTGTGCAACGATGACAGGTGTTTCAAGGATGTGTCTGGTCCCCGAAACGCTGATCCGGCCCCAACAAATCCCTGACAGAGGTCTACCACAAATCACATTTCTAATGTATTGACTACAATTGACTAATGTATTGACTAATGTTTTGACTACAAATTGGGTCATAATTTTCAAAAAAACACCCTGATACTTGCTATGGCTTAAATCTCTGAAGATCTCGGAAAACTTTTAAGACCAACCGGGCAACTCCTAGGTGAACTATTTTGGGGACTCACAGTCCCCCCAAACTCTCCATCTCCATATATATATATATATATATATATATATATATATATATATATATAGATAGAGATATATATATATATATAGAGATATATAGAGATATATATATATATATATAGAGATAGATCTATAGATAGATATCTATATATATCTAGAGATATCTAGAGAGATATATATCTATCTAGAGAGAGATCTCTATCTCTATCTCTCTATCTATATCTCTATATCTCTCTCTATAGAGAGATATCTCTCTCTATAGATAGAGAGAGAGAGATAGATATCTTCTCTCTCTCTCTATCCCTCTCTCTCTGTGTGTATCTCTCTCTTTCTCTCTCTAAATCTGTACCTCTCTCTCTCTCTCTCTCTTTATATATCTATATATCTCTCTATATCTCTGTGTGTGTGTCCCTCTCTCTCTCTTTATTCTGTATCTATCTCTATGTCTATCTCTGTTTCTCTATCCCCCCCTCTCTATATATATCTGTATATATATACATGTACATGTATATAAATATATATATGTATATCTATTTATATATATCTATGTATATCTATATATATATATATATATATATATATATATCTCCCCATTTATATTTATGTTTAAATATTTTGCTAATAAATATATGTAAATATACATGTACATATATATATATTATTTATTTACAAATATATAAAAAGATATATAAATATATATACATATTTATATGTTTATAAACAAATTTCCACTACTTATGAACAAAACATTTGTTAAAAGATGCAATCTATTACAATCGATCCTGAAATGCGTACCTCTATAAAACTGCTAGTTGTATGTGTTAGCACAGGTTTACCACCGTGAGTTGGCCAGCTTCGCCGTTGACTGCAGCTATATCTGTGTGGCACCATCTGGTCAACCTGATCAATCAACTTATTCATTCCCGTAAAATTTATTTACCAGTGTCTTTACACATCAGCACGATGACGCACGGATTATCCGCACACACACATAAACACACACACACCAATAACACACACACACACACACACACACACACACACACACACACACACACACACACACACACACACACACACACACACACACACACACACACACACACACACACACACACACACACACACACACACACACACACACACACACACACACACACACACACACACACACACACACACACCGCCCTCAGCTGTTAATAAGACCGCCCTCCGCTGGAAAACCTAACCAGGCCATTCTCTGATAAGTTCCAATTCGGTTATCATGTTTTTCCATAAAACATGATATCCCATCCCGCCCCTCACTCTTCTATGCCTCTTTTTTGTTGGGATAAAGTTTGGGCTTTGATGTTTAAGGCTTTCATACTATGCGACGCGTGGCCACATATCACTGAGTACGATCAATGTGTAAGTAAAACAGCAATTTTTCCCCATTTGGCCTAGTGTAAAGCGCACTGCATAACATATGAATATACGAAGACCGCATCACCTTTGTCTGTTTTTGTACCGTGTATTGTGAAATCTATCCAACCATCAGGTCATAATACATGTTGTGGTTTTGTCTGCATCTATGTTTAGGATTGGAATGAATCAATGCGCAATACACTTCATTACATCATACATCGAGCACCACCCTGAATCGGATATCACATTGTCTTCCAACACATCCGCTTCGTGTTATGACGCTGTCTTGACAATGGCACAATGGAATTGGTCACGTGACCAGAATACTGCGAGGTTGTGACAGCTGGGGTGACTTTCTATGTGATTCGTTGGACAAAATACAGGTTTGTATTTATTTGTTCCCCGTGCAAATTACATGGATAATTGTCCTATTATTTACTGAGTTATCCTGTTTTGCTAGGTAGTAAATGTAAATATGCACCAGAGAATTCGGCTGTGTTTCATGGATGCCACATTACTGACTGTGACCCCATCGTCAATTCCGTCTGTATCTTATACATGACTGTCTCAGATTCCATTCTGCTTATAGAATCTAACTGTCAGACCTCGATACACTGCGACATCTGCACTGACCCGCATTGCTCCATCATCTGGTTATATTACGAACTCTGCAATGCCGTTACTTTTTGTGAGGAGCGTTTTTGTCCTTTTGGTGTTGTTGGTGGTGGACGTCAGTGGTCAGCCCACCACGGGAATCGGGCAGGACAGAGACATTGAACACTTGCTCGCGAGATACAATCAGCACATGAATCAACACTTAATGGAGCAAGATTCCAAAATCGAGGCTCTATTGAACCGAGTGGAGCTGCTGGCGGATGATGTGACATATCTAACAAGACGCATGGTTGGAATAGAAGCTGAAATAACACCGTTATTTGACAACATTGCACGTGTGGTTGATACAACCGATGAACATTTTGACCGACAGAACATCAGTGAGCATGAGACCGTGAGACCTCTGTCTCAGAGACAGGACAGTCCGGAGCAGCTCGTTGGATATCAAACTAAGAGTGTTATAACAAATGCAAGACCATTAGTGGACAGCCTCGAAGCGCGCATTACACCCTTGTTGGACAGGCTTGACAATGTGGAACAGCTTGTCGGAAACCTTTCACACAGCATGGTGGATAAAGTGAGACCGTTATCAAACAGGCTAGACGATGTGGAGCAGCTTGTCGAAAACCTTTCACACAGCATGGTGGATAAAGTGAGACCGTTATCAAACAGGCTAGACAATGTGGAACAGCTTGTCGGAAACCTTTCAACCAGCATTGTAAACAACGTGAGACCGTTATCAGAGAGGCTAGACAATGTGGAACAGCTTGTCGGAAACCTTTCACACAGCATGGTTGATCAAGTGAGACCGTTATCAGAAGGCTAGACAGGTTAGACAGCTTGTCGAACAGCTTGTCGGAAACCGTTATCAGACAGGTTAGCAATGTGGATCAGCTTGTCGGAACCTTTCACACAGCATGGTTGATCACGTGAGACCATTATCAGAGAGGCTAGACAATGTGGAACAGCTTGTCGGAAACCTTTCAACCAGCATTGTAAACAAAGTGAGACCGTTATCAGACAGGTTAGACAATGTGGATCAGCTTGTCGGAAACCTTTCACACAGCATGGTTGATCACGTGAGACCGTTATCAGAGAGGCTAGACAATGTGGAACAGCTTGTCGGAAACCTTTCACACAGCATCGTTGATCACGTGAGACCGTTATCAGAGAGGCTAGAGACAATGTGGAACAGCTTGTCGGAAACCTTTCAACCAGCATTGTAAACACAAAGACCGTTATCAGAGAGGCTAGACAATGTGGAACAGCTTGTCGGAAACCTTTCACCAGCATGGTCACACGTGACATTTTGGTCGGAACCTTTCACACAGCATGGTTGAAACACGTGAGACGTTATCAGAGAGGCTAGACAATGTGGAACAGCTTGTCGGAAAACCTTTCACACAGCATTGTGATCACGTGAGACCGTTATCAGAGAGGCTAGACAATGTGGAACAGCTTGTCGGAAACCTTTCAAACAGCATCGTTGATCAAAGTGAGACCGCTATCAAACAGGCTAGACAATGTGGAGCAACTGGTCGGAAACCTTTCACACAGCATTGTAAACACAGTGAGACCGTTATCAGAGAGCTAGACAATGTGGAACAGCTTGTCGGAAACCTTTCACACAGCATTGTGATCACAAGTGAGACCGTTATCAGACAGGCTAGGACAATGTGGGAACAGCTTGTCGGAAACCTTTCACACAGCATGGTTGACAAAGTGAGACCGTTATCAGAGAGGCTAGACAATGTGGATCAGCTTGTCGGAAACCTTTCACACAGCATGGTTGATCACGTGAGACCGTTATCAGAGAGGCTAGACAATGTGGACACAGCTTGTCGGGAAACTTTTAGCAGTTTGACAATGTGGAACGTCTTGTCGGAAACTTTTCACACACAGCATGTAATCAAAGTGAGACCGTTATCAAAAGCTAGACAAAGTTGACAGCTTGTCAGAAACCTTTCACACAGCATGGTTGTCGGAAACGTTTCAGAGAGGATAGACAATGTGGAACAGATTGTCGAGAACCTTTCAGAGACAAGTTCGTCGTGGTATGGAGAGGTTAGACAATGTGAACAGCTTGTAGAGAAACCTTTCACACAGCATGGGGGACAAGTGAGACCGTTATCAGAGAGGCTAGACAATGTGGAACAGTCTTGTCGGAGAACCTTCCATTTTGTATCAGTTTATCTCTCATCGATCACTCAAATACTAGGCATTGCGAGACTCGTTAGAGTGAGAGAGTATACTGGGGGACAATGTGGGAACAGCTTGTCGGAAACATGTCTGCAGAAGTCTTGGTTTCATATGAATTTGACAATTCTTTTGGTCATATATCTTTCAATCGATCACTGGATAATAGCATTTCATTAGAGGAAATGTACTATGAATATCTGTGCTCATATCCACTAGAGTTGATATTGATTCTTGTGTGTGATAATTCTTTATGAATATTCTTTATGGTGATATTTTTAAATATTTGAAGTGGGAAATGGAAAGCCTTTGCATTGTGGGATCATGTACATGTATAAAAACTTCACAATTGTAAAAGCTTGTAGTTTCCGAAATCTTCCTCATTTTTAAAACAAACATTCCCTTGCCAAACCTATTATCCCGTAGATCCGACGAGTAGTAACCATGCGCTGCACGCTACTGTGATCACAATGGTAACTTATGCTTTGACACTGATGTATGTTCCTGTGTGCTGTGTGTCTAGTTCTCCCTTGTCAGTCTTGCACGCCCCAGAGTAGAGTTTGGTAGAGGTACGGGGCGAATTTGGTTAGATGATGTTGGATAGCGTGCGGGTGAGGTGAATCAAGTTTGCTCGACTGTCGTCATCACAATGTGAGCGTCCATAATTGCCAACACAATGAAGACGTGGGGTTGTTCTGGTTTCGTTATCCATTGCGGACTCAGTTAGACCATGGTTGACAAGTCAATTACATCCACAGCTGAGAGTTATCAGAGAGGCAAATATCATATGAACAGCTTGTCGGACCGTTATTCATCAGAGGCCTTTGCAATGTGGGACCATTTGAGACCAGAGGGTACATGCATGTGGAAAACTTTCAAATGAGAACCATCCAGTGGATGTGCATCAATGCCAGTTTCGTCTGTTGCGTGATGTTGGCAGCGGATCCGGTTCCGGGCGAGTGGAGGTTTATCATAACGGTGAATGGGGGACTGTCTGTGATGACTACTTCGGCGCAGCAGATGCTAACGTGGTCTGCACAAGTCTCGGTTTCAGGTAAAGAAACCATTTTGTATCGTTATCTCTCAATCGAACACTCAAATACAATGCATTGCTGATATGTATACTATGAATTTATTTTTGGTGCTGGTATCTACCAGGAGACATGGGAAATGATTCTGCATGAGCTGAATTCAATGAATATATAACTCATTTGGCAATTCTGTATGTTGATATTTTTTTAATATTTGAAGTGGGAAATGGAAAGCCTTTGCATTGTGGGATCATGTAGCATGTATAAACTTCACAATTGTAAACTTGGTAGTTTCCAAATCCTCCTCATTTTGTATAAAACATTTCCTTGCCAAAATTTTGTCCCATAGATGTGTGGGTGGGATGTGCATTCTGTGATTATTCCACAATTGAAAAACTTGGTTGAATTCCTCCTCATGTATAAAACATTTCCTTGCCAAACCTTGTCCCATAGATGTGGTTGAGTAATAATGCACTGCACGCTACTGTGATCACAATGGTAACTTATGCTATGACACTGTATGGTTCCTATGTTGATGTGTGTCTAGTTCTGGGGTTGGGCGCTCCAGCGCAGCGTTTGGTCAAGGTACGGGGCCAATTTGGTTGGATGGTGTTGGATGTGCAGGGAATGAAGCAAATTTGCTCGACTGTCGTCATAATGGATGGGGCGTCCATAATTGCCTACACTCTGAAGACGTGGTGGTGTGCAGGGTTGTTCGTCTGGTTGGTGGAGACGGATCCGGTTCCGGGCGAGTAGAGGTGTATCATAACGGTGAATGGGGGACTGTCTGTGATGACTTATTCGGCGCTGCAGATGCTAACGTTGCATGCAGAAGTCTCGGTTTCAGGTAAAGACACCATTTTGTATCATTATATCTCCATCGATCACTCAAATACAACGCAGTGCTGAAATGTATACTATGAATTTATTTCTGGTGCTCGTATCCACCAGGAGACATGGGAAATGATTCTGCATGAGCTGAATTCAATGTATATATAACTCATTTGGCAATTCTTTATGTTGATATTTTTTAAATATTTGAAGTGGGAAATGGAAAGCCTTTGCATTGTGGGATCATGTAGCATGTATAAACTTCAAAATTGTAAACTTGGTAGTTTTCAAATCCCTTGCCAAACCTTGTCCTGTAGATGTGGTTGAGTAACCATGCGCTTCACGCTACTGTGATCACAATGGTAACTTACGCTATGACACTGTATGCTTCCTATGTTGATGTGTGTCTAGTTCTGGGGTTGCGCGCTCCGGCGCAGCGTTTGGTCAAGGTACGGGGCCAATTTGGTTGGATGATGTTGGATGTGCAGGGAATGAAGCAAGTCTGCTCGACTGTCGTCATAATGGATGGGGCGAAGACAATTGCAGTCACCATGAAGACGTGGGAGTGGTGTGCAATTAACTGTACTGCAGTATTATAGAAGCCATCACACGATTCTCTACCTTCCATTGCGCGCCTCAATACTCTATCAAAGTCTTTGTTTTGACTTTTACCTAGTGCCCTTCATTATGATAATATGCACCATGAATCAATTTTAGTAGTTAATAGACCAGGGATATGGCCTCAGCCACAGCCGCTCTCAGTAGGACACTGGGCATGACCTCTACACACACGATAAGTATCACCTTTAATATTAAAATGAAAGTAAAATCTTTTTAATCTCATATCATGTAATATTACGTTTTTATTATATTCACCAAGATATTTCGGTGCCAGTTATTTTTCAGCAATTAATGCGTCTTCATAACTGTTTATACAAATGTTCTTAGCTTTGAATTGTTTGGCGTTCTACAGCAGCGTATTCAATAAAATGATGCGTGTCTTAGCTGTATATAGTTCTAAAGGTTCCTTGTTTGGAGGTGTATGCATGTGTGAAATCGGGTTTGACGATAACGCTAGTGAGATTGGTTAGGGAACAGTTCTGATTAGAATGTGCCGTGTTTAAGCTTGCGTATATAATCAGCTGAATAGAATATATGTCTCGATTTCATACATACAAGTCGTTTTTATATGTGGGCTGGTATGCTCGTTGAATTTGGTGTTATGTATTAAGCTAATGGCCTGTTTTGCACTTAAATTTATATATTACAATTAAGCCTAGAGCAAGAGAAGCCATAGTATCGATATGGATGAAATAACGCGTAATATTATTTCAAGTGCTGATTTGGATTTTGTTTTTAAAACGGTTGATTATACAGTTTATGATCCGGGTTATTATCTTTTTGACGCGGTCAACATGGTCTGACCAAGAATCAATGTAGATGCATTATGCCATGATATGTACTCTGTGTATGCATACAATATATGCTATTGGAATAGATTTGTTCCTGTGTAATGATTGTATAATTGCTCATGCATTTCTAATCGTGCTATTTGCTAATAAAATTGAGCTTACAATGCCCAGTGCCATATTCTAATGAATTCGCAATGAATCGAATGTACGTGAGCTGGAGATAACAATGTTTCTCTAATATCAGGCCGAGGCTCCTGCTGACTTCATTTCCTGAGTCAAAGTATTCATCACAGACAGTTCCCCATATTCCGGCATTAAAGACATTCCCTCGACTGGAATAAGGCCCTGCTCTACTAACTAGACGAACTGACGACAATACACACAAGCTGATATTGATGGTCATCAATATAATCGACATACTATAAATCATTATTAAAAGGCGTTTAATCGTTTATTGAATATTGTTAGCGTGTGCAAGACGAAAAATATTGGCTGAATATATCCCATAATACTCATTAAATAGACCAATAGGCCTAATACGTTCATGGTAAATATATGGTGAAAAGTTTCTGCCAGGGACAGCCTTAACTGTAGTATTTACGTATCTCCTAGTTTCCTTTAAATACAATTAACAATATATTTATACTAATTACTAACAGGGAAGTTGACCTCTGTATTATCTCAGTTGGTTGTCCAGCCTCGTGCTGGAGAAATATTTAGAAGCCTCAATCATACACGCTACAATGATCATAATGGTCGCCCATGCTTATTTTAATTGGTGTCTATTGGGGTTGTGCGCATCATAGCCGCTTTTTGTTAAGGTACAGGGACAATTTGTATAGGTGATGTTCATTGTACAGGGAATTAAGCAAGTCTGTCAGATTTCTGCAGTCATTCTGAAAACGCGGTGGGTGTGTGCAATGCACTTTGTTGCAGTATTTTGCGAGTCATCACGCGATTCAGTTGCCTTCATTGTGCAACTCAAAGTTATATAAAATTCATACTTCATCTACCTCAATTTCAAAAAAGGATGTGATGCTCATTATAGTTTGCGATGTGTATAACCCCGAAGGCCTTTTAGGTTCTTTGATAGATAAACGTGCAATATAGCATTTTTAACTGTTTTGTTGATGGGGTTCATAAAACGGCTTACCAGGCCGTTTCTGCTAGTTAACCAGCTCGCTCTCGGCTATCTACGCACGCCGCCCTTTGATGTTAAACAGGCCGCCATCTGTTTGCAAACCGCCTTCGTTGGTTAACCAGACCGTCATTGGCTAGTAAACCAGGCCGCCATCTGCTGTTAACCAGGCCACTATCTGCTGGTAAACCAAGCTGCCATCTGATATAAAACAGGCCGCCATCTGGCTAACCGTCGTACATCAGGCTGCCATCTGCTACATAACCTTGCCGTCATCAGCTGTTAACTAGCCGCCACCTATTGGCTAACCAGGCCGCCCTTTGCTGGCCGTTCTCTGATAAGATTCAACCAGGCCGCCCTCTGCTGTTAACCAGTCCACCATCTGCTGTGAACCAGGCCGCCATCTGCTGTTAGCCAGTCAGCCATCTGCTGTTAACCAGGCCGCAATCTGTTATTAACCATTCCGTCATCTACTTGCTAACCAGGCCGCCCTCTATTGGATAACCAGGCCGTTCTCCGATAAGACATGTTAACCCATCCAGCCCCCCAGCTTCTAGACCGATACCTCCCTTTTCGTTGGGATTAAGTCAAGCATTGGTATTTAAAGTTTTCATACTGTGAGGTGCATGGCCACATATTATTGAGTACGATACTTTGGAAAGTAACATTGGAATTTTCACCCATTTGGAATTCTGTAGAACGCTTCCTCAGTCACCAAATATACATACTTTATCTACTTCTTGTACCTTGTGAAATGTATCCAAGCTGAACAACCAGCAGAGCATAATGCATAGTTTTGTTCTGCAACATAAATGCGCATACCGTGCTATCGATGCGTTTCTAGTGCTTTATATTAAGGCTGCATAATGAAGGAGAAGAGCTGTCTTGAACTTGCTGTTCATTTTGAAAATGAATGAAGATAGACACTTCATTGGCTGTTTGAAAAGTTATTAACTGCAAAAAACACCCCGTTTTCTTATAAACACTGAATAAGCATTTACGGCTGACGATCGTTTTAGTCATAATATCGATATGACCATACTATCAACAAAGATATGGATCTCCAAATACATCTATGTTTACGACTGGGATTTATCAAGGCGCAGTACATTTCGCTTCATCATATATCTTGTTTCCCAACACATCTTCATCGTGTTATGACACTCAACACAGTCTGACCAGGGGGAAAATAGGACTTGTCCAGCGACCAGGACACAGTAAAGTTGGAGATTGATCAACGGGACGATAGAACTTGTCAAGCGACTAGGATGCTCTGAAATTTGAGCTTGATAAGCGGGGTAGTTGAACTTGTCAAGCTACCAGGATACTCTGAGGTTGGAGCTGGATATATGGGACAGTAGAACTTGTCAAGGGACCCGGATACTCTGAAGTTGGAGCGGGATCAGCGGGCGAATAGAACTTGTCAAGCGACTAGGATACTCTGAAATTTGAGCTTGATAAGCGGGGTAGTTGAACTTGTCAAGCTACCAGGTTACTCTGAGGTTAGAGCTGGATATATGGGACAGTAGAACTTGTCAAGGGACCCGGATACTCTGAAGTTGGAGCGGGATCAGCGGGCGAATAGAACTTGTCAAGCGACCAGGATACTCTGAAGTTGGAGCGGGATCAGCGGGCGAATAGAATTTGTCAAGCGACCAGGATACTCAGAAGTTGGAGCGGGATCAGCGGGCGAATAGAACTTGTCAAGCGACCAGGATACTCTGAAGTTGGAGCTAGATCAGCGGGCGAATAGAACTTGTCAAGTGACCTGGATACTCTGAAGTTGAAGCTGGATAAGCGGGACAGTATAACTTGTCAAGCGGGAAATAGAACCCCTGGCTGCCAACCCCTGATATATTTCCTCGAATGAGCGGCATTTTAGCAGTGATGAGTTTACAATTATTCCTAGCCCTTTTCATTGGATATCCTGTATATTTTCACACAATTGACAACCTTTCTGTTCAGGAATACTATGTTAATAGAGGGCAACAGTATATCTTTCAAATGAACAACTGATCTGCGTTCAATTCATTAATGGCTTGTTATTACAAGAAATGTAAATGTAAGAATATTCAACCTATAACAACATTGAACAGTATTAACTTGCTATTTTGGTGCGTTCCTCTATCCCTTCATCACTGAATGGTCGTATTACGCTGGCAGCAGCAGCCACTCTCTTCAAACTTCTTCAGGAACGGGACAGAATTAAGATGATTTCAGTCTCATTTTCGCTCGTACCTAAGGTACATCTCACGAAGAAGCTGGGACAAATATGTTGTATATCGATGCCATCGCAGGGAATGATTTTGACATTTTATAGACGTACCGCTAAACAGAGGATGCTGTTGTCCTAGTGAGACTGGGCATCGATCAACGAAGAAGTATCTTGAACCAAAAAGACCGAAACGGGGCGTTCAGAAGCGTGCACAGGCTGTTTTCGCGCAAATTAAGCTGATGCAAACTACGGTTATATTGCAGTTACAGCCCAGGTCCAGTCCCAGCCCAATCTTCTAGCTGACCTTGAATGACATCTTGGACCTTACTTTCTTCCCCCAACGTTGCGAGTATCTAATGTCAAATCATGCTGAAAACCAAACGACGACAGGCACGCCCCTTGACTGACAATTCAACTTGTCTCACTGCATGACATGTGAGGGGGGAAGGTATATGCAGATCATATTTTCTTTGTTTTGTTTAGTATTCAGGGCAGATACGATTCCGTCATGAACAATTATTAATGTCTAAATTTAACCAAAGGCCGATCAGCATCAACAACATACCCCTTGATGTGCATCGAGTATGTAGGAGAAAACATCGAAAGCCGTTTTGTGGCTTAAGGAGCTTCTAGGAGTTTCATAAGACCATATAGTAAGCGTTCATATTGTGCCTGTATAACGTCGCTTGGTAGGCCTGTTCTGTTGTCTGTTGTGTGATGAACCGCTTTCGGGTGAAGTATATCCAAGGATAAACTACACTTTTGTCGCTGGTTAAAATATTAATGCAAGGGAGGATTGTTCGCCCCTGGTCGTGGCCTCGCATTGTCATCACACATTGAAATCATTCAATCGCCGTGTGCCTTGTTCACAATAGATGAAGGTAAAGACGACGTAACAGATTTCCAGCTTAATATTCGAGGTTATACCATGTATGATTGAACAGCAACACTAAAATCTTCAATCCACTGAAGCGCATACTTTCGCATGTTTACCCTGTTATGTTATGTCCAAATAACTATATTGAGAAACACACACACGAGGACGACACCGTGTAGACCGGAACAGAACTGTCTTTATTCTTAACCACCATCCAACACATGAAGTGGACGTTATGATTTTTAGTGAGGGCTTCATAATGCAACATCCCCCTTCTTTTAAGAAATCATCAATGACAGACATTATGTAAGTTGCTTGTCTGCAGTCACAAACAAAAAGGTAGCAGTCTGCCTGTTACAATAAAATGACATACAATTTATATCTAGTCCCAAGTTGACATTCATACAAAACAATACTATCTGGTTCTGCTACAATATGAATATGTAGTTAGATTAAATATCTTCTATGAGACGACGTGGAGGCATGACATTTCGCTTGGGACGTGGTGTAGGTATTGTAGTATTTCCACTTTTCTGTATCGCAGGTGAGGAGACTGTTGCGTTGTGATTCACTTTACTAGTAGGCGTGGAGATGGGATCAGGTACGGGGCTATCCTGTGTTGGCTGTAGAGTAGGTGGGGCAACTATCGGTGCAGCTGGTGGTGACGGAGTTGGGCTTGTGTAAGTGTCAGTGGCTATGGGTCGAGGTCGTAGCAATATTCTGTTGCGTTTTAGAGGGCGACCTGTCGTGCGGCATAGCACTGTGTAGGAACGTGGTTCGGGGCCAATTCCAATAACCTTGCCGGGGAGCCAGTTTTTACGTGCCACATCCTGGTAGTAAACGGGCTGGTTGATGTCAAGCTCATCAAGGGTTTTGCTCTGGCTGTTGTAACGCATTTCAGATTTCTGATGGGCTAGCTGTCTAGCTGCAGTTATGTCATGGGCGTTGCCTTGATGGTAGACTGGTAGGTTGAAGTTAATTTTCCTTTGGAAAATGAGTTCAGCTGGTGAGGGGATTTTAGGGCCTAAAGGGGTTGTTCGATACACAAGAATAGCTTTGTCGGTTTCCTCAGGTGACTTCTTAATGAGGGCTTTCATGCTCCGGACCATGCGTTCAATAAAACCGTGTGAACGAGGATGGTGAGGGGAGCTGGTGACATGAGCTATTCCATAGTTGTTTGTCATTGCCTGGTAAGCACTGCCTATAAACTGTGGACCGTTGTCCGAGATGATGGTGTCTGGACAACCAAACATTGAAAATACATGACTGGTAATAGCAGCTACGTGACGACTGGAAGTGTCACGTCCAAGGCATTCAACAATCGGGTGGTAGTCTGCTATGATGAGATAGTTCTCATCATTCAGTGTGAAGAGATCTGAGCCAATTGTATGCCAGGGATATGGTGGAACGGTTGTAATAACGGGTTCCATTGGCTCTTTACTCTGCGATGCCTGGTGCTTTTGACAAATGGCGCATTGTGATATTATGCCCTCGATGTCAGAGTTGATCCCGGGCCAGTACACGCTACCTCTAGCGCGCATCTGACAGCGAATAATCCCTTGGTGACCAGTGTGGATGTCAGTTAGATATTGGTCATGGAGGATCTCTGGGATCAGCAGTTGACTTCCCTTCAGAATGAGACCATTTTCAATGCTTAGTTCGTCTCGGAAAGGCCAATAAGGATGAATGCTGTGGTGGACGTCTCTTTGGCGTCCGGGAAATCCTTGGATAATGTATTTTGACAGGCGATTGAGTGTCTCGTCATTTGTTATTGCTTCACGAAGCTCATCGAGTCGTCTGTTGCTGAATTGAACAAAGCATACCTTAATATTCAGTTCAATGTGCTCATCAGCACTAGACTTTGGGAGTCGAGAAAGGCTGTCCGCTAGAATCATCTCTTTGCCAGGTCTGTATTTTTATCTCGTAGTCATAGCGTTGCAACCTCAACAGCATACGCTGCAGACGGGCTGGGGCAGATGTGAGTGCTTTGGCTGAGATCATCTCCAGTGGACGGTGATCTGACTCGATGGTAAATGGTTTGCCGTACAAATATGTGTGAAAGCGTTCTGCTCCAAATACACATGCAAGTAGCTCTCTTTCTATGTTTGCGTACCGCTTTTCGGTGTCAGACAAACTTTTTGAGGCAAACGAGATTGGGTGACCATCTTGAATGAGTGCGGCGCCGAGGGCTTCTTGACTCGCATCAACTTGCAATACAGCTGGCTTGGTTGGATCAAAGTATGAGAGCAATCCAGCTCTACTAATGAGCTGTTTGAGTTGGCTGAAAACTGCTTGATGCTCTGGATGCCACTGGAATTCAGAGTCCTTCTGTAGTAGCTGTCTCAATGGTCCTGTAACGTTACTCAGCTTAGGGATATACGGAGCAAGGTATGTGACCATTCCAAGGAATGACTGGAGTTCTGAGACGTTTGCTGGGGGCTTCAGGTCGATGATAGCCTGCACTTTGCTTGGATCAGGCTTGACCCCTGACTCCCCGTAGATGTTGCCGAAGAAGCATACTTCGTCTTGGTTGATTTTACATTTCTCTGCATTGAAGACAAGACCACATTTGCGAGCACGTTCCATCAACTGATGGAGATTGCGGTTGTGATCAGCTTGGTCAACACCGAACACAGTGATGTCATCTGCAATGGATATGACGCCAGGCAGTCCATCGAGTATCTGATCCATTGCCTTTTGGAAGACGTCTTGGCTAGTTTTCAAGCCGAATGGGAGCCTTTGGAAACAGAACCTTCCAAATGGACTGTTAAACGTAGTGAGGTGTTGACTGGCATCATCTAATTGCACGCTCCAATAGCCGGACTTGGCATCCAGTTTGCTAAACACTTTGGCGCCCTTGAGTCTGTGTGTGACCTCTTCAAGTGTGGGGGTGCGGTGCTGACCCCTCTTTAGCGCCTTATTGATGTCTTTCGGATCCAAACAAATGCGGAGAGACCCGTTTGGTTTTTGAACATATGTTATGCTCGAGACCCAGTCTGTAGGTTCACTCACTGGGCGGATGACATCTAGGTCCAGCATTCTGTCAAGCTCAGAGCGGATTTGAGATTGGAGCTGGATTGGAGCTCTTCTTGGCGCATGGATTACAGGACAAGCATCCTCCTTGAGGATTAGTGAATGCTCTCCTTTGAATTTACCCAAGCCTGTGAATCGGTCAGGGTACATGGACTTGACGTCACTCAGCTTTCTAAGGTTTGCAGTGTCAGTCTGGAGAGATATGGTACAGTTCATGGTCACCAGACTGAGAGCTTCGCAAGTTCCCAATCCAAAAATTACAGGACCTGGTGTGTCAGTTACATAAAATTTTGTTGCTTGCCACTGGCTGTCCGCATAACGACACGGGATGGTAAGTGTACCGTACTGACGAATCGGAGTGCCATTGTATGCAGTGAGTTTGGCGTCACTTTTAACTAAGGTTGTTGGCAGTCCGTCTTCATTTACATGCGATGGGTATATATTGCGGAACGTTCGCAGAGGCAGTATATTCCCTTGAGCACCTGTATCCACTTTACCTCGTAGATTTGTCTTCTTGTTGGGGTATGCCTCAATGCGCAAGATTGCAAATGCTTTGTCCCGGCTTACTGTTGAAGTGGAGAGAGTGTCGAATGTGCACTGTTCAAACTGTGGTTCATCCTGATTCTCAACACAAACAGAGTGTACATCAGGCTTCTGCTTCTGTTTGTTATACTTTGAAGTACTGTACTTTATTGAGCCACTGCGATGTCCTTGCGTAGAACTGTGTGCAGCAGTACTGCGACAAACTTTTCCCCAATGACCAACTTTTAAGCATTTATTGCATTTCTGGTCGCGAGCGGGACATTCCTCCCGACGGTGTCTAGTCCCACCACAAAAGTGGCATGTGTTCCTTGAGGTCGATTCGGCATGTGGAATCGCTCCTTTCCTTTGGTTGTTTCGCTTTTGATGGATGCTATCCACCTTCGTAGCCTGCCCAAACTGATTGAGTTGTTGTTGTGTGGCTTCGTATGTTCGAGCACAGTCAAGAACTTTGTCAAGTGTCAACTTCTCTGGATCGTGGTCTAGTAGCTTTTTACGAACGGGGTTGTGCACAGTGCCAATAATGATTTGGTCGATCAGCATGTCCTCGAGAGCAGCCTCGAATTTACACTTCCGTGCTTGCACCTTAAGACGAGTTGTAAAGGTGTCAATGGGCTCAGCTGACTGTTGACGAATGTCGCGAAATTGAAAACGGGCAAGTCTATAGTTAGCCTTGGGCTCAAAATAGTCTTGGAATGCCTGCCACACTGACTCTGGCGTTTTCTTCTGCTCTACTGTCAGATGAGACCAGTTGTCGTAGACTTCTAAAGCATTGGGTCCCAACCAAAGTAGGATGTAGTTAACAATTTCGTGACCTGTTTTGTTACTGTACGTAGGAGTCGACAACAACAGTTCACAATAACGCTTGAATGAGCGAAACTGATGAGGCAAATCGTCACTGTCCCAGTTGAATGAGGGCAACTTGATACCGGCTAGATCGTTTGAGTGCACGTACTGCACGCTTGCTGCTGGGTTTGATTCCGACATGATTTGGCGGGCGATAAACTGCACACTGTCACTGACGCGATGCAATTATTTACCACAACGTCCAACACGATCACTAGACCTGATATTGTCACATGTAGAAGCTTACTTGCGATTTGCACTGTGCGCTCGTTTTGTTGCTCGACATTCCAACACCACAGTCACACAATCCGTCGCCGACCATGTGCGTTTGAGCGGGGTCGTTGAGGAGGTGAATTGCTCGGTTCACTGAAATCCGGTGTCACTGACCTCAAGACGACAGTCGTTTCCACTGCTGACTAGCGGAAGATAAAAACACTGTTTTTAATCACTATGGGTCGTTTTAGATCTCACTTGCTGCCACCATGTTATGTTATGTCCAAATAACTATATTGAGAAACACACACACGAGGACGACACCGTGTAGACCGGAACAGAACTGTCTTTATTCTTAACCACCATCCAACACATGAAGTGGACGTTATGATTTTTAGTGAGGGCTTCATAATGCAACATACCCAACCCGAGATCATTTAAGCATCGCAGCGGTTATTAGCCACGTCGACAGCTCCGAAACCGTGCGACAATTTTAACAAGATGACAAACTATCTTCATATATCTTCAATGTCATATAAATGAGTTCTACATTCGTCATGACTGAGACCACTGGCGGATCACAACAGACAGTCGATCCATTTTGTAATAACATTATAGTTGTTTTGTCGCCAGTCCCGTGGCCATCGTCATGCAAAACAACATAAATTGCCATTGGGCGAGATATCAACAGCCTTGTGACAACGAGACTGCTCTCAATTGCCTGCTTGACGGTTGTGTAATAAAAGCACCTCTCTACGAATCTTGGTGGATTAAATATATCGCTAAAGGAAAATCGTAAAACCATACTAATTACCGGAGTGGTTGATAAAATTCGCCACCTGTAGCATTCGAACGTGCTATGTTAATATCCCTAGACAGTCTTAGAGTCACTAACCGAAGTCGTTGGAATATTTCTCTTGAACAAGCAATGCCGACTAATAGGTAGCAATACCACGCGGCCCCCTTCGTCATTGACCACAGTCTGATATTGAAGCGTCAATCAGGTCTTCATTGATGTGCAATCTGTGAGAAGATAAGTGTAGCAAGCCTGCTCACCATAGGCACTTGTGAGTGCAAAGATCGGAGTGTGAATAGACTGAGCACGCGCTGACACGTGCCTTAGGTGCGGATAGTTGCCGCATTCCAGGGCGTGCTTCCTCTGTTTGCCTCCTTATATGCAACGCCAATGTGGCGAGTTTTAGCCAAATATGATGAATCCGTGCCCTAAACTGAACTTTATTTGACTTGGACATTTGAATGGTGACGATTCTCTAGCCGCCTTGTCGTTTTCCGTTACGCAGCAATAATGTTCTAGGTACAAGCATACATCAGATTTTGTCGTCCTGTTACCTAAATCATAAGTAAGCATCGCGGGGATGAAGATAGAGCCATATTTCTACGTTTCTCTAGGTTCGAAAGTCTTGTTTATCTGTCTGCGTTTCTCGTACCAGAACTCTTTGGAACTTATGTGCCGTCTATTTCGAGTATAAGACCAGCATGATATGAACACAATTTGCAAGAATATTAAAGAGGCGATTCTGCTGCAGGAAAATGGCTCAGAGCATGCTTATTAGTAGCACATATTCGGAATGCTCAACGCCTGCGTGCGGTATCCAGGTATAATCCAAATAGAACTGTCAAAGTTTGCATATAATGCAAACTTAATACTGCAAGACTGTGCAATGCACATGGTGTACTCTCATCAGTAGCATATGGCAAGATATTTCTGATAAATCGTTATTCCTGCGCTCACTCGGTCGAACTGGTATGTATGGTATGCAGGTATTTCAAAGCTTTATTGCACGAACACTTTGGCCTCCTCTGGGGCCAAAATATGCCTTTTTCAGCAAGCGGCGTGATTCCTCGTGAATCCGTCAATGTGCTAGGATATGCTGATTTATTTACCTGCCCGTGATGAATTGAATAGACGAAGATGTAGTAGCTAAACGCGTTGATCAGCTTTTTCGGATATTCATGGCTGATTGTCCTGTAACCGATTTTGCACGCACGCCGTTCAAGCAATTGGTTTGTTTACGGTTAAGGACAGAACAATGCGGGGATAATCGTCGTCGATTACAAAGGATTTATAGCACACATGCAAGAGTGCTGTATCAACTAATACACCCTGACATGTAAGCGTCAGTGCTGTCCTGAGTACGCATAAAAGTCAGTGCATTGCACATATTTTCTGTTACATAAAAAAGACATCTATCACGGCGGCCTGACAGCGGTGATTTGCTTTTGGAATCAGACTCCATTAACCATTTATCGTAGTTTCCTGCAATAATCTGGTTGGAGGAGATGCAGTTTGAAATGATTGATCACGGGTCTTATCGACCTCACGTAATATCTTATGACACGTCTGAATCGATAAATGTTACCGTGCGCTTTCTTATGAGTCAACAATGTATATATGTGTTTACTATTCTAACGACTGTATATATTGACACAGAACACTTTAGTTTCCTGCTTTTAATGCCATAATATTTCCGCGGGCTTTGTTTGACTCGGATGTCAATCAAACTGCTGTGTTCCATGTAAACAGTCATTTGCTCTGTTTGGTAGCGGTCACTACTACACAAGGTCATGGGATTCCCAGGTTTGTCTACAACGCAGCACGAGTAATCAGTGTAAGGTAATGTAAGTCCTGGGCAGCTTTTATCTTTCTTTGTAATCAACACGAGCGTTGGATGGGTATTACGATCAGTTTTCTTGCAAGCTAACGACCGTCTAAATGATTGCAAAGCATGATGGTTCTGGCGACCAGATCTTAATGGTTATTGGATCTACTCCGTACAAACCAGTGAAGAAGATACCCGTTTTTCCGTTAACCTGCAGTGCGCCAATCGTTACAACATTGTCCTATTTGCGGATAATGAATACCATACAACGTTGTGCAACGTTGTGTAATAGGTTAAACATTTTCTAGTTATGAGCGAACCAGAGGCAGTTAATAAATTGCTGTTTGCGCGCCAACTTGGTCGAAATCATCAGCAAGGTTAGCTCACATGAAAATAAGGAAATGCTTGAATGGTGCGACACTAGCCTCTGTAGGCTAAATTGCGCCGTTTTGGCGTGTAGCATCATTATTCGCGAATCATTCAATGTATCAGTACATGTTACTTTAAATACATGAACTTGATTAACCGAACGGACGAAAAGATGGTATTAGAATGTTAAAGTTTGCTAAATGTAGACAGTTTTGTGAATGTTTCATCATTGATAACATCATTATACTCAAAATATCAACCTTCGATAACCGCTTTGAATGGAATGTCTGTGTAAGTAAAGGAAGCCGTATTACGAGAATAAGTGTCAACAATAATCAAAGATTATTTTTCACCTAAGCGGATATGCACTGATGCCGTGTTAGAGAATGAACCCTGACTAGTTTGTATAAGCGATTTGATACCCGAACGGAAAAGCCAATGCATCAGCAATTATTCTCTTTTACCGAAACAACCATTTATCGCAGCTTCTTGACAGCAGTGATTTGCTCTAGAAATCTAGTCTCAACTTATCAAGGTCCCTTGCCACACAATGATCGGATGATCTGAAACATAAAATGATTGATCACTATTTCTTTTATCTTGAAAACAGTGCCCGCCAACATTGGTCATGTTAATGTCCCCTAAAACTGATTGCAATTCCCCCTGTTTGGTTTGTGTTGGCTAACTTAAAACTACTGAACAAATTCAAACAACCCAATAGACTTGAGACCATTGCCCGACCTCCATCGAGGGTTCGTTGCAAACTGTCGCGTTTGCATATGTTTGCAGACACGAATATAGAAAGAAGCTAATGAATGTGGGCAGCATATAGAAGCTAACAGGTGCAAGCTAACAGGATAAACCAATCGTTAGCGTGGTATTTTGTCTCGCGCATTAGATGATCGACGTCTTACCAGCATCCGGGTAGATTTTGGAAATTTACAGAGTGGCTGTGTTCCAGCCTGATATCAATACGAAGCTCATAATGGTTTGGTTATGTTGCTTCATGTGAATACAATATCTAAATAACCGTATTCTTGCTATGAAGTCTAAACAGTAAGATTCTGAAAAAAACTGCGACAATGTAAAGTCTCATTACATGAACGTGTCACATTTGTTCAAATAAGTAGAACATTTATCGACATTGAAACGCAATTACGGATAAAACAATAAATCATTGGGTTCAATTTTTTTAGTGTATTGCGACGTAATTACATCGATCATCACGCATTCTGCTATTTTCATTGCTATTAACACTCTAGAACAGAGATGGTTTGTGGGTAAGTAAAGTGCACCAAACGTCCACAACTACAGTGCCAATACGATGCATATCTCTACTAATCAAGGCTGCAAACGGGCTGGCGCATTGCCAAGACAATTGCAATGTCATTACAAAATGGATGTGTAGTCTGTTCCGATCTGTCAGTAGCCTCAGCCATGACGAATGTAGAACTGATCATATGTCAATGAAGACATGGCGTCAACGTGTGAGCGTGGGTAATTGTCGATACAATGCTGATATGTTCTGCGTAATTGCTGCTCAGTTATTTATTGTACGATAGCCTGCATTAGGTTTGTATTTGATACGCTTTTATCAGGGAGACGGTAGCCAATCGTTACTACCATATAAGTGGTAATGTGTATTTGAACGAGATTCGCAACAGCTAAAGTTGTTGGATGCATGGAATCTATCTATTGACTTTCACACTAACCGGTCAGTCGCAAAGAATTAGCTATTGTTACGGTGCTATTTGACAGGGAGCGCCTTTCACAGCGCTTCATTACACTCAACTGTGCCTGCATTATGCAATTAGCTTAGCGAACCTTTGACTGTGCTGGTTTTGAGATCAATGTTCGGGTCATACAGTCGGTTATGCGGCATATAGCTTTATGACAATGACGCTCCTTCTACTTTTGTAGACACAAATATCTTTTCAAATTTGTGCACCGGTGATTAAACCTATCTGATGAAGACATTATCAGAATGCCGAAACTTTTAGAGTTAAAATTTTCACTATATTCTTTAGTCAGCAATATATGTATAAACATACTGTAAAAGAAATCACCAAAAAAAGGCCTTATGAATAGATGTTTTTATATTTGCGCCATGAAATGCGTTTAAACCGTTTAAATCATTGTATGAAATGCATTTAATTTTTCCACTTGTTCTGATTTTGGAGCATGATTTCCTTTCTTGACCGCTATTTGCATTCCTACTCACACCGCCGCCACCGAGTGCAATCTCGATAAGAGGTAGTAATATACAAAGAGCTGAACAATGCATGGTGTTTGAACATTTCCTACGTGGTAGCATGTTTATTGTGCCGAACCATTTATATTTGCATGTGCCATTGGTCAAAGCCATCACAGTAAACCGTAACACGCGCCAACTATCGTGATGAGAGGATCTCTACCATTGGTCGACTGACGATGGTTTGTTATTGCCGAGTCTTAATGCCTCCGCGGTAAAGCAACAATATGTCTCAGCATTAAGGTCGACGTAAGCACGATCAGTGGTATAGTACATATAGAGCAAATGCCTTTCTTTCCTGGAAACGCGCTTTGAGCCAATGCATTCTGATTTTCTTTCTTAGGATATTCTATCCATCAAAAAGTAAACATTAAAACCTAAGCTATTTACCTTGCCTAGTGTTGCTATTCCCTTTTATCCGGCCATCAGGAAGAATATCAGGTTCCATTCAGCCAGAGCTTCTAAGCTGCAAAACATTTTACTAAGATATAATAGATTATTTGACTTTTATTACATCAAACTATTTATGTAATGTGAATTATCTTTATTTGGTTACTGAATAACCGTCTTAAAAGCATGTTAAAGCGTTTAACACGTATGCACGCTCTCCGACATTCCCATTTGATAAATGCTTAAGCATTTTTACTTATAATCAATGTTCGTTGTTTTAGGTAAGTATGGCTACTGCGCGCCCTTATTTTGCGTGTGGTCGATATGCTGTTGAGAGGAATATTTGTGTCTTTCTCTGTGGGATTCCGGTCCGTTTCCTAACCAGCCAAATCTCAGTGTGATATCATATGGGGGTTGGTTGGCATGCCATACTGATTTAGGCGACATGTTACTCGTTTAAAAGTAATGTAAATGTTAATCATATTTCATTATCGCATCATTATAATAATGATCCATGACAATAAACGGCGACAGAGGTATAGCTCATTCATGCATTCCTTCAATCTGACATGCTGTCATGACATTTTAAGTCACTCTAAATGCGGAAATCGTCTAACTGATCATGTCGAAGCGGATAATAATGCAATATTCCGTATTTTGCTCACGTGCTTGCCAGGTAATTATAAAAAAAATGTCGACTAGTTGTATTCATTTAGCAGTGGAACCATTTCCAAATTGAGTGCTGCACCCGAATATACCGCATTCAAACACGACAACAGAAGCAGTTAGCTTGCTCATACCAGGACAAAAAAGGGGATGTCCACGGAACGTGGTACATATATTGACTGCTCGAATTATGAACATGCTAAACAAAGAACAGCACACTGATGGATTACGTTACATTACGACATAACAAATGCATGTCCAATCATTATATCGGGTATGCCCCACCCAGCCTAACGTCTCCTCTCAAATTCTCCGATCACCTAGACTTTGAATGCCACCCTCCACCTCCTCCTCTCGCCACCGACGTATCTTGTTTACTACAATAATATCAGTAATAATCATAAATCAGATTGTAGTCATCAGGGTGTGAGATCGTCAGGGTGAGAGGTCGGGGCAATTTCCGATAGCGCATGTGTTTCAGTTCCGTTCCTAGCAATTTGGTAATATGACAGTAAGGTGTCATGATGCAACGGTAACTCTCCACTGCGGCAACTATCGACTAGCAGGGAAATGTATGTATATGGAATATCCAGTCAACACCAGAGCAAGAGATACTAGGATCCGGCAATTATATGGCTGACTGTATTCAAGTCATGGGTAGGCAACAGACTAAAATCCCTTGAGACAAATTGATGCGAGTCCTTGACCAAAGTCCGATTAGGGTTAAATATTCCTATAGGAGTAACTCACAATTAGGGATTTTAACCATATGTTTTGGGATCCTTTACTTACGTCTACAATAGCGGTTTATGTGTTATTGCTTCTTGATAGCGTACAAATAAGCGTTAAACGACTGTTAAATGATGCAAACCAGTGCTTGTTCGAACGAAATAAACTGTTCAATTTGACGGGCGAAAAGGTCCCTCTCATTATCTGGCGAGTCTATAACGACGGTTCGCTGTACATACGTCATCCGCCAATATTGAGCTAGTGAAGTTGTAAAAACAAAGGTGAATCCGTTATATATATTCAGCTTACTAGTGCTACACCCTGAACACATCACTTGGTATCTTTTTCCATGTTGTAACCCTGTTCAAAAGACCGATGTATTTTATGGTATTAAATATTTTCATCTATAAATGGCCTTATCTGGTCAAGCCATATTCTGCAAGGGGGCACACATTTATCTAGGGAGTTATTTGCATTCCAACTTATAAAGCAAGCACTGGAAGCAGCGATCTGATAGGACAGCCTCACATCAAGGTCATTCAAAAAACCACGGCCATATAAACTTTCATTCTGTGAACTCATGTTTATTTCGCAAGACCTTTAACATGCATATGGGACATATTTTCTAAAGGCATCAAATGTGTAACCCTTCATGCCTCATTCACCCTTATGAGACGATCATCACAACTGACCGACTCACAATACTAGTTATTGCAGTTGTCTTGATGTCTAAGCAGTCTAACACCAGTTGTCTTAGTGTCAGAGTCAACGTCACCAGGTCATTGGCAGCATAAACGCTGAGCGAATGTCTGGAGTTTTCGAACACAGCCACATAAACCATAATCATAAAGGGGCATTGCACTCTAAGGCATAATGTTAGACCGAAACCTCATATTCTTTCGGAACTGCGTTTTGTCTATTGGTTTTATCATCAGAAAGATACATCCGCTTTGGTGGCGGTATTATATACAAGAAGTCTTTTCTTAGCCTAATTTAACCCAACTTCATCAATATTGTCATGCAAATATATTTTTGGATGATTTTAGTTTAAAAGTAGAACGTTCCTGCATCAGGCCTATTATATTGCAATGCCAATTAATTAATTGCGTTGTTCTACTGCTGCATTCGAACCATCATGTTTGGAAAGGCATCGAGCCGCGCGTCAATAAGCGCCTTAACCCTTTTCGTTCAAATCCACTGTAGAAAAAGTATTGTCAGACCTAAGTTATGTACATAGATTTGACAAAAGTAATGTGGACATTGTCTTTTGTGAGAATCGTTACCTACTTGAGCAAGATGGTTTGTTTATTGGTCATTTCAAAATATTTCACTTTTTATTCAAACATAGTCACATGGCAAAGGACATACAGTAATTATTGCACTGCAGAGCGGTAGAGTTTGTAACAGTATGCGTTGTTGCCCTGAAAGAAGTAGTAATATTACAAACAGCTAAACAATATATGGTGTTTGAACATTTCCTAAGTGGTTGCATATTTATTGTGCCGAACCATTTTGATTTACATTTGTCAAAGCCTTCACAGTAAACCTTAACACGCGCCGTTTATCGTGATGGGATGATCTCTATTAGAATGCGGATCGACTGACGATAGTTTGTCATTGCCTCTTCGGTAAAACGACAAGATGTCTTAGCATTAAGGTCGATGCAAGTACCGTCAGTGGTATAATACATACAGAGCGAATGGAAAGAGATGTTGCAGCTACATCAAGCTAAAACACTATGCATTGTTCTGTTTAACCCTGAGTAACAGCATGTCGACAATGGAGAGTTCTGTCTCTGATTCAATTATAATAAAAGCAAGTGATTAATACGACGAGTTACACTGAGCCAACCATTTTCATTAAGAGACTTTACAAACGCCATCATAATGCAGTTTACTAAATAATATGGATCACTGAAGCGAAATTAATATTATGTGCTGCTTTGTTTATTGATACCAGATTATATAAGTATGTATTAGGGATATTTGTATGTGGGTAAGACGTCAAGTGCGCTCTAATGATAAAGATGCATATTCCGGACCGATGCAGGTTTACGAGGTCTTCATACTAACTCAGTGCAGACATATTTTTTTATATTACGGCATCAGCCACGATTAGAATTTACTATACAGACCGATAAATGTATGCATAAACCAGTTTATTGGTGCAATGCAGTGATAGAGTAGATATATGACTATTAGCTTTTTAATATCTTATCACGGTTTTACTTCAGTTCGACACATCTGTCCTCGGTTCATTCTCTGTAGGAAAGAGTATACGGAAAGAAAGCTACCAGGGCGTTATGGCCTATATATACATGTTAGTCATGACCAGTGGTGAACTTTGCATGAGGATTTAGTAATCTCCAACAGTATGCTGTTGTTCATTTGCGAGCGCTCTTAAAACAGATCTGAATCAAAATCGGGCAATTTGGAGTTATTCTGACTACAGCGATTATTGTAATTTACAACTCACAAGTATTATTGTGGAAACAATGCAAACAAACCGACACGGTATATGACCGCTCACAAGTGAACATCATGCATTATTCGTCAATGAAAACCTCTAATGACTACGATACGGCGAAACTGTCTAATTAGTAGCATTAGTTTGTTGAGTCTTAATGTAGTCATAAGCGCTGGCTAACTGACCGAACATATTGCTTTAGCATGTTGGCGGTGTCGCTAGGAATATATAACTTTGGCAAGACTCGCCTGTTGTACATGCCAATGACAAAGTCTCGCTGAATGCTCATAGCGTATGGGCTTCCGAAGGATGGTCACAATTTTCCTCATGTGGCTTCAGGGGTAGGACGTAATCGCCACTGTGATAGTTAAGCATGTTAATCAGTTGTTATATGCTCTTCATCGTTCGCCACCAATTTTTAAGTGTATTATCAAACCATACGCTGAGCATATACTTAAACAGTTGGCTAGACTCTAGCACCTCCTCAATGTAGACTAACCGAAGGTTATGGTAACTAACGTACAGCCATTCATTTGTATTCCCAGGCAATTGTTGGTTAGCAAAGTTATAACATTGACACGACGCAAATGACTTATGCCATATACGCTATTGGATTTCATCTAAAGCTATAGAATAATCTCAGATATAAAGCATGAGTGCGATACAAGGCGATTAGTAGTTTAACAGGGGTAACATGCGGTCCATTGTTCTATTTTAGGTAAAATGTTGGTTGGCCTTAATCCAACAACCTCAGTAACGACTGATTATGGAACCACCAGTGTTTATGGGTTCATATGCGTGCATTCATACATGCGTTTGCGTGTGTGGAAAAGGGAGGGTGGTATTAAAGTTCCAACACGATTAGCAGATGGGTAACATCAAATGAGTCATCCAGGAAGTAGATCAGTCTTATATAATGTGTTAAACACCATATAGGGTAGAGTGAAGAGTCTCGACGGAGAAAACGAGGATTACAGACTGTTTTTTAGCTCAGCAATAACTCATAAATTAACAAGTATAAGCTGAATAGAAGAATATGAAGCCAACAGTAAGCAACATAAATCTACTCGTGGACGGAAGTCAATATCTTAGGCCTCAGATAATCCCCGCAAGCTGTTCAGTAAGTTAATTGGCAATTTATATAACCCTCTCGTTTAATTTTGTTGGATGTGATGCGACAAAGGGTTATTTATCGCAGTTCTCCTCATCTGACAGAGCCATAACGACAGCTTTATTGGTAAGGACACTCTGATATGGCTTAAACCAGGCGACGTATCTCCACGCGCTGGAATCTGTCATTGTGGTGATAGCCGCAATGATCATTGATGATGCCGCGATAGACAATGAAACGTAAAAAGACAGAACTTAAGAGCATCTGGCGCTCGATATTAACGTTCCCAGCCCACTATTCAGCCAGTAACATGATGCTGGTGGGCGCTGATACTCAACTGTGCTGCTTGTCAATACTCACCCATGTCTGGTCGCGTGATCCCGCGTGCGTCAGGCGTTATTAGCGGGAGCAATCTCGCTTGTTAGGTTGTCCGTCAAAATACTCAAAGCTTTTAATCAATGAAGCGTTGGATGTATTTTATTGATCATAAGAAGAGGGGAAATGGTTAAGAATGGAATTTGGGATGCAATTGCAATTACAACTCAACCAACCATGTTTTTTGAAACCGTTATACCTTTACAAAGGCCTTGTTTCCATCAGGCAGATAACTTAACATCACGCAAACGCATCGACCAGGTTACTGATGATAGGCGGGGAGGTTATTTAGCGCCTTGAAAATGTAGCAGTCCAATGTCCAGAGTCAACATTCGGTTCACCAGCATAAGATCATTGTAAGTTACTCAACACTGTAACTCCCGATGGTTCAAGTGTAGATGGCCAATCACTATCGTGACATTGGTTGTGGACGCTTAGCAATTTCACAGTCATTGTCCGCGCCTTTTGCTGGTCTTGCCGGTTCAACCTGAGCGCAGACGTGGCTTAAGGTTGTGCGATTTCATTTGAATAGCTATTTCGCTTCTCTGTTTATTGTAACATTCTCTTTACCTAGTATTCATATGAGTATAAAGTGAATACTGCGTACTGACAAAATGTGCAGTTACGCCAATGCTTTGTTGAGCCGCATGCTATTGCAGTAATCTCCATACTTGCGTACTACTTTCTCCTAGGAGGCACTTTCACTACATCTCATTAATATTCATGCTTTGATTTGCTATCAGATCTACTTACTGCACGTCCGGCAGGCAATATCAATTGACGCGAAAGTCATTCAACCATTGTCACGTAATACCAAACGGTTAGATTAACGGTATACATGAACGGCATATTATTCTGCAGGAACCATCTGGGTATCCAAAATCGGAAGTGGGTCAGAAATGTATTGTAATGACTGCGTGCATCGTTTCAATATCTTTTTTTTTTGCTCGGTGACAATAATGGCGTTAAACACGAGGTAATGATTGTTTTAGCAATTACTGCGAAAATATAAGGTCGTTTGAATAGTTTTGCCGAACAATTTGAATATAGGCTACTGAAACCAATCCTCAAGAAATGGAATAATCAGAAACAGTCGTCGATATACAAGCCGAAATTGATTCTGTGGTGGGATATTTAGATGTGCCATGGCATGCGTACTTTAAAAGCAGCAAACTTAAATTAGTGCAATGGGTCATATAGTGCATTATTTATCTATCAGTGGTCCATGATGTGATTTGATACACGGCCATAATCAACATTAAATTAAACGGCAGTGGACTGTGATTTCCAAACGGTGGTGGAATGGTGAAACAGCCGCTAGTGTGATTTTTCTTTGCTCTCGTGCATAACTACGCAAAGCAGTTGGTTGTTAGAAAGTCCGTCTTCTACACCATGGAGTGGGAATTGAACCATATTTCATTGTTGACGCCGTGATTGTATGATGAAGTGATTGTATCAGGTTGAGTGTATATAGTACATCCAACGCTTCAACGGCGGGTGATCGGAAAGAGATTACCTTAGCCATTATTTCAGCCCCTTCACAACTCATCCATATTTAGAATACGATTGCAAACTAAGACAGGCCGTTCAAAATGTAGATCCAAATATCATTCAATGTCAACTGAAAGCTTCGAGTGATAATCCACAGGGAAAAAACATTATATTGGGCACAAGTAGAACCATAGTGGGCTGCCCATTTGCTCCGTTGCTAATCAACAAATGCGTTTGTCACGTTTATGTCGGCCATTATATTAACCAGCATAGTCACAGGCGCTCGTGATGGACTCTTTTCATCAACATTATTTACTACCCCTCCGCTAAATTTACTTTCCACGCGTCTGGCAAGCAATAACTCCTTTTAGTGAAGCCATTCGTTATACCATAAATGTCTTGCCGTATGGGTAGCGCAAATTTAATCAAGTAGCGCTCGAATAATGTATTATTATCTGCCAATAATGTAGCACTAATTAAGAAGACGCACGAGGCTTCGTTGGATCCAGCATCATAGCATTGATCAGATCCCATTTTCCTTCAATACAGTAAAGGAAATGGCAAAAGGAAACATTTACAAGCATTACGACCATTGCTGTGTCACTGATCACCTCGACGAAATTACGTGCGCCTGGTCAAACTTAAACGGCAATGTAAAGACCATGTAACACGGCTTGGAAACGATAAACTAAGCGGTATGCATAATGCCACAAACATTACGATAGAACACAATACAAGGTTATGCTTCGGTGATCATGCAATAATCTGCGTCCCAGATCACCCCTGTAAGCAGTTATATTATCGATAACAAAAGGCAAATAAAGCATGGGCGGCATTCTCACTCTCTAATCAAACTTCAGCTGTCAGCAAAATCACAGTAAAATGTTACTTATGAAGCTGCATCATATATTTTGCAGTTGTATTATTGGATGAGATGCGGTGAGAGGCAATACGTCATTGTCCTGTACGTCTTATGAAGTTACGACAATCTGCATTATAAGCAATAAATTCGAGTTTTTAGCGACATGACATGTCTTCCCTCGTTGGGTGTACCCATTTTGGTGATGGAAGCCGTGGTAAATGGCTATTGCAAAGGTAGACAAAATATGGCGATAAGACAGCATTTACTTGTAGGAAGAAGTAAGATCTCCCAGAGGCGATACATGGTTTTGTTATTGGATGTAATCAACTAGTATTAATACGCCATGTCTGAGCTTCTGCATGTAAACTAAGATTGCATTAACTGTATTTGGTTATATTTTGCTGATCATAATATATTCATCATGCTGTAGGCAATGCCACATCCGGGAACAATATCGATTAGCCATATATATATATATATATATATATATATATATATATATATATATATATATATATATATATATATATATATATATATATATATATATATATATAGATATATATATATATATATATCTATATATATATATATATATATATATATATATATATCTATATATATATATATATATATATATATATATATATATATATATATATATATAAATTTATATATATATAGATCGATACAGATCTATATAGATCAATTGTGTATATATGCATGTATATATATATATATATATATATATATATATATATATATATATATATATATATATATATATATATATATATATATATATACTTATATATATAAATATATATATAAATACATATGTGTATATATATATATATATATATATATATATATATCTATATATATATATATATATATATATATATATATATATATATATATATATATATATATACATAATAGATAATATATAGATAGATGTATCATCTCATTAGGCATTACTCCATTCTCGATTGCCAATAGTCGTTGTCGATAGCGGGGTTTGCGATTGCGCGTCTTAAACAGGCACGCCAGTAAATAGGGCGTTTGTCGTGATACACTGATTGCTTATCAACCTCACTGTGTATTTCGTTAATTTATTTTGGATGTGTGTACTGTTAATGCAGATATGAACAATCAATGGACCATGAGTATCTAATGGAGGGATAATAAACTCTTACATTTCGCTTTGAGTCTCTTTGTCTCTCAGTTTGTAAGCAAAGCATGGTAGCTGACTGTTGGTTAGCTGCCGATTGAGTATACAAACGACAGATCGCGAAGCATAATATATTACATATATATCGCAAATAGAGTTAAGCGTACGACACTCAATGGGGCCAGACGTTGATGTAATCGATAATGATGGCTCAATTGTACCTCTTTTTATCTATCTACTTTCGTTGTCTGACCATATATATTTGGTACGCAGTCGACAGGCAACATCCCCCGTTTGTTATGTTTTTAAATGTTGTGCAATATACGTAGTACATCAATTGCATGGTTTTTCAAAATGAGGTAACATGTTTGTTGGAAAGCAACGCATCCTAAATCTGGAGGATGGTTTGAAGTTGATTCTATTACCCGGGTGCGTTTTAATTATCCCCATTTGGATTCCCTTTGCATTGTTAGGACAATCATGTCGTGCTGCATCATATTAAAATTACTCTCTCAATACAACTACTGTGACAAAGAACAAGTGATTGAATTGATAACATTCACATCGCATCACCTTTTTCTAGAATTCACTTGTCTAGGACGGAAATGTCGGCCATTTTTCAGCATTTGCAACAAATTACTTTGAATGTTTGCCTACACGTTGGATTATTTAAATTTGCACAAGCAGTAATCTGCTTTTCTCATAATATGTCACGGCCTATTCCCACAGAATCCCCGTATATAATCAATTATTGTCCAAGGCTCGGAAATACCATCAGCTTTGTCATTGTGACTTGTGTATTTAGATGGCAATCCTCATGAAATACAGGCAATTAAGGTACTAAATCAGAGCTGTGATATCTTCGTTAGTTGCTTAACTCAAAACTGTGCCACCAGTTAAACAGTCACTTATGACATTAAACGGCATTAAATATTATACTAAATGGCTCCTGTGTAAGAGCATATTGCCTTCCGGAAGTGGTAAGTGGATGTGATGAGATAATTAACAAGGTACAATCTTAAAAGGGACTCAATAAGAGCATACATTTCTGGGGCGATGTTATTATATCGCCAATGAGGTTGTCGGCCATATCCGTAGAAAGATTTCGCGAAATGCTTATTATGCCGACGGTTACTTTTGTTCAATGATACCCGGGAAAAATTGATAGGATCAGAGTTTAGTTGCTTAGCGTAAGCAATTACGTACCCCAAATTATACAAATTATGTCGTGCAAATTGTGATTCTATGCCCAAACAAAGTGGTGTGATATATATCTGGTCTACAACACACATCCCAGGCGATGTCGATTAACATTTGTCTGTGTATATCATGTCATTGTGTATATTTTGCATAGAATGCGCATGTATCGGAAGGTTGGACTGATTTTGTTTTACAGCTTCGGCTGGCGTCAATGGTTGGTTTTTGCATTACCTTTTAGCTACAAACTTTATGCGATCGAAGTGATCAACAACACGTTGGACGTAACACATGTAGTTTGGGCAAGCACCAAAATTAATTGAAAAAACTCACTGCAAATGATTTGATGTCAAGTAAGTTTGCATTTAACTAGTAATACTTCTGACCAAATCACACTTGGGTATTGGGGAAATGCGGTGCTAAAGAAAACACAATATAGCCAGCAGATACAATACATTGCATGGGAATTTCGTCGCTAAAATAGATATTGCTTTGACGCGTCATGTTAATTCTGTGGGAAGTTTCATTTGTTTTATGTTCTAAAATAATAGCTATTTTACAAAGAGCTCACCCTGACTGTCACTGAGATGACGACTTCATTATCTAGCTTTGCCATTTTACGAATAAAACGGAAGCACAAGTAGCCTGTGATGACGGACATACTGACGACAGCCCTCTTGACATATCCAGCTCTAATGCGGGTCGTTGCTGGCGTACATCTTTGTTGCAACAAGTTGGTTGTGTTTTTTCTATAATATCACATTACACCGGGCTGAAACCCAAGTAATCTCTCTTAGCATACTCGTAAGCTTTTTGAGAGGATAGAGACTAACGTACCCTAGCAACAGCGTGACAAGCAATAGGAAGACACAGCTGTACTTCAGGATCAAGGTATAACCATGGCCACAGATAAGCCATGCGGGTATTTAAAAAATTTATTGCACCGTTGTGCACTTACATAGGTGGATCTTAAGTGTTAATAATATCGGTGTATTATAATATACACATCGTAGACAACACTGTGTGGAAATGGCGGCAATAGGACAGCAGAAACATTGCATCACGACATACAACAATGTACACCTATATACTATAGATATTGTAGAAGACCAGAAAATTAATGTAGTGAAGCAAACAGAGACACCAACGATTGAGGCAATGCTGCGTTTGCAATGCTGCATATTTGTGTTTAAATTTTGTGCTGAAGATGTTAAGTGAATTACATTGAGCAAATCGGTTTCTTTAACGAGTTAATGTCACAGCCGCTATGTAGGAAGAGGTCTGTGATGCTTGGACAATTTCCGATGCCGTTTTGTTAACCCCTGTGTCCACGATTCCATTTATCTATCGGGCAGAGAAGCAACAATTAGAGAAATAAAGAGTAACCGTAGAGTAGCATTATGTTTACAAGTCATTGTCCTTTGGCACATTCTTTTTCATGTAAGTATTATTTTAAGATTATATAGGGCACCATGATTGCCCTGGCACACCGAGCGAAACGCGCGTCGTGAGTGTCATATATTCAATCAAGTTGGCTTGTTTAAACACAATATGTGTGTGTCATACGAATGAAAACGGATATCAATTTACATGAATGGCGATTTATATAACTTTTCCCGAGTCACATCAAGAACGTGTTTCTTGTCTAAGTGCGCGTAAACCTATAATTGCTGAGTTCACTTAAATGTACGGTAGCGTGTATCAATTCCACAATAGTGGAAAAGTAGCAATTACAAATGACGATAGGCAAGCCTCTGTGCGACAAGTGAAACTATGCGTATCTTGTGATGAACATTACATGCCATAGAAAACAATTCGTGTATAATAACTTGACACAGAGGGTCAATTTGCCAGTTAACTTCTTTAAAATATGCTAAAGGTATCGCCGACATACTAATGGTCGAAAACAAAACAATACACCCAAGCACAGAACAAATTTAAGCATTCAGGCTTGTCAATAACGTTACATTTGAGCTTATGAGCTACAACGTTTTGCGAAGGTGACATATGCAAGGGCATGTTTCGAAAAGGTCGGTTTCTGCAGTATGTAGTTCGACCAAACTGCTATCTTACACACTATTCAGGTGGAATTGCTCTAAAGGGATTTCAATTCTCCGCCGCAGTCAAGACTACATGGCTATTAAGTCTTAGATATTAGCCTGAGCTATTATAAATGGATATTCTCAACTCACGGAGCAACTTAGCTTTCTTCTGAGACATTAAATGTCCAAATATACTAATGCCATGTTTCCAGGTTCCCGTTCTGGTTTCAATACAGACTGCTATGGACCAGTTACAATTAACAATGGGGTGATCTAGCAGTTAGTCAATGCATTTTATGCGTTGTGCGTATGGTGCTTTAGGGGTAACCTGAATTACTGTTCTTATTGGGCCAAAGGTGAGATTGTCGTATTGCTTATCCAATTATCGCTTTTTGTTCTCTCCTGAAATGCTATCATGATGCCTGATTTATGTCAATTGAATGATAGAGCAATTATCAACCTAATTTCGCATCTCATCCTATTGGTCTGATTTATCAAATTAGATGCAGATTCTAACAACAGAATACAACGGTCAATTTACTGTGGCAGATGCCTTTCCTGTGCTACCACCACCACGCAAAGAGCCTTTTGTGGGGCTATTCAAAATACAGTAGCGATGCGATTTCACTTCATCCGAAGGTCAACATATTGGAAGGTAATGCATCACATTGACTGAACCTAGGGGCATGCTACTCCGCGTATACGAAGAGTTTTTTATATCCTCGTTGAGCAATGAAGATACCCACTTAATCGATGGGAGGGCAAGTTAAAAACGTACATTAAATGATCCAGGGTCTTAAGTACAACCATCGTATTGCCAGGATTTAGTAATATGTGTGCATTGCTGAGTTACAAGTTGTAGACGGAAAATCCAGTTAGTAAAAATAGCTCATTATCTGCAAATGTAACAGACACACAGAACTTGAAAACGAAGATCCTGTGTTCCTGTGGGCGAATTTCATGATTTAAAGTAAACTTAAAGACATGATATAATTGCCCCTTGTGCGATGTCTTCAATAGCCAATCTTTATGACCTGCGTGTCCTCATAAAGTGTTTGTTGTGCGGTAATGTATTCGTTTAAAAGGCAGCCCTTGGATCAATCCTTGCTGGTGACCAATTGCGGAATCAACGAGGCAATGAATGCGGTCAATCTCTAACAAAGATGATTGATGCATATCAACAAGTAAGTACCAAATGAAAGTGTTCTGTTAACTTGCGATCTCTTCTGTAGATCCACGTTCACTGTTGCGTGGCCACAATCAAATAGTCTGCAATTGTTTTATGGCATGTGTTGTACTTGCGTAACTCACATGATTTACTTATATTCTATTAAACCATAAATAATACTTATCTATCCCTTGGTCTATTGACATTTGTGGTAGCGGTGATCTGCATGTCCAACACTTTCACGACACAAACTCCTGTTTAATATCATAAAGTTAATACGAACTCAAATAGGCTGTTATATAAGTTGGGTCTAATTGTTAATAAATATATCGATCCTCGTGAAGTAGAATGCATGCAATAGAGGGACAATTTCTAAGCTATGAATTTGTCATAACCTGCTTCCTGGTTTAATGTGCAAAATCTTCCAAATAATTGCCAGAATCAGTGCATGTTGATATTTAGCAGGTCTCCCCTTAACAATCGTCTCACTGAGTTACGCATTTCGTCACGTTGATCCATGTGTCCGGGTACTAAACGACCAGCTAAATTAATAAACGACGTTCCTATTACAGCAAATCCCTCTAGCAGATATACTTCTCAACTGGTATCAACAGAAGAATATCGCGTTCATGCTCTCCGTCCATCATACAATTTTGTTGCGACACGCAATTTACTGTTTGCTTGATGCTCTTTCGTTAATAGACAATGCATTCCTGATATATGGTTAGTAGATCTGGCAACTAGTCAAGGATGAATATAAATAAATGTGATAAAAGGACAGCGATAAAGGACATCAGGAATAGATTAATTGAGGTAACGTTTAAGTCCAGGTTGTATCAATCAGACCAGCAAATAATGCGGAAATGCCGACGACTTCGTTATTGTGAAGCTCCTATAATTTACATTTTAAAACAGCTCATTCCATCCACCATCTGACCAATTATGCAAATGTGACCTTTAAAGTTTGACTAAACGTGATCACGAAGCTCAAGCCATTAGAGAAAGGCAGCGCTTGGAATAACCACCAACGACCGTAAGCTAGGGTTCGACCGTATAGAATAATGGACTGTATATGAGAGTAACGTCATTCACACTGCTTGCTGATGCCAAATTGCTACACAAACGCATTTTTGTAAGAGCTGTAATTATTTGGGAAGCATGTGGATTATTCAAACTTACTCACATACTTATCACCGTCACGAACGACCGCCAAGACTGTTGATAAGGCATACCTCAGCCGTTTGACAATAACACCATAAATGTGTATACTCAGCGTGTTGCAGGCACAATAAGAGGAGTTGTATGTGTTTCCACCTGTTGTAATGTATAGGTTGCACATAGCTGTAATGCAAGTCCTCAACAGACGAAGGCGATTTATATTTAGATATTTAGGTTTTAACGGGCACAGGCGGTGGCAAATTATTGGGCAAGCAGATTACTGCTATTGCTTTATCCAATAATTTTAAGTGTGGGCAGCGACCCATAATAGATGGAAAAACTCACTGCATATGATTTGATGTCACGTAAGTGTGCATTCAGGTAATAATACTCCTACCCGTATCAGATGCTACAGAAAGCATAAAACAGTCTGCAGACAAAGCAATTCATAGCTGAATCATTACAAAAGCAGTGTATAAACATGGACACGGATAAACCATGCATATATGATAAAATATGCGCCTGCAAGTCGACTAAACGATAATTGGCGCCCACTATTAGCACAGTGATCCCAGGTTATGTGTGAATGTCTGTCGCTGTTTGATTATTATGTACTTAGCTATGGGTGTTTCCCAGTAGGAGGTAGATAATGTCTTTCAGGAAGCGTCATAGGGTCAATGTGAAATGCGATGAATCGCTGCCCTGTGTTGCATTCATTTGCGTGATAAATCGCTTTGATAATTATTATGTACGTGCTTTCCGTGCTGTAAATATGGTTATGAATACATGCAAACACGGTTATGGTCAGTTAAAGGCAGTGAATGTACAGTCTATGTGTACAACAATCGTCTTTTATTAGTTGCGCAGTGCTACTTCAATAACGTTCTGTTGAATGTTCAAACGTTCTTGCAATATGCTGATTTATTAAAGTTAATACAGCTTAAATGTTCAAAAAGGCGCAGATAGTTAGGTCTGTAAATTCCCAACCATGTTGTTGTTCATAACTACAAGTAATATACCTTTGAGGTTTGTTGAGGCCTTGTGTATATCGACCGTGGGTGATCAATGAGTTATATTCTGGTGCTTGCAGCGTGTTCCCTATTCCTAGGACTACTGGGACATATAATAGGGAGATCCTTAGAAAGCGGCCCACTTTGCACTATACGTCATCAATCAGGTATCTCATATTTTTATCTTTACATATTCCTTTTCCTTTGAAAAATAAAACAATGCAGCTAAAAACTCATACAAATAAATATGCGCTGTAATGCCAAACACTGTCACTAGGATTAGGATAAAGCATTTAATGAGCATGCCATGAGCGTCTAAGACAATGCGTCACTGAAGAAGTACAAACTAATAGACGATTGTAAAATTCTAACCAAGATTTTTTGACATCATCGCAAAGTCCAACTAATGACAAATAATTGCTGATAATTTGCGGAAAATGCCCCTATCTTCAAACATTTAACTTTTGACTGCTTTGTAGATTATTACGTGAGGCAGGGATGCAAAGGAATATATGTGATTCTTAACATGCATAATCTACACTGGCAGGCACAGCCTTGGTCGGTTGAACAGTTTGCATGGGCGTCAGATAAACATATTGCTAGTTGTGTTTATGTTCGCTAACTTAAATAGTTGGTTTTGGTCAGTGCCTCTCATGTGATACTGTCGAATTTCCGATGCCAGTGTTGTAAGCCCCTGTCTCTGCGATTCCACTCAGCCATCGGGCCGAGAAGCATCAAATAAAGAAATAAAGAGTAACCACAGAGAAGCATTATGTAACGAAATGATTGTCATTCGTCACATTCGTTTTAAAATAATTGTTGATATAAGGTTATATAGGGCACCATGATTGCCCTGACAAACCCAATTATATTGCCTGCCGGGTGCGTTGTAAGTAGATACGATCGGTCAACTAAAGTGGATCAATAATAGAGAGGGACAATTATGGGTGCTCTTTGTGAGGTGAAGGCTATTAAACTGACATGTAGACAATCATGATCGAATGTAGCGCCATCTGCCCCCATTAACAGGTGTACGGTTTGCCATCGAGCCAATTCATTGTATGCTGTGAACACAATATGTTAAATGCATAATATAGACTTCATTCCTCAAGACTGAAAAATTTACTGTCTTTGGAATTTATTATTCATCAATTGTACAGGTAGATATGTCATTTACGCATGAATTCGGTAGCCAAAAAACTGTCCACACTACCTTGATCTAACAAATAAACTAGTAAGCAAAGTACAGCTAAATGTCGGTTTTCTTTTAATACGATACTCCTCCTGAAGTCTGCATCAAAGGCTTATGTATCTTATGTAGTAGAGCGGAATTATATTTATTGTATTGGCAACTATTTTGAATGAGTAGGATTAATCACAATAAGTAGAAGAGTGACCCTTACTTGTGCGTAATACGAGCGATAACGGATATATATTGGAGCTGTTGCACAGTGATTCATGTCACACTTAACCCAAGTCACACCATGAAGGTGTTTTTAGCCTAAGGGGTAGTAAACTAACAGCACACTATATTGCTACCACTGCTTAAATGACGCTAAATCATCTGGAATGCTTCTGCATATTAGGTCAAATATTGATCTACCAGGTATGTCACGAAATCAATAGATTGGTATTGAGCGTTTCTACTTTATGCAGGAAGCAATTAAAGTACAGGAAGAGGGTGATATTATATCGTTTTTGAGATAAAAGGAACATACCTTGCTCGAGCTCGATGTGTCCAAGTGGTTCGATAATTTATATCTTGACTGCATGCAGCCCCTATTGTATACCGAAGTGCATATGATGATGTACGGGCGGGACGATTCCTTAGGGAAAGTGGAACAAGGTAATGTCATATAAACGTTGATCGCTGCCGCCACAGCAAAGCATGATGCAGATATTAAAAATGGCCCTGCTCAAGTGATAATGGAACACGACAATCAATTAGAACAGAACTATAATTTGTGCCCTGCTTCAAATAAATGATGTGGCAAAGAATCTGGTTCATAACGGAACATTTATAGCGCATAATAGACTATTTGATTGGTTTATGTCATATTTATATGAACACTCAACCGGAAGTCTATTGTCGAGTGTGAGGTAACTATGATCATCCTCCCAATGATACCAGAGACAATACGCAATGATATGGAATAAGCATACTTTTTGTTGTTAATAAACTTAGCCAAATATCGCTTTCTGTTCTGTCATGTAGAGATATCGCCTGATTAATCATTTATGTCAATTAAGTGATAAAGCAATTGATAACCGAATGACTCATTACATCCTTTTTGTCTCATTCGACCAATTGGATGTAGAATATAATATTGCAATAATACTGTTAATTAGGTGTGACAGATGCATTGATGTTGCCATCAAGTATGACCTGATGACCTTGCCCCCAACCATATGGAGAAAGAGATGGAGATGAAAATTGCTGATAGGTCTCCCCCCGATCCCAGGCATCTGATACTAGACAAACCTTTGCCACCCGATCCTCCTGACTACAATAAATTGTCTATTGCCGAACCCAACCCTCCAGCTGATATCACTGATGGTCCACCCTAGCCCGTCATATATACTAAAGTGAATAACGCCACCAAGTCTTAAACAGGTCTGATCGATGGACAGCATTGGGAACAGCCTTTCCAGGAAGCGGATTCGCAACGATGGTTCTGGTTGTTTCTTTATAGAATCATCACGATAACTTTATGAAATAATAATAATTATTGGTGGTAATATTATGACGAAGCCAAGAGCGTCCCCATCAGGGATCATTGACAGAAATGAGAGGGCAGTTAAGTCACTATAAATCGATAGTGACGCATGAGGCTCTATGTCTGTGGTGTATGACATGTCTTTTTATACAACATGCGTGCAAATCGGCTCCCTATTCATCTGTTGACATGAATGGTAGTTCAATAAGAAGACGTTCAACGGGTTCACTTTATTAACTGTGCCAGAGAGAAATTCGCTCGCAATGAAAGTAAAATCATCTCTGACAAGCTTGGACATTGTATACTTGATATGGTCTTGTTGTGTTGGTTAGTATAGTCCCAACTAACTGTAAAGCTGATAATATCGCTAACAGTTCGAGATGCTTTTGTGACATCCCTCAGCATATGACAGCTCATGGATGGGGGGGAATAAAATGATCAAATTTACCTCCTAGTAGTCAAGACAGGTGATGTGATCTTGATGAATCATCGTTGCTTATTATCAATGGTAGATTTGTCAGTACTGCCAATACATTAATGCATCAGAGTCCGTCCATGGACAGCCATATTGTAGCAGAAGCAAAATGGACAAGCAACCGAGTGGCATTACAAATATTGATGAGTGGTTGAAATGGCTCCCGCAAAAGTCGCCTTGACCAGCTTGCTCTGCTGCCTGATGTTTAATTGACATCAATATGGTTGTAACTGCTATGTTTGTTACTTGCTTAAACATCAGTGTGGCTTCTTAAGATGCATGGCCGAATGTTAGGCTGAAAGCAATGTTGTGATAACAACTGTCGAATAGTAAATGTTATTTAACCAAGAAATGGAGAGCACACCATCATTACCATTGTTATCAAACAATAAAGCTGCCACGTGCAATCGCCTTCACTTATGCATGCGCTCGAACAAATATCAACTTTGGTTAATGCTGATTGAGCCCAAAGTTCTACTTTCTATGCTTTCATACCTGCACTGTACTCGTCAGGCATGTGTTAATGCGACTATGCAATCAGGGGCACATATTTGCGTTTTCCTTTACTTTAAATAATAAGATGATACAGCATGTGTTTCCTGAGATTAATCTGAAAAACATGTTCGCCTTTTATAAGCAAAGCTGAATAAAACAGTATTGAAACCATAGTAACTGTTACCATGATTCCACCCAGATGTTAATTTGATGCGCTATTTCCATGAAGCTATAGTGCTACTTCATATAAGTGCACGAATATACCGCTTTAAGAGGTAATGGCGATTAATTATAGACCGAAAGCCAGAGTAAGGCAAAATTTAGCAACTGGGTTCGATTCCTCGCACAGTGGTGTGAGCATAAACAATTATTGTGTTCTAAGCAGTTTACTTTGTATATCATTGCTCAACAAGCAATTATGGAGTCGGTTGATTGTTGTAAAGAACGACTATCAGCTGGATAAATAGGGTCAAATATGTTCATACTATTTACAGATTCCTATAAGACGGATCGGCGGTGAGTTTTTAACAGTATACCTTAAAACAAAATGCTTAAAGCAAAGTAATCACTATGTTTCCATTTCCTTGTGACAGACCAAAATAGCGCCGTACTATCTTAGAACATCGGCAGACCGTCTTTCAAATCATCAGGCCTTATCTTTTTCGGTAGAAAAAAGTTGCTGATTACTTGACTTATCTATTCCGTTAGAAGAAGACATTCCGATTAATCTTCACAGGTTACATCTCAACCAATCAGATAAGTCGCTGAGAATGAGATAATTGGCGCCATGATTCTTCAAACACAACATTAATGTCAGTTGACTATGATAGATGTAGTTTATGCTTGCGACGGAGAGATTACGGAAAGAAAAATGAATCTCTCCAAGCTGACAGCAAGTCAAGCGGTATAATCGGTTGCGCAGACAATTTAACACTTTATCACCCTTCATCGTTAATCTTCGATAACAGAACCTCTTATGCTGATATCAACACTCAGTCTACTTAGTCGGGGATTTAAGTAATGCATAGCGCCACGTTCTAAATGCTTCACATATCATTGTAATTAAAGTACTCTTTTTAATGTAAGGTGATCGCATCGGACGCGGGACTCTGCCCCTATTTTGAAGAAGCATAGGATGCAAATTGCCACGACAGGTGCTAGCTGTGATATAAAGTGATACAGAGGATTAAATAAAGCATTGAGAATAGCCAAGGCAAGTTGGATTGGCTCATGGGGTTAAACCAGTGTCTACTTTCAATGATCAACTGGCAAGTAATGCCAATAAATCGTCGTACCTTTGCCTTTCTTAGCAGACCACAACGCTATGTGTGGATGAAACTAAAACAATAAGGCAGCGTTATGCCAATTTGTGGAGAAATTAATTCATATTTCAGTAGTGTAAGAAACGTTTCGTTCTAAACCTTCTTCATTTCGGATCAATTATAATCAAATACGGTTATTGCCATTTTATAAAATCATTTCTCAAATATTCGGAGGAGCTTACTGCAATCAAACAATGTTTTGATGTGATTTGCATTAGGTGATCGATTAGGAATGATTGAAAGTATTATTTCCTGGATGTATATAAGCCGCCGTAGGCAGTGTTATAGCAATAGGGCTTCTTTTACGGTTGCAGTTGAGCAAATACACCATGGGGAATAAACTGATAATTACTGCTTCCACATCAGTGCGTAACGAGCACTGCAAGGATGTAAACTTGTCCTTTTTGGAAACTCCAGATCATATCAGCATAATTTAAGCACTTCGAAATGTCTTACTATGGTCAGCATGGTTTGCAGATAAAAATGAATAGTTGGAGATGTTTGGTACTACTTCACAGGAACGATGTACTTGGTATGAGCTCGTTGGTTGCTGTTGTCTTATGTGATCTCGGGTGATACTGCTAAATTACTGTCAGGCCGAGACACCGAATGCTCCATCAACACTCATCATTGTTTTTATTACAATCACCCAGTATATAGCAGCTCGAAAGTGGGGATCAATAGAACTATATTAAGTGTAGTAGATCATATTCGGGATAGGTCTTATGCGATAATGAGGAATTATTATAGCCCAATATTAACAATAGGATGGTAGGTGCTGCCAATATACACGTGTACCACGACCGGCAGCCATGCAGTAGTGCGATGAATAGCATAGCCATCCAGCGGCATAAAGACTTTTTCATGGGTGCATAAAACGATAATAAACATCCATATTGCATCTGTATACTGTCGCTTGACAAGCCTTCTCATAGTTTCCAGCTTTCAATGGGCCGGAATGCAAGTGTCTACGTGTTCGAATATATTGGAGGCTGCTAATGACATGTGATTGTTTGTCGGGCAACAAAAATGAGGGATTCTTTCGACTTCTACCTTAGCGATTTGTCTGGCTCTCGCTTTATATTGTCATCTTATTAATCGGCATATTATCTACACAATTCTAATTGATTTTTGATGAACGTACATAAACGGTCGCCTAGCGTGCTACCGAAACCATGAAACTAGTTCTTAATTTTGACAACAAATTTTACATCAGCGTCACTGTTATTTACCATTTGCTATTGTGACCCAACCATCGGCTGCAATACTGGTCCAGCAAGATGCGTATTGATCTCATCGGTCAGCTATTGCAGATACACGAACTGAGTGAAACAGATCTCTGCTGCGGACATTTGTATGTGGACATTATGCTGCCTCAGAACAACAGCAATCTATCTTTCAATTGTGGTAGCAGAATTGTACCGACATGTGAAGGTGAGAAACGCTATACATCACTACTAAAGACTGATGTTTTGTTCATGAGACCAATCAATCTGCGTTAACGATGGAGTAGCACGGGGAGCAAATTGCTGCGGCAATATTCACTGCCACTTTGATAAATTACCCTTACAACTTTAGTGTCACTGCTTATTTACGTAAAATTTTATCGATGAGTACAAAATATTAATATAATTGGATTGATGGAGACCAATTGAATCAGAACGTTAGATATTTACTCCAACATGTTGTCATATTACCCAAATGGATTTCAAATACACGCCACATGTCAAGTTGAAAGAGAGAATTCACTAAGCACAAAATGTCGAGATGCTGACGGGATTACCTTTACGCGTTGCGGGGTAAACGCCATGTACACGGATTGATTCACCTAACAATGGATTTATATATGCGCAAAATATGCAAGTTGATCTGTATACCATTCGATCTTTGAATAAAAGAGGCTGATTGCTACAATATAGTGTTGGACGCCTAAGATAAAGATATACGTTCATGCTTCTGCCTGCCATACTATGCATATACGAGAGTCGATGACAGGAAAAATGCGTTGCATGATGTTATGGTTCGATGGCGTCTTGGGGCGTGGAATTAACACCCTGATATGCTGGTAAATGGACATACTGTTAACATATTCAGGGCATGGTTACAAATAGCCCAGTTGGTACTGTATTATGTTGTTGCTTGTACGCTCAGTATATATATATTGCATTAAGTACACTCACATAACTGAATTAATTCTCTCAGTCAGTCATTATTGTTCGATTTCCTCACTTGCTGGATCATTTAATCTGTTAGCACACATACCCAGTAACATAGGTGTTTAATATATATGGAGCATGGTATTGTACTTTGATATGATGTATTACCAAAGCAAAACTGTACTTCTCTTGATACTCGTGGCCCAATTAACTGGTAGTCGAACAAAGCAGTTTGATAAAAACACGTATTCTTTTAATTTATATATTAGATCGTACTGCGATGTACCCTTGCCAAACAATTAGTTCACAATCGCCATTACGATTAGTTCAAATGTACCATTTGTATTAGGTCTGGATGGTAATTGGACAAAGTATTCCTTCATAAGTGGTGCGAAGGTATCTTAGCTGTCCAATAGTTGACATATTTATGAATGTCGTTATCCCCATTGATCTACTGGCCACGTCTTGAGGCTTCTATTACTCTGTTGGACTTGATGAATTCAATCGCCGACGGACTTTGGTGAACCGTTTTATATGCAAGCTGTTATTGCCACTTATTTCTGACTCGAGGAAGAACGTCAACTGACACCTGAATTGTTTATCATGCTTACCATAACATCATTTCATTGATTTCCTAAAATGTATAGAAAATGTCACTGTGAGTGTGAGTGTTGAACCGTTATTGTAGGTATGTTAAATGAACGCTGAAGTAATTTTGTATAAAACCTGTAAAGAGAATAATGCAAAAGGACCAGACTGAAAGTTGCAACACTTGATGACAAGTCTTGTTTAAAGAAGATCATACAGTCGAAGACGTGTGCTGTGTACTTCAACAGCTGTGAGGCAAATCAATCATTGATTGATGGTAGGTTGTAAACATTTCCATATTAACTCACGCAACATTCCAGATTGTTGCCGTATATTTCTGGTATTTGAAAGATGCCACTGTAAGTGAATATGGAAACATGAGTCATAATATCAATACATTTCGAAGATTTCCCCAAATAACAATGATGCGCAGGTACCACCATAATGCAACATTGATTCGGGTATGATCCTAAAGGCTTAGTTTTAGCATTAAATTTAGCCGGTTAATATTCGATACTAGATGATGTGCCATCCAACGGATTGCTAGATAAAAAAAATAGATTTCGCCAAAATAGTCAAAATGCAACATAATCATTAATGAAAGAATATTTTTCTGGCGTATAAACACATTCAAAAGGCCAAAGCAATATATTAACGTATATGTTGACCGCAAAATGAATTGAAACTTCATCAAGCTGATTAAGGACTATTTAAATAGCGCACTGAACGATAATAAGCGTCCATATTGCGTCTGTTTCCCGTCGCTTGAAACGTTTTACTCATCTATACTGCGTGCATTTGACCAGAATGCACACGTGTACCAGTCCAGCCAATATAGGTAATTTATTCGACTTAAATCCAGGTGATTCGCTCAGTGTAATTGCGACCTTTTGAGGAAATCAAGATGTGAATAGATATCACCATTCCAACATTGCAGATACACGTACAGCAGAGTGAAACAGAGCTCTACTGATCATTTTTATATGCCAAGTGAACTTTTCGCCGCGGCTGTCATCTGATGTATTGTTGATGAGAAACTAAGCATAATATCCGAATATTTATTGAATTTAGGCGAACAATGGCGTTCCGATGGAGCAAATTGCGGCAAACATTTCACTGCTAATATCACGGATTACCGAAGGCATCAGCAGCATCCCAAGGCAAAATGCAACATCTACGAGGCAGCCATGGTTTCAAAGCATATTAACGTAAAATTATTTCAATATAAAGAAATTATTAATTGATAGAAATTTTGGAGCCTAAATGAATCAAAGTAATGAACAATAGCTGTTCTTTCAATCATATTATCAAATTACTCGAGTCGACTTCAAATGCACGTTACATTTCAGGTCAGGTATTCGCTTCTTTACTCAGATATTGCAGGATATACGCATTGTCCATAATATACAGTAGGGGTACACACTGTTCTATCTTTGATTAACAGTAGCTGATTCTAACGGCCTCCCAACGCTATGGATTTGCTCATATATCATCTCCCCTTGTTTTCGTCGCTAAGTTAACGCGTGGTCCAACTTTTCCTTTGTAAATTATCTCACGCTTTACCAACTTACTTCACAAAAGGAACTAATTTGCCAAATAATGAAATCACTCTCATAAACAAGCTGTATTAGTCCTTGGTAATTATTCGGATGGTCACACTGAGAATATTACTTAATGTATATGTTTTAACTATTTTCTGGAAGAACCTTTGTGGAGTTGGCAAAGCTTGAGTGAATTACTTAATGAACGTCAAGTATAATAGTGCGAGCAGATACAAGATTGAAGAGATGAAAACGCACAATGTGAAGGCCGCTCCGCAAGGTGTTATAAATTATCTTATAGTATAACGCGCGATTACAACGATTACAGTGAAACATACACAAGATAACTCCCAATCTCAATCCCCACCTCTGTAATGTGTATGTAGACGCAGTGTAATAATGCTGCAATTAACACCTAGTGTAGTGTGTACAGTTTAAAATTTTGTACACTTTACAAGTGTGTACAGTTTACAAGTTTTCAGGGAGAAAAAGCTGTTAAGCTGATTCTTTCTTTCGTTCATGCTTAGAGACCAACCGACTCCAAGTGGGCATTTTGGCATTTACTGGAATGATATGAAAATCACTGTCGCCGAAAGTCCAAATGTACCTTATACATTATATCTGCATGCTAATTGGACAACATGATCCTACATAATCGGTCTCCAACTTATCACAGCCGCCCCACGTGCTTCGGTGACATATTCATGAGTGGCATTATCTATATAAGTCTATTTTCTGGGGCTCTTATTACCAGGCTTGGCTCGCTATGTTTAATCGTATTTCGTATGCAAGCTGTTAATGCTACTTATTTCCGCTAGAGTGAAGAATAGCGAATAACACCCGTGTTGTTTGTCATATTTATCATTGCATCTTTCATATATTCCCACAAATGTGTATAGATACATCACAATAGTGACAGTAATTGTTGAAACGTTATTAAAGTTAAGTTGAATTAACGCATTTATTTTCAAAAGATCTAAAGACATTTACACTAAAGTTACACGTTGCAGGCCAAATAAGCCGGCAGTTCGAAACTTATGGAAGTCTTGTCACAGGATGATCTTATGGAAGAAAACTTTTGTCAAACACTTCAATAGATTGATGGGAAGTTCGTAGCATATGTACTCTATCATGGTTCCTCTTATAAACATATGTGAAAGAAATCGTCCAATAGCAATGATGCACAGCGTGGCCAAGATGCCAAAGTAATACAACTTTGATGAGGGTATTATGGTTTGTACGTAGTACGCTAACGGTGCCCGGACCACAATGATGTTCAACTTAAATGCATTCGGAGAATATGCAAATAACGATGAACTGCGAACGTGCAGTCAGTGCTCCTATTTGACACACAAGTGAACTCGATGACTTAGCTATCGCTCTAACAGCGTGTTTCGGTCAAAATACACAGATAGACAGGATATCTAATAAACCATACGCATGGAGAGTTAATATGCAGAGCAGGTGGGTTTGAATAATGATGTAGAATCATTGTCTGCTTTTGATAATCCACTCGATGCAATTGACAATCAATTTATTCCCAGACCTTTTCAATGACAGCGAAAGAAACATAGCGGCCTTAAGGGCATGAACTCTGATAAACATTCGTAAGGTAAACGCCTGATTCATGTCCGGTTACGTGTACTTTATCTCCGCTAATGTGTTGCCCTTTATTAATTTGTTGTTAATGGAGGGAAAACAGACAATTAGGGTTTTGGAACTGTTATTACCCATTTATGATGGAGCACAGATGCATCAATATGTTGAAATGCTCCCCACTCAAATGTCATAATATGTGGCTTTAAGTGGTGACATTACACGATAATGTTAAACGACAAAATCTAACGGCAAACGCATTGTGCTTGATATGCTTTAGTCTGGAGCCTTTCTTACCGAATGTAAGACAGATCCGTCTTGTTCCAATCGTGGCTGAGACATAGCAAGAATGTACACGTTGCAACTCGCTGTAGGCCATAAAGATAAGAATTTATATTTTAGTACCTTAACATTGTTAATCACACGCATAATTCATTTATAATTACTTTAGCTCATGCAGTTGTTTTGCATTTGCAGTGTTTAATGCAATCTAGACTTGGCACGAGATACATTCATTCATTCAATTTAAATTGCCAAATCAATATTTGCATACAAACAAGCGATACAGCACATTCAATGCTTCTGTCCATAAATGCATGCACGTGTAAATCACGTTGTTATCACTGTATTATCGTGTGTTATACCCTCCTCAAGCCAGAAATTGTTTTAATACAGTACATCATGGAAAGACCTAAATGTTATCGCGTACCCTATATATTGAGTTAGACAGAAAAACAGCCTGAGCTATGTTTTTTACAACCTCTGTCCATATTAAAGAGGCTGTTCAGCCCAATATCGGCCGATCAGGGATCATTTCGTTACTACATCGGCTACGTTTAACGCGGACATAAATAATGCCACTTTTTAATTTGTGCTGCAAATTTTACTTGATCGAAAATCATGCTGATAAATTTTCAACAGTATCATTTGACTGACAATCTTCATTGTGTACTATAGAAATCTTTTTAATTTAGTTTTGGCATTCCATCGTAACGCTGCCTCCATGAACCACACGAATGCTAACTGTAAACCATTAAGTGCTCTATTACGTCGTCACTATCGATTTTACATTTCCGCTTAGGTGACGTAAAGCAGATTTCATCAAATCTTTACTAATTAAAGTTGTGGAGATTACTGCGCCAATATTAGATCGACAAACAGGAAAGGTAATTTCCGACAACTTAAATGGCGATAGTCGAAGTAAGGAACTATTTTCAGAGACCGCACCGTCCCGTAGCGACTGAATGTGCGAAAAACTTTTGGTTTCCAAAATGCTGTTGTCAAGCCCTGCTAGGCAGCCTCGTTACAAATATGGGACTGAACAGTCTCTTCAACGCACCCACGTATTATATTGCAGATGGATGTCTCCGTGATGTCGATTGCAAGTTATTTTTCAAACATACACTGCCGTTTGCTACATGTTGGGAGTTGCATTTATCGTTTCAACATTTATAAGTGACTGCCCTGTCATTGTTGTAATGTAATTGGTACAGAATGCCAAATTAAAGTTATGATGAATTAATGCATTTCGTTCGACACACTAAAGAAAGCTATACATAAGATCCAGAATGTAGGCCAAAGTAGCAGACAGTTCAACACAGCAGGCTAAAGACACCTAGCTAAATATGATCAAGCTCAAGACTTAAACTTGCAAATGAGGTTGATGGAAATGTAATAGCCTTTAAAGAGTATGCTTCAGTTCTAGTCCTACATCAGAAGCGATGTTCGTGTATCATCATTGTGGATATGTATATTCCTATGATGTGACAAGAGTATTGTTAAGAATGTATGCAATGACCAACTACGTTTCATTTATGCAAGCCTGTACTTTATAAATATCACAAATTTCGTATGTAGTTGCCCAATTGGTAACAAATGACATCTACAACTAACCACAGTAATGTACCTCTGTTCTACACAAAATAGTGAACACAAGGACACCAGCGTATGACAACATCGCCTCCAATGTGACGGAGTAAACCACGCGCAAAATGTAAAGGGGTTATAAACATTACATGTCGATTGCTGAGCGTATGCTCACATCTAAGTCCAACTTTATCCAGTCCTTTTTTTCGTTCATTGCTTCTCTCTTTCTATGTTCCAAAATATGTTCAAGATATGTTAATTAAAACATTATCTAGCACAATCTTACCCTGTATTTCAAAGAAGCATCACTCTTGTTAAGTCACCTTTGACTGAGACTCCAGTAAACTGACAATATCGCACAGCATTGAGTTCCTATGCAATTCAGGATTACCCGGTCATCCATATATGTTTGTTTCTTGGAAACTTACAAATAAAACAGTTTGTGTGAGCGTGCCTGATATATTAGAAATAATGTTTGATGTTGATATTTATGCTATCAGTTTGGATCATTTTCCATTTCCTAAGGAACTACTATTCGGAAAGATCCACTAATACATTGGTTGTAATTTGGTTAATAACATGCATACAGTTTTGTTGGTTATATCATAAATATTTTAAGCGATGGCATGTCCATTCCTATGCATCTGATCCAACTGACATTTCCATGTCACAACAAACGGAGCATGCCCACTGATTAGAGAACAGCCTGTGCTATATTTCTATTTGCAAAAAAAGAGCATTCACCAATCACATTGTTAAATTGTAACCCTTGCTGTATGTAGGGCTTTATAGCCTGTACCTCCAGTTTTTGCCAAGAGACGATTACAAAACTTGATTCATCTGTCAGTGGCAGCAACCTTTGATTTTGTTTGCAAAATCGCGAAATCCTTTGGAACAGCATTTTTACATATTTGGTCGCTCAATTCCAATGTAAGAATTTAAATCGCACATTTGTATAGGCCCAGCAGCATATGGCTTCTAAATTGCAATGGCAAATACAAAATAATGATGGTATTCATTGACATATCATGGCAGTCACAGTAAGTAAAATAATATACACAACATATACAATTATCTTTTAACACGCTTGATATCTAACCAAAACCAATGCCCGCCTCTTTGCACGCCGCGCTGCATTCAACACGACTACGTTTGCTTTTGCTGCCAGGGGCGGGCATCGACTATCTGTGTTTAATTTAAGCTTACCTGCTACTACAAGGTGATTGTCTGACTGTCATTTAAGTCATTGATGCCTATTTGACGAAACAAGTTTGCTCGTGTTTAAGATTTGAAATTAACAATCCAAACGGCACAGATGCAATGCTTAAAGTAGCAAAACTGCAAATACAGAAAACATTAAAGCTACTCATAAACTGCAATGATACTGGTAAAAAAGGAGTATTGTTATACACCGGGTATAAACCTATTGACATTATACAAAATTTCCACAAAATTGACTATTGGCGCTGCAATTCTCTTAGGATGGAAGACATGTTGGTGAATGATCGAGTGCAGACTCATGTGAAATGCTACTTTGAGTGCAAATGCGTTCATACCATCTTGTTACCACTGCACAAGTTAGTGCACAACTTTGTAGCACAAGTCATCTAAGTGAGTCAAACGTGATGCTGGAAATTGTTTTCTACCGCCCGATTACTAATATTGACGCAGGGTGCTGTGCCAAACATGGAGGACCATGATACACGCCTTTGACGGTGTTTGATTACGCGATTGGATTTGTCTTTTTAAATCAGTCTGAATTCAATCATATGGGTTGAGCAAATTTAAGCAGCAATATTTACGGTCATTGTGATTGCTTTCAGAAGTTACTTGCAGCATGTTAATGTGATGTGCCAATAAGAGTTGGTTATCGCATGGTCACGTGGGTGATATGGGGAAAGAACGCGGAGCGTCCGAGTGTCTTTCCCCATATCGTCCGCGTGACCATGCGATAACATACTCATCGCGATTGCACCTACACCTGATAATCAAGCACGACGCTGTCTCCTTATAATGAGAATTAGCGTGAACCTATGTTATGTAAGGTATCTGCCTGGGACCTTTTAATATGAGAGAAAGTCCCTTAATCCCCCACTCGGCCTCAGCTGCCTGTCATGATGGTTTCAACTATAGGAGATGTCGGAGATTTATCTTTTTTCGACGCCAGTGATTTTGAGACGGATATTAGTGTTCCTGATTATATTATGCTTCGATTTTTGTTGTGTGAGACTTTAAGAACCTTCCCAACTCCGGCAACCAGAGCTCCGCCGACGTCGTCGTTGTTTGATGCTAGCAACACTGTAGCGCAGTAGACACGGCTCGGAAGGGTTTTCAATTTCGCGCCTTAGCATGATTCCGGGGAGATGGGATAATACCGTGACTTCCCGATGAGCGATGCGCAACCTGATTAGTGGCTGGCAAGCAAATGACTCTTGAGAAAACCTTCGTTATAAGACTTGCAAGGTGTGTGTGATATTAAGAACCTCCGTAGTGTTGCCATGCTAGTACAGCGGTGCTCTGTGAGGGACCTTCTCAAATGAAGTTGTTTCTCGGTGATATATCGACACGGTTGCAGTTATCGCACTGCAAACTGTGCTTTTGAGGCGTTATGGGAAAAAGACCGAGCTTTTTCTCGGGCTCTGATTGGCTGAGAGTAGGGTGCCATGCGATAAGTAGCCATAGTACCACTATATAAAGTCGCGAGAATATAAAGCTTGAATATGCAATGATAATTAATGGAATATCGAAACGGAGCTGGTCGACATTAACAACTGGATTAGATATATCGCGCTGTTGAGTAAGGAGAAGCAATCAATTAGTTAAACAGACGTGGTTCTTCAAGAGAGTCGTAAATGTAATATTCGTTATAAGACTTGCAAGGTGTGTGTGATATTAAGAACCTCCGTAGTGTTGCCATGCTAGTACAGCGGTGCTCTTTGAGGGACCTTCTCAAATGAAGTTGTTTCTCGGTGATATATCGACACGGTTGCAGTTATCGCACGGCAAACTGTGCTTTTGAGGCGTTATGGGAAAAAGACCGTGCTTTTTCTCGGGCTCTGATTGGCTGAGAGTAGGGTGCCATGCGATAAGTAGCCATTGTACCACTATATAAAGTCGCGAGAATATAAAGCTTGAATATGCAATGATAATTAATGGAATATCGAATCGGAGCTGGTCGACATTAACAACTGGATTAGATATATTGCGCTGTTGAGTAAGGAGAAGCAATCAATTAGTTAAACAGACGTGGTTCTTCAAGAGAGTCGTAAATGTAATCAGTTGACAATTGGTGCGCTTAGATTATCCCGCACGTTTGCCCTCACTGTTTATACCAATGTCCATGGTACGATGAATCATGTGACATTAGCAGAACTAAGTGCTCAATAATCTCATTATTGCCAGAAAAGTGAAAGGCACAACCATCCGGTGCGTACATAGAGATCAAAATTATATTTAGTCTATGCATAGGTATTCCAAAGTACAGATTGACTGGATATTTTGAACAGTGTTTCTCATAACAATGGCTATGCAGTCCTATCACACAAATGACAATATTCCCTTTGTGCATTAACTGACCAAAATAGTTTCTTACGACGACGAATATCAGCCTTCCTACTTCTCACATTATCAGGCTCTGCTTTATTCGTCTCCACGTAACAAGTTGCTGAGGTAGCTATTCCGCCAGAAAAAATCAATCGTCCCTAGCTACATTTCGTCCAATCAGAAAACTACCCGAGAAAGAGATAATGGGGTCGTGATTCATCAAGCACACCATTGACGTCCATTGGCTGTGATAGATGCAGTTGTTACGGACGACGGCGAAAATGTGGAATGCACAAAGAGGTCTCTCCAAGCGGACGAGAAGTCACAAAGTATAATCATCTGAGTGGACAATTAAACATTCGTCCAAGCATGTCAATTCATCGTTAATCTTCCATAACATTTTCTTTAATACTGATAATGTCCGTCAGTCTACATATAATGAGTTGAAGATTGTAGTACATCCATGATACCATAACGTTGTTGTCCGGCGCAGACTCGCAGCAAGGTCACATAATGGCAATTGATATGTAGCCGACATTGGCATGGCTAAAGAGTTATTTAATTTCGTCGCAGTACTGTGCATTAGCAGATGCTTTTCACAGACACACACATACTGCTACTGTATGCACACATGCGCTTAATTTACATGCACTCACAAAACCGTGGCTTTAGAACTCTCGATGTAATATTAAGGATGATGTTACCGTGTTTGCATTTCATCCGAAGGGATCACTTGCCGAGAATGCATAGCATAAATGTCCATCGACTGTGATAGATGCAGTATTTTGCGGAAAAAGGAGAATATGAGGCAAGCAAAATTGGCCGTCCCGATTTGACAGTCAGCCAATCCGTACAATATCTGTACAGATAATCAACCATTCACTGCAACACATCCTTTTATACTCAATGATCAACTACGCTTCCATTTGTATTTTGCTGTTTGCATGTACGTGTGTTTAGCGAAGTGTTTAAAATGGGATTATCAATACAAACTTTCACGGTTACTTCCGAGTTCCAACATAAAGATGCCTCCACAAGCCTAGCTCAGATTAGTTTCAATGCTTCCACTTGTGGTGCACAGCCCCTCATCAGAATAGGTCTTAATTGCCGATGTCCATTCGTCACTCTGGTTCTATTTAGTTCTGGCCTGCATGAATTGTCGACTCATTGTGGTCTTGAATGATTTATAATCATCGTTGATAACTGGAGATTGGTAGCCATCTATATTGTTATTCTCTATTATATTGACAGCCATGATACTGTTCAAAATCATGCGTCATAACTTTGTTTTGCTGCATCTGTTCTGCATCTGTTTGGAATACCATCAACACTGACCAACCTAATCATCAGGGTATGTCAGGTGATTTATGGCCGTCATATTCCTGACGATTATCATACCTTTTACATAAAGATGATCTGATCAGCGCTTATACGTCATGTGATCTGCTAGAAGAGTAGAATCGATTCATCCGAGGAACGGCGGACAATGTATAACTGGCCGGCTGTGGATGTCAAATTTACACAATCAACAACTGTTTTCTGATAATGATTTAAATAGAAAATCAATACTTGAGTAGTCGATAGATACCACGCTCTATGTTAGGTGAAGCATAGGCTTGTTATGCCGACAACAGTGATCCAGGGGAACCGTTTGGGCATTGAAAATATGCAAAGCACGTTGTGTGGTATCATAAAATATAATCAGCGCCCACTTTTGCTGATCAACTGGTAAGTAATGCCCATACATCTACGCTCTCTGACCTTTTCTAGCTGGCCTAGATGGGGGAAAAGTTAAGTAAATTTATAGCGATTTGTAAATACAAAACCTATTGATAAAAGATGCAATATGTTTTCCCTTTGCTACCATTATAGAGATAGGTATCGCGTCAACTTTAAACATTTTAGATCGATATCAGTTAGATACGGTGAAATGCGAATCGACATTCAAAATGATTTTGAAAAACATTGCATATTCTTAATGTTCATCAACGAATTACTCTTTGAGATTTACTTGACAGTCAGAATGGATTAAACTTGTCTTTCTGGCATTAGCCAATAATGGCATTCTGATTTCATTACCGCTGATAGTGTGTTTTTTTCGCGATATGTAAATATTACGTGAATACTTGTGTATATACACCACAAGGTTAAGACTGAGAGATGCAGCTGCAACATCAATACCTAAAGATATCTGTATAATGGGGGGTGAGCGCCAGCGAAAAACATCATCAACATACCATACATATATACGTATGAATATATATATATATACATATATACATATGCACATCATATCTTCAGCTTAGAAAAGTAATACGTGTATTGATCTGAATAGTCCACTGTTGGCAAATGCATGATCTGCAAGACGCTATGATCGACGTTTACATGCGATCATTATGCTTCCTCATAGCATCAGCTATCTATCTTTTAATTGTCGTATCAGACCAGGTAAACATGAGGTGTGCTTTGAGTCGCTCCTCTCGACTGACGCCTTATTTATGGGACGAATAGTTCCGTTCTAGTGCAAAATGTCCGGCATATTAGTTAATCTAGTTGGACAAGGGAGCATCATGAGTTCGAATTGATGCGGCCATATTCAATGTCGCTATGATGGATAACCGAGGCCACCGTTAGCATCCCGAGGCGGTTAACGATGTCCCTGAGGCAGTCTTAGTGTCACTGTGTATTGACGTTAAGATATAGCGAGGGTATTATAGATTAATCTTAGATGCGTGGACCGAATGGAATAAATCAGTAGGCAGTGGCTATTTGCTCCTGCATTTTATTTAATTATCCCAGTGGATTTCACATACCCGTTACATGTCATGTTCACTGAGGGAATATCACTATGTAAAAAGTGAAACTCGCCTAATTTGTTCATTCAACAACAAAAAGCAAAGAAGGGGCCAATTCCTTGCATAATTTAGTTGTTGTGACAAAAAGCCAATTATCTGAGTCTATCCTAATGGCTTACACATCGTACCTCATCAATTGCGTTACAAACTATCCCAACATAATAAAGCACGATAGCCAAATGAAAGGATGTTCACAATTGATAGATAACTGATTATTACAATTTTCTGCTCAACAAGCATACGCTGCGGATAGGTTTGCAAATCATGCGGAACGAATCTATGAATGTACATCCACTTGTACGAGCATGTTAATACAAAAGGATATGTTTATTTCCCTTTTTCTATTGAGAAGATACACGTAGAGCTGTGAGTCTGCTGCTGGATCCGTTTTTATTTACTTATGATATCATGCATTGTTGTTATGTACAGCATTCAATTGGCAATCATAATATGCCCTTTCAATGCTTAATTTGATCCTAACCTAAAACCTTTATATTGACAACCTTTGGGGACAAAAGATTTATCCAAAATTCAAAAATTTCTTCGCAAACGTTCTCATGGGGTTGGTTGTTCTTATTGAATCAACCAACGCGCTTAATGTATTCATCGTGTGTTACATCTCATGACAGGTTATGATAATATCAGTCTCTATGCATATGGCGCAAACATTTATATCATTGCGTTTTCTTTTTACAGATTGCGAAGCAATTCGTTTCAGATTGATTTCTGGCTATGCTTGAGACGTCAAGTAAACACATTTCGTTACTTACAAAGGTCTCAGAGGAAGATATCGGGAGTTGTCAAAAACACTCATTGGTACATTACCAGATATCGAAATCGCTCCCATCTACAAGCATTTCAATGTCATCCATTGCATCCTAAAGTATTCAGTCAGTTGTGCCATTAAGTAATAAATTAATTTGCAGCGGAGCATATGTTCTGCGATGGGATGATGATTGAAGCGATGTACCTTTGTAAGATGATGTATCCAGGGCAGACAGGAACAGTCGAGGAGTCACGCTGCATAACACGGGTATAACCGTTATTTATAGCAACAGCCAATCTCTGGCCCGGTTTTTGCAACAAAATTCAACAGCAACCTACTGGCCAAACAAAGCCAATTAGCATTCATAAGGTGTCATTTGAGCGCCAATAAATGGAATAAATTGGTAGCGGTTGGTGACTTTTGCTCGTAAATAACCAGGTGACCGCCCGAACTGCCTTGATGTGTATATCATATTGGTCACGACTCACTGTCAAAGGCTCAGCCAAACGTCACTAATGATAGTAAATGACTCCAGACTGTGACGCTGTGTCTACATTGTCTGTATATGACGTCATCAAACCTTTCTTGACTTGACAGATTCGCTAAGCGATATTCTCCGCCCGATTTTTCTATGTACCCTGGTGAGGAGAACGACTGTGTTGGCGCACGAATTTATCTGATGTTGATTTAGAATAACGATATTGATGTTTCGAATAGACTTATCATAATAGTGAGCCCACCGATCAAATGGTTCACCGGCTGACATCAGCACAGAGACAGCACTGACTGATTGCTTGGAATAAACTACTCTTCGCATATTCATAGATTGGTCACCACAAGCGAAACTAAATACATAAGTCAATCGTTTTCATTAATCGTTTGTAAGAATCATACCGTTAGTGCTAATACTATAGCATACGATGCATTAACAGATAAGTTGCATGATACCTCATTCTTGGGTGAATAACTAGAACGCATACATTATCGCATCTGTTTGTTGTTCAAAGAATCATAATGATCATAATGTCCAATCCAACCAAGATACTGGGTTCATTAAACAAACCCACAGCTACACAAAACGTGCAGTTTGCTCTTTAAAACAATACTTAGAGCAGTCAGCGGAAACATCACATACCAGGGCACGCTGTTGAGGCTTTATTTATGAGACGATTGGCTGCAAAATATCTGGCAAATTGTTGAATCTGTTGAATCTAGGCAGACAATTGAGTTTAGACAAATTGTATGAGCAATATTCACTGCCAGAGTGATAGATTATCGAGGCCACCGGCTGCATCTTAAGGTGATTTGCGATGCCCCTAAGGCAGCCTTGGCGCCAGTGTCTTATACCCTTACAACATATCGAGGGAGTTGAGAGCATTAATTAACCGGCAAAATGGAGAGTTAACAAGTTTGAGCAATCAACAACGGCTATTGGCTTGAGAATTTTATCGATTTATTTCCGTTGATTACTCATCACATGTCTAACGTGAGAATATTCACTAAGCAATACATCCCGAAATGCTGACCGCGATACCCTCAATGGCCCTTTCTGTATAACATGATGAGCGCGGAGTTCCGGGACCAAGCTTTGAAATGAATATATTGGTGGATACACCATTTGATCTTTAGGTACAAGTAGCAGGCTGTGACAATAGGTCAAACAGCCTCCCGGCACTTAAATTGAGATGCCCATTCATTCTTCTCATTTGTGACAATTAGGTAAGAGTAGAAAGTAACCATATTATTACAACGCTTGGTGATGTATTGGTAGGAGAAGCTAAATACATACTGGCAGAGCGATATTCTGTGAAAATGTTTGCGGCTTGGCATCATACGTCATGGCGCAGTTGGTACTTACTGAAACGCTATCTTTTGGTTCAGCGTGTAGATTGGATTAAATACCCTCAAATCATCGAATTACATATATAATTATTATCCTTCATCGTGAGACTGTTTTCGTTGTTGGTTTACTTCTTCTTTAGCAAATAGACCAGCCTCCTGAATAGACCTTAGTTCTGTCCATGTTGTCCTCTATTGCTGCGTTGTTAGGCACCGTCTTTTCATTAATGTGACTTTAATCATTTCTGTATTTGGTTTTTCTTTATGGTTTAGATGTTTCGTTAATTGCCCCCTATACTGTGAAGACTTTGCATAGCTTTATCTGTAATGGGCCGTATCCAAAACGCACACGTGCGTTAAATGCGGAACTAGTATTGCATACTTTCAAAAGTAAATTCAGCGGATATCGAACATTCTCTTTTCTTTTACTGTATGATGAAGAGTGCCAAAATGTAATACTGGCGCATTATCATTGAATGTACCACATGTATAAGCTGGCTGAATAATGTGATCGTGAATAATAGGACCCCACCTTGTCAAAGCTAGGTATAATGGGCCAATCGACTAGAAGAGTGCACCACAGAAGGCAGTGTTTAAATAAATAGCTGCATCGACTATGACGAATATTGAGAGAATTAACGCAATGTTGGGAGTTCGTTTAATGCAATTAACATATCAGCGAACACGCAATACAGTAACTCATGTATGTCGCGCAGCGAATATTAATAGAATAACAATCACTCCACATTGGCGCCCTAGCAAGTAGCTTGTTGCAAGTTATTTACAGCCTCCTAAAGATGCAGATGCTACTACTCAAGTATTGCTATTCACCAAGTATCCCGGCATACTATTCCTACCTCTAACGGGCTTTTAAAGGCAGTTGACTACTTTCTCATATACCTGCTGTAGTGTGATTGCCGATGGAAGGGTCTTGCTGCATGGATATATTTACAATACACACTAATCTATCGTTACATGAAGATAATGATAATTCATTATGATCGCATCCTGTCAACCCAGAATATATTCTTCCGGGAAGTATGTATGCTTAAGTTAACAACCGGATGCACACGCTAGCGCATACAGGAAATGTTCCAAAAGGCATTAATTAGAAGGTCTGTAGACCTGACGGTTTAGTATTAATTATAATATAATATATAGATATATATATATAGATATATATATATATATATATATAGAGATATATATATAGAGAGAGATATATATATATAGATAGATATATATATATATATATATATATATATAGAGATATATAGATATATATATAGAGATATATATATATATAGATATATCTATATATATATATCTATCTCTCTCTCTCTCTCTCTCTATATCTCTCTATATCTATCTCTCTATATCTCTATCTCTCTCTCTCTATATATCTATATATCTATATCTATATATATATCTATATATCTATCTATATATATATATATATACGACGCAGGTATAGCCGAGATATGCAGCAAGAAATTATCTATAGCTCGGGTCATGCAACGAATTTCAAGAGTAACTCAGTAACAAAACAACGCCAATAAACGTTCATCTGGGGTTATCTCGGCGCCATAGGGTGGTATCAATTGGCTGCGGCTGTTGACTTGGTTGCTTGCTTAAAGCCAGGTGACATCCCAAGCTAGCCTACTATGTGTTCAAATCGGTCTGAAATCATTCTTTTTGGTTCAGCCAGAAGTCAGTGTCAACGGTCAATGACCCTTGAAGCTTTAATTACATCGCCGGAAATTCTTCGTATATCTAGTTTAATATTACTGAACTGATGGTAATTTATTGAACAATTAGTTTATTGATATTCTCTGCTAGAATGGCCGACCTGTTTCATTGGATACTTTCCATGTCCTATTGAAGAAAAATCATTAAGCTAGAAGTACGACAGGTCAAAGCAAACCGAGAATGCAGGCCCATATCATTCAATTACGACTGCATAAAGCACATAGGTCGTCCAAAAACCAGAAAAGCAATCGATTTGTTTGAAGTTTTTAGGGAAGAGCACATCACAATTATTTAAAAGAGACTGAGCAGCAACATTCTAAACGGTTCACTTCCACGGTAAAAGGTGCTCACCAAAATCATTATGGAAGGGAACTGCTATCATTTCTCGCGCATGCTCTTGATGAATACAAGCAAAACTGGATTTATAAGTTGGTCTGTCAATCATGCACCATGCTGTATCAATACTAGCACATGGGTTACTGAAGATCTGTTACATGGGTTACTGAAGCTGTACTTGTATAGTCTCTGTTGCGGGCGTGGTATAACGGTGTAAGCATGCAGTCGCTCCTGTTTTGTGTTATTTGGGTTGATATTACATAAAGCGCAGATGCAGGTAATATCGCCGAAGATTTTATCTACTTGTTGGTAGTGTCGTGGTTAACTTAACCAAGTTAATCATATCTACCTCCTGGTAGTTAATATACAAGACAGGCAGGATGTGATCATGACGAATAACCAGTGTCCAGGGTTAATGGCTATTAGCTAAGTATTGCCGATTTATCAATATGTTAACGTCATCCCTATGATCCGCTCAAACAAACAGTAGATGCCTGGTTCGTTTAATTCAACTAGTACCACACAAACGCGATTGGTACTGCCACAATAAAGCTAACAGTATTCAACATTTGTTGCAAATTATGGGAATAAAAATTCAGATTGGTTTTATGCCAACAAACAATTGAACGTGAAGCGTGCTGTTGTTCTTGGTCAACGGTCAAATGATGTTTCAATAGTTCAACGACTGGCTGCGTCTCACCGTAAAATGTACAGCGAACCATTGCATCTAGGCATAAAAAGTAATATCATTCGAGCAAAGTGCTGAACCAATATTTACTGTCCCAATGATAGATTATAGGGGCCATCCTGGGGCAGCCTTAGTGTTCGTGTATATCACTGTTAAAACGTATCAAGCTCCCGTGGAATGTTGATACATATTCATACTTATTACTGCTGAGCTATGATAAACCCGGGAATTTTGGGCATGTGTTGAATCTCCATTATACGGTGTTATATAATGTTCAGCCGAAACGCACCAAAGTATAGCATATGTAGCACCCACCATATTGATGCAAACACAGCCGCACATAGTATGTATGTATGTATGTATGTATGTATGTATGTATGTATGTATGTATGTATGTATGTATGTATGTATGTATGTATGTATGTATGTATGTATGTATGTATGTATGTATGTATGTATGTATGTATGTATGTATGTATGTATGTATGTATGTATGTATGTATGTATGTATGTATGTATGTATGTATGTATGTATGTATGTATGTATGTATGTATGTATGTATGTATGTATGTATGTGTGTATGTATGTATGTATGTATGTATGTATGTATGTATGTATGTATGTATGTATGTATGTATGTATGTATGTATGTATGTATGTATGTATGTATGTATGTATGTATGTATGTATGTATGTACGTAAAAAAAGGATACCAGGGCAAATTTATTACAGCTACAGAAAACACACGTTGGTACTATTTTGATGTAACTAACAGAAATCAACGATTTGCTAGCAGTCACTGGAAGTCAGCACATATCGCATATATCGACAAAGGATCCTATGACAACAGCAAACCCTAAACGTGTAGTATTTTCACTCTCAGCGGATACCTCTTGAGTTGAAAAATACGCTATGTACCAGCATGCAACGTTTGGCGCATACATAAAATTAGCAATTTGCTGAAGCAATATTCCTTGCCGCAATCATGGATTATACAGGCCACCTACGGCATCCTAAGGCGATAAGGGACGTCCCCGAGGCAGCCTTAGTGTCACTGTATATAACTATTAAAAAATAATCAAGCACTTAGATAATATTGAGCATCCAGAAGCGGAAATACTAATGCCGAAGGATCAAAGCAATAAACAATGATTTTTAGTCGGTACGTCAGTTTGTACGTTCAAGTTGTGAAGTCTCTCTGATAGTTAGATATGCAATGAACTTATGATCGTCTTTTGTGTTGAATCATTTCATTCCTTATCACACAGGGTTACAATTCAATTTAATCTGCATTACATGGTGCCCTGAATATAGTGCACCATGCACTGTTAAGATAATAATTATCCGTTGTTGCTGGTAGGCAGATAGCATGCATAACTTCCACCATGCTGCATGAAGGTATGCACACATTAGTGGCTTTGCAGCAAACACCATCGCACATAACACGATAACACTGCTCTCTAGGCGAGATATTTGCACTGTACACTGTCTCGCACTGGCTGCAGTTGCTGTACAGGAGGTTCATGCCACCATGGTGACCATACCATGGTGTCGACCGAACAGATTACGGATCGCTTTATAATGTCGCATGTTAAGCTGATGCTTCAGAACGCTGTCGATAAGATCTATAACATTACGAAATATCAACAAAACGCTCACTATGGAATGTATATACTGGAAATAGTCTAGCATGATTTGTTAGCATGAACGGCAGCCAAGTCTAACCATCATTAGGCAGCATCGTCCCGTACATGGACGAGAGAGGACAATGCTTGAAGGCTTGAGACAACTATCTTCAACCTGATTCATGGGGTATGTAGTGATGTCATCACTGCGATAATAGTGGCACAGTGCGTCTATACGTACGGCCTTATGTCGCGTTCGTTTTGGCCTGAGCTGCCATGCATACTACATCATCACATGTGTACGGATTAAATTGGTGATCTTCGGGCCAAAGTAAGTGATTGTGTCAATGCATCCCAGAGGCTTAATAGGATCACCACTTATCGCATACATTCCACGTCCGTCGTTGACGTATTTATGGATGTCATTATGTACATTGGTTCACTGGCCACGACATACGGATCTTGTTCCTATGCTTGATTTAATAAATCGAATCGTGAATGAAATATGCTCAACCTTTTAGTTTGCAAGCTGCTGCTGCTGTATATATCTGTTGCAATGCTGGGAAGCATATAGCACCCAAACTATTTTCAACATGGAACAGATAATCTTAGCAATATGCACAAAGCGATAATTGCTTTAGTCACATAAAGTCTTGCAGCACGCTTGATTAAATTAATTGTAACTAAGAATCAAGCGTATTGCGAAGACGTAGTCAGTAGCTCATTCAGTTTGATGTTATTGCTAGCCTATTAAAGTGAGCAGAAACGACTTGTAAACATCCAAGAGGCTTCTACATCGATTCGCAGTTAACAGCGTACATTTACTCTTGGTCCCATGCCAACTAGACGTCGAATGTGCCAGTTTTAGCCTCTGTGGACTAATGCTTCGGGCATAGAGCGATTGGCTTCGTCTTAACAGATTGTCTGGCGAATAATTGAATCTAGACGGAGTAACATTTAAGGTTATTGCTGAAACATTAATCTCGTTCTGCCTTTATAAGAGCGCAGGATATAACATAAGTCCTCCTGATCTGTATACATATGTCATCTCTGTTGTTGCTATGTACTTCAATATATTTGACACAAATGCCCCATTAGTTGATTAAAAGTTTTAAACCTTTCTACATTATCTTGATGGCACATTAACTATGTTTTGCTCCATTCTATACAAGCTTCTAAGAGATGCGACCTTTTTAATCTAAGTTCTAGCATTGTATATGGTACGCAAAAACATACAAGTAGTTGAATTTCATGATGGTCAAACAGCACTGGAATGGAATGCAGTATACAAATATGCTGATCATTGCGCTAGTAATATCAGGTCTAGATAGTTAATAGCTACGATGGTGGCATATTTAGCTACGAATAACAAAGATAACTTAAAAATCAAGCTCATTACGAAATTTCTTTGCGGGCTTTTGAAATTTGATACCATCATGATAATGGCATTTATTTTGTACGCATGGTACAGACATTTTATGTTAATCGAGGTACAATGCAATAACATAACACAGTATGAGGTGCAATCAAAATGTGCAATTGAAGTTTAGCAAAACAGTGGTATCTTCTTGGAGAAACTTTATATAATTCACGAGCATTACAATGCTCTTGTGTGGAATATACAATATTCAATGCCTCTTCATCACTGTTCTGTAGACTAAGCTTGCTAGCTAACAGATCGAAACTAATTGTTTGGTCGTAAATCATGGCAGTTGTACGAGTGACAAATACTCATAACATAGCTTATATTTTTGGCAACATTGGAATAACTAAAACCACATAATAGGCTAACCGCCGATGCAAGTTTATTTGTACTATTTAGGTTATTGAAAAACAAATTTCATAAATCGCAAAATAGAACATTGTTCAATGTAGGAGTTAACAGATATGGCGGATACATTTGCGCCAGGTGCTACACAATCTTTTAAATGAATTGTTCTATAACGTCCATAATGGGGATCCATAAAAACTGGTGAAATATTTGTAGGGTGTTAAGAACATTAACCCAACAGTGACCAAATCGTGACATCAGATAAACAGATTGAACGCATGATCACCACATGCAGCATCCATGTAGGATCCAAGATGGACAACTTGTTCATTTATATTTCGTTTAATACCATTTAATTGTAAATCACAATCGCGCATTTGACAATTAAAACGCACCAAATTGCTTGTTGATGCTAAAGTTTCGCAGGTTTTAAGCATAGCCGAAGTCAAAGAAGGGGTAGTGAGAGCGACGTTATCAGCGTGGCTCAGTGCGCCAGCGTAACGGTGTCCACCATGGCAACCGAGTCGTGACAATAGTTCGTCGGTAAAGATTAAGCCTAGTAATGCGAGTTCAGGAGCCTTTTGGATGCTCATAGCTCTTCTGACAAACGCTTCTACATTCTGTCATAGGTTCGGGTTTGTATAATAGCCTTATGCACAAAATACACAGTCACCTGTCAAGAACGATAAAATGTGAGGGCGACAATCCAAGGCCATTTCATATTCTGATCAAATGTAAGACCGGATAATCCATGTGTGCGATTTTATCATCCCCGCTTGCAACATGAACGAGCTCGAGGATGGAGCTTAAGCTATCCATACGTGTCGTTGGTAGGATGCACCAAGAGACAGGTTATCTCAAATACCTTATTAGGGAGAGTGAATATGCAGAGCAGGTGGGTTGAGATCCTGTGGTATAACCCTTGTCTACTTAATGTGATAAACTGTTTGGTAAAGCCAATGCATCCACGCCCTGGCGGTTTGTAAAGACCGCCACAGTGGTCCAAGGGGCATAAACCCTAACTAACATTTACACGCTTTATCTCCAGTAACGTCGTGTGCATTATTTATATAAGCTCTATCTACGGTACAATAGGTAATCAGTCTCTTAAGCAGGTTTGTATCAACTGTTATCACCCCATTAAAATGCAGAAAAGGATCTACAATACAATATATATATATATATATATATATATATATATATATATATATATATATATATATATATATATATATATATATATATATATATATAGTTATATACATATATATGGCCTCTCCCTAAGTAGGGGCTGAATTCCATGAAGTTTGTTTGGAATAGATTCATCCACCTGTTCCGGCCATTCGGCGTGTTGTTCTTCTAGCATTCAAATATGTTCGATGTGTGGTTCCTCCTATTTCAAAGTACGTTCGGCGTCTTGCTCCTCCTGTTTCAAGATACGCTAGGTGTGCTATTCCTCTTATGTGTGTTCTGGGTTGGTATAATCACTAACTTGCACGCTGTATATACCGCTGTTTTCATCTACTCCATGGCACTGCCTTGTTTAACCCCTCTCAAGATGCGATCATTTCGACGGAGATCCAGATAATCATTACTACGCCCAGGTGGTCAATATTCAGGGCAGGTAGGGTGCGATCAGGAGGAATTATAAGCGTATAAGGATTCATGCCCTACGACCCTTCCATGGGCAGCCAATCTGCAGGTGGGTAAATAGAGCCCTCAGTTTTATGAGGTCATAACACGTTTATATGCATCGAAATGCATACAATATCTGGGAAAGGCTTTTTCAGCGGCTCGTGTGTAGTGAACCACACCTCAGGCTTGTTAACTCCGACCGTATATTGCCATCCAACATGAACAGCATATAATCAATCCATTTTATGATTGACCAATAAACTGCTACCACCGGGCGTCTTGAGCGGACATGTGTATGCGATATTTTTGCGGCTTAGCACAAGCATCCATCAGTGTTAGTATTTTACAGCCGTTGATGCTACTACGTAATGCAGCGGAAATGCGGCTTAGTACAAACATACACCAGTGTTAGCATGTAACAGTCGGTGAGGCTACTACGTAATGCAGCGCAAATTCGGCTTAGTACAAACATACACCATCTCTCAAACAACCAATTGCAGAGTAAGAATTACGCAATTTTGATGCTACTACGTAGCGCAGTGCAGTACAGTTCACTTGTATGCACTCGTATACTGTGGTTGGTGGTTATTATGCTTGAATTACTGTATATGTATACAATACAATACATAACTTATAATCTAATATCAACACATCTTATTCAACTTCACCTACAGACAACCAATGACTTGCACTATGACAATGTCACTAAGAGCACAACGATTTGTAGTTATCAGAAAGCAGCATATATAAATTATTCCAGCAGGCTATTGGCAATGTAAGTTCATCAAACGCGGCTACATTTGATATAGAATATAGAATACCACGGGGGGATTATGGCATGCAGCTTAACGGTAGTGTGCTGAGAGGGACCAAAGTTCGGGAGACATGTCTAAGAGACATTTGCACTCTGTATCAACACTTCAAATATGTTTGCTTATGCTGTGTCATGATGTTTCTTATTATTCCGTCCTGTTAACAAACAATAACCGCTCTCTGCTTGCTTCATTTCAAAGCGCTTTCAAATTCGCGACTCATTGTGTCATTATCTATAATTTCATAATTGGTCATTAAGATCTCGCCTATCCATGCGTATTTCTCTATATTCTACTATATTGCTTGGTATATCTGAATATGGTAACAGGTCTTCCTCTGTGTGGACGACCATCACAACAAAGCAGGATTGTCATCATAACCTATATACATAATGTGACAGACCATATACTTGAAACACGCTATTCAACGCTAATTATCCAGTGAAATGTACATGAGTTGTCATCGACGATATTTGAATGACAAGGTGAGTTTCGTTCGATACTTGAGGAACATGATGTGCCATTCTGGTCAGACCGCAAGTCACGTTTTGAGAACTAAACGAATATTCAGATAGGATTTAATTAGCAAACGAATCGAACCTAACAGATGTAACACAATGCTATGTACATCAAACAGCACACACAAGCGTACTATTGCATACGCCGGCCTCACGGTAAGAGGACGCATGTGTCATTACGATGATTTGTCTGATAATGGGCCGAATGTGCGGTCGATCCTTATATTCGTCTCCCATAGTCGATCCTCATATTCTCTTCTTCCACGGTGAGTTCTTATATTCTTCTCCACCAGTGAATTTATAGATTCTTCTCCCACAGTCGATCCTTACATTCTTTTCCGCTAGTGAATCCATATATTCTTCTCCTACAGCAAATCCTTATGTCATTCTCCCACAGTCGATCCTTATATTCTTCTCCCACAGTGAATTCTTATATTCTTCATCTCACAATGAATCTTTATATTCTTCTCCACCAGTGAATCCTTATATTCTTCTTCCACAGTCGATCCTTATATCCTTCTCTCACAGTCAATTCTTGTATTCGTCTCCTAATGAATCATGCACTGTTTGTGAGAGTGCATTGGATCAATTACATTGCGGTATACTTGCTATTCCCATATCCCAAAAAAATGTAGTTCTTGTGCACACCTTTATTTAGCTTTCATGGCAGCCAGTATTAGTAACATCAATGTGGTGATGTACCGATCAAACAATTTAAATTCATTTTTATTGATAAACGTTCGCAGATTTATTATATTTGCACAGTGCACTGGGAACAATGCTGAACATTGTATATAATTATTATGTTTGATTTAAGTCAGTGTCGGCATTGCGCAGCAGGAAGCTTATAAATTTGCACGCTATCTATTACTATCAATCTTCATATATCCTCTATTCAAAATAGGTACAGGAAGATTCTTAGCAATAAATCTAAATCTGATGTACTCGGCGTGAGCTCAGGGTATTGCTGCGGATGTGGGCCAGCTTGAGTGATATAATTAAATAACTGTCAGTCCGGGTACATCGCAGATTATTGCATCCACGTTTTCTGTGTGTTTATTACCTTCTCACAGTAAGTGGTAGCTAATTCATCATCCAGATGATGATCCTGTTTACCTCCTGGTGGTTAATATTCAGGGCAGCTAGGATGCGATCAAGAGGAATTATTAGTGTCTCGTGTTAATGGCACTTTGGTAAGTATTGCCTATCTATCAATGCAGCCAGACCTTCCAATGGCAGCCACACGGTATCAGAATCAGTTGAAAAGTAATCAAGTGATTTGCGCGATAATAAGCATTTATGTAGCATCTGAGTACCTTTGCTTTGACCGGATTCCTCAGCTGTATGCAAATCAATTGGCTGTATAAGTAAAATTACAATATGTGTTAGAATCTGCATGCGGTTAACACTGCGGTACATTATGTCTACTGATCTTAACCTACCCTAATATTTAACGGTAATTGTACTATAAGGCTATAACGTCACTATCAATATCGACGTGATATCGCGACGGTATCGAACCCACAACCTGTTGGTCGAAAGGCGACGCAGAATACCACTACGCCACAGGGAACCGGCTCACACAATATGTCATATAAACAATTCGTCAAACGATTTCGAAATGAAATGGAATAGACGTTAATATATGACGGTATAATGACATGTGACCAATCATTTGCGTGCTTTCAACCTACATTGTCTTTATGCACGATGAGTAGTAGGTGATAAACTCTCGAATATTATTTGATCGCCTTACGCCTTTTAAACGCTTCGACGAATATCTCAAGGTTATAGCAGTACGTTGCCAAGAGTTGCCAAACTGCTTTACCTTGGTATAACAACAACAACAACAACAACATCAAGGTTATTTTGGATTAATTGAAAGGCGTGGCTGCCATTACACAACCTCGGGACAAACTCTTCGCCATGTGGCAGTTCATGCAGCGTCGCATTGTTCTCACCAGTCTGCAGCCGTAGATATTTGAACAGTCGTCGATACTTAGCCTTTAGACAGACACTTGCATTCCGACGATTAAACAGCGGCTTACCAACAGACACACATTCTTAATTGTTATTTCGGAATCTTTCTGGCCTTGCGTGAATATGTAAAAAGTATACAGACTACAGCCCTAGAGCTTGATATATAGCGGATCATTAAAATGCTTTATTACCGTGTTTGCATGATGTAAAATAGATAAACGTTATTCGCATGATCTGATAAAATCACAACACGATATCAGGACCATCTTATTCAACTACTACTAAAGACATCCCAGTGTCTAAGCTGTACGCACGTATAAGTAGGTAGATCCTGTCGACATGAAATCCTATACCAGAAGACAAATGAACGTGAGGCGCGCTCTTCGTCTGCGTCAACTGATGCTCGGGTATTAAAACTATGTTAGCACACACATCAAGCGCGTTATGGAATCTTGGCAGATAACAGAGTATCATTCGAGCTAATTGCTAATGTGATATACACTGTCGCAATGGTGGATTACGTAGGCCATAGCAGCATCCTCAGATGAAATACGACATGCATACGCTAATGTTCTATCTCAGCATAAGCAGAGTGCATTTCGGTGTAGTTGCATTGTTAAGCGTTCCAATGGAACGCTTAACAATCGACACATTTGCAAATTGACGAATTGGTGGACATACCGTTTGCTCTTCAGGTGAAAGTATGTGATTGTGGCTGTGCATCAAACAGCAATTTGTGCCCGGACCACGTCCTGGAAATCTTGTTACTGGGGCGTGGCTCTATAAATTGAGTATGAACTATGGTGAGCCGTCTAACATGCAAGCTGTTACTGGTATTGATTTCGCCGCGGTGTAGAACGACAAATAATACAGAGCTCATTTATCCTCCCATCTTTCATAGATTATCTACAATATGTGTACAAAGCGATAGTAACAATGCAGCTGTGTAGATTAGCACTCATATCTTTGCTTTTAGAAAACATGTCAATACACTTATACACCAGGCGTTATGCATTTAAACAGAGCAATTGGCTTAACCATGCTAACAGTGTCGTACACACAGAAGCAGACAGTTCACAACTGTCCGATGACGATGTTACAAATTAATTTATGTGAGTCAAAATCGTCGATAAGAAGTGTTGAGTATTCCTTCACTAGTATCGCAATTCAGTTTTTCGTCACTATGTACTTGATTTGGATCAGCTATTTCACAACTCCAGATGCATGATGGGTCTACATGCTGTTGACCACTGGCCATGACTGTAAAGATCCCATTGTAAACAAGCTAACTCAATACTCTTTAGTTTCTCGGAGGTAGACCACTTGTGTTTTATGACAAGCATGGAAATGAAAAATAAGTTATAAGCTAAGTTCGCTACGAGGACGTCCAATTATCACTGACGACGCAGTGTAAAGTAGATAGAAGGTGGTATTAGTAAAAGCAGCATGAAATGAAGAGCACCCCTAGTGTACTGCTCGATGTGTCACCGAAGATCCTGCTTGACTCTCTCATCTTATCAGAAACAACTGCGATCTGACGCATCTAGTAAGAGTTATTTGAGGCAAAATGCAGTGCAACCCAGCAAGGCAATCAATCGAACGAGGCAGCTTATATTAGCCAATCATCTGCCTGCCTTGTGAATGTGGAATAGCACGTCGCAGATGCCAATGAGCTAACTTTGAACTTTGTGCTGGATTCCGCGTCAAGAATCTTCTATTGTTCAACCCAACCAAGTCCGCGATTTATGCCAATGAAGTTGTGGTTTGGCATGAGCAATTGTAATTCAGTGCATCACCGTTCCTATGCCATCCATTTAAACCTCTAATAATCGCTTAATCAACCGTCTCATAAGTAAGTAATATACCAAAATACAGTAAAACGCATTGTTCAATGATGATAACCTGGTTGTGATCATACACATTGCAGGAGTATGCAACCACGACCACCTGCACGAGTCGAATAGTCAAGCTACAGAACGCAGGTATAGCCAGGATATGTAAGTTCATGCAAAGAATTGAAAGAGCAGCTTTGTAGCGAAACAGCGCCGCTTGGCATTCATATGGTGTCATCTCAGTGCCATTGTGTAGGATAAATTGGCGGCGGATGTTGTCTATAAATCGACAGGTGACCATCCGTGTTGCCCTGTTGTGCATACATACCGGCAGATAAATCACTCATATGGGATCAGGCAAGCGTCGCTGACGACTTTGATTAATGTGAACAGAATGTCTCAGGTGGCACTTACTCTTGTTGTATTTGCTATCCTATGTGAGCAGTAATTGACTCGATTGTGAATGATTGATAAACTGCTACCAACGATCGTTTTGGGTGGACATTTGCAATTATGATACAGATTTGTTCCATCCGCCATATTATTCGATTGCAGCCTAAGAATTGTACTGTCGTTTACGCTACTATGCAATGTAATGCAATAATAGTGTACTAGCATGCATTCTGCTTCTGTGGTTGATTGCTATAATGCAGCATTTACCGCAGTTGTATACAGTGCAGTAAATATTGTGCATCCTTATAATCTAAAAAGCAAAAAAGGTCCCTGTAATTGAAGTGCAGCTGTGGACAACAATGGCTGGCACTATCTAAATGTACCTAAGAGCAATCAACTATTTTGTAGCAGGTACTGAAAGCAACACAAGTCACTGCGAAGCTTTCTTTTCGTGTCTGTCAATTGGTGTCTCAGTAGTTAAATTATAAACCTCCAAGCGCATCATGGACTCTAGGCGGGCAAAGGAGAGAATTGCTTAAACAATATTCACGGTCGCTATGATGGGTTACCGAGGCCACCTGTAGCATCCGTAATCGAAATGTGATGTCCCCGATGACGCCTTAGTGTCACTGTTGATCACCGCTAGAATTAATCTAAGTACCTAGAGAATGCTAATTACTCGAAGACGGAAATACGAGGCCAAATTGATCCAAGCAATGAATAAAGGTTGTGTGGTTCAAAAGTTAAATACAAAATAGGTCGTTATTGCTTGGCTATTTCCGATGTAGTTATGTTACAAGTTGTTATCCGACGAAAAAGTATTCACTATGCATTATATCCGGAGATCCTTACAGCCATATTATCGCAAGGTGCAAGTCGATTTCTGGGCCTGACCAATGTTATATCAGAGGTTGACGGGGTCTTGAAACATTCAGCCAGGCGCCGTGATATGAAGGTCAATAGTCATATTGACTCTGTACGTGCTCTGTCACGTGGTACGACTTCGTGCTGTTGGTACTTTAGCTCGGTATGTCGAGTAGTATTGGTTGGATTATTTAATCACTTAACAGATGCACCAAGTAACGATGACTTAATGAAGCTCTGTTTGATTATTAGCATTAATGTGGTAATTATCAGCTTTAGCTTATTGACGGATAACATGCACCATACCTACCTTGTTGCATGAAGATATTCATGCATTATTGGCTTGATAATGTCATGCTGTTATTTCACTTTGATCAACTGTTGCATAGGAGCATAAGAAAATGCGCAGGGAATTACCATGAGAGAATCTTTCAAGCTTGTACCATAGCAAATCGGCAATACACCACCTGCTCTATCACCTATCACCTCAATTAAGTAAACAGCAATGACCAAAATGTGTTGCCGATATCGAATACATAAGGAGCATGACATTCTGATCAAATAAGGTGTATTGTCCTAAGCGGGATAATATCTATCGAAGTTTCGTCAAGGTGCTTCCTCAATAGCAATGCTGGTCCCTCCCGTTAAATATACTAGAAGCCTAGCGAGACCGACACCTCGGTGATAACGGGCACTGTGATTCGTTTTACAGTAACGCATGACAGACTTACGACATCCACTCATAGTGCTGAGAAGGGAGGATTGAAGTGGGCCTTATTCAACCGAATAATCAAACATACTTATTGTTCTTGTAGAAATATTAGCTATCACTCCGGTAGGATGCTTTACTAGTGACATTTAGGTGTGCCTAGTAATCTAATCTAATATAATTCTTTCGTGGCTATTGCATTTTCAAACACACTACAACTCTCATTGGTCATTCAAATGGTCTTATCTTTGTGAAAACATCTTAATGTCATCCTGTACCAACATAATGCAAAGAGCGAACCAATTGGTTACACGATCGAGCTATTGTTAAAAAGTAATTTCCCATACAACAAAGCAATTAAGCCGAACAAATCTCCTACTTCATGGAACCTTGTGTTAGATTGATATTGAATATGATAATATCTATCGTTTAAAGATATATCGGAGAGGATGGCAGAATTAGAGCCTTTAGATACTAGATATCGATCACTGCGGAATACCGATTCGACATTTCTCCCTGGTTAACAATGCACCTTTTCTTCAGGCTGGTACATCATCGCTCGGTGTATGAGTTTAAATGTGCCACATAAATCATCTCTGTATACTGATTGGAACCAGTGATATGTGATTAATGGTGCTCCAACTAATCACAGCCCGCCAATTTCCTTCGTTGATATATTTATGTATATCATTAGCATTATTGGTTCACTGGTCACGTCCTGGAGATCTCGTTATATTGTTTGCCTTAATAAATTGAATCCTATATAAACAATGATGAACGGTTCCACGGGTTTACAGGCGCTGCTGCTTTGTGTCTAATACAGTGTTGGAAGGCACTTACCATCATTAATTGTTTTCCCATAACAATCGCATCCTAGCAGCTAAGTTGCAAACCAACGCCTTGATGCATGTGCATTACCGTTATGCATAAAGCTCGATAGCGACTTGCAGCAGATCAAGCATCGTCGTTGTCATCTAGCAATTTTCTTAATCACATTAAAGCATCATTATCACCGAACGATTGATGGCCATATCGATCCACCAACATATGCATTGATCTAACCAGTCTGCAGCCTTGAATAGCGTGCATAAGACGATTAAACAGCACCATGCCAAAGGACAAACATCGTCAGATTGCATCTTACGAATCACTCTGTCGTTGCATATTTTGGCAAGTAGTTAGGATTTGTTATAGAGTAGATCACTATAATGCTACATAAGCGTCGTTCCTATGATCTAATCAATGCAAACCAAGATACCAGAGCTATAGTATTCTACTTCAGCTGTACACAACACACAGTTTGCGGTGTCAAAAACAATTCAGGCAATTACAATTAAGCAGCATCTGTCGACATGGGATGCCAGGTGACGAGTGAATATGAGACGCGCTATTCGAGTCCGTCAAAAGATGCTAGGGTCTTAAAACGATAAGTTGCGTCTTAGCTAAGAAGCTTCAAAGCTTTATTGAATCTAGGCAGATTACGGAGTATGATTCGGTCTAATCGCTAATGTGATACACATTGTCCATCCACAGCACTATGCATACGTAGGTTACTATTTGGTGTATGAGATGTGGTAAGCATATGCGTGAATCGAAACAAATATGTAATATTTTCAAATATACAAATTGGTGGATATACAGTTTGCTCTTCGGGTCAAAGTATATGATTGTGTCAATGCATCAAGCTGCCTCCCAAAGCCTTTAATGGGATCCCCACTTATCACAGCCGTCCCTTGTCCCTCGTTGACTTGTATATGGATGCCATTATCCCCATTGGTTCACTGGCCACGTCCTGAGGATCTTGTAACTCTGCTTGGTTCAATAAATCCAGTCGTGTATGAACCACTTCCTAGGCAAGCTGTTGATGCTACATATTTCCGCTGAAATGCTGAACAGCAAGTAATACTAACTTTCCCATCATCTATTGCACTATTCAGTAGATCACCGCAGTGGTATGTACAAAGAGATAATTACATGATACGTTGAATTAACGCAGAAGCCTTCATTGTCAAAGCTGTCAAACAAATGTTACGCAACGACCAACCGGTATACGTTCATAGCAAGCCTGTGTCATATTAATTATTGTAGTAATTGTCACTCAGTGGCAAACACAGTAGTAGACAGTTACTTACAGAATATGTTTTGTTCCAGAAAGAGATTATTGACGATGGCCGATGTGATAGTCAGATTGCACAAGTCACAATTTTTTCTGTTAGTTAGTAGCTCTAATATATGTAGCACGCTTAATTAAACTCAATCGTATCAACGCAGTATGTGCATTGCAATAGCGTACTAAGTAGCTCTTGCAATTTGATTACAGTATCAAAACGAGCTAAGTCGATTTATGTACATTCAAGACGCTTCTACTTCATTAGCGTCAATGGAATCGGGCCCGGTCAAGTAGAAAACGTTGTTGTTGTGTTATTGGGTTATCATTCAATTACAACTACAATAAGCATGCGGTTGGTACTTTCAAAACATAACAATTGCAATCGGTGATTTGTAAACAGCGCATATCTACATGGATTCCTATGCCAACAGACATATTGATGACAGGCGTTCTGTGTTTAGCCCATGCTGGTAATGAAGCTATTGGTTGCGTCTTAGCACAAAGTGTCTGGTGAGTTATTGATTCTTGAAGGACACAGAGAATCATTTAAGGTTATTACTGATGAAATAGTCTACGTCGCAATTTTCGTTTACAGAGGCCATCCGGTGTGTTGCTGTTGCTTTACTGGTAATCTGGGCGTGCTAGATACGCTATAAACGCCCCTCACCAAAGTCAATTGGAGCTTGTCCTCTACGCGTAGCTATTAGCTAGGTGGGCTTTCGATGGCCCGTCATAGCTCGCAATGATACATCATAACGGAGTGTAGTGTTGTTTTGTTTTGTAGGTGCTTACCTGCTTACGAGGTTCATTGTGGGAATGGCAAGGAAACCAGAGGCGACCGCCACGACTGAATGCTCGCTTTGAAAATCACCAGGTCTATGGTGTCATCGGAGCTTTCATCTCGACCGCGTTGGCGATATTTGTCACATTAGCGTACCTCTGCTAAAGGTATGGTTGTGTAACCATCGCAATCAACGCCAGATGTTTGTGGTATTCTTCTCTTATTATTGACCTATATGGAACATGATATTTACCGCAGGTTATGTTTATATAATTTGGTTTTGTGTTGCCACATTGGATGTTCATATCATCGAGACAACAATTGCAATATGCATTGACGGATCAGACAGGTGACCTTGTCATACAGTGTTTGTCATTGTAATTATATGCAAAGCTACTGCTTGCGAATTGCAGACATACATTATGATCATACTTACGATAAGTATGGAAATTGTATGCTGGAAATAGCATGTATATCATTTTATTGCATGGACGTGACCATTTCAAAGCATTATAAGAAGAGGTAGCCACTTCCGGTCAGTGGGCGGTTATGGATATTCTTTGAGTAGCATTACCATGAATAAATGCTGAAGTAACCGGAAGCGAAATCTAGACGCGAGTGTTGAGGGTATCAATGTGATTTTCGTGGCGCAGTCGGTTTGTATTCATGAATATTTTAAATGTTAAACATTCCACCTGAGCCCCATGTATGCTTGCTCATTTCGATGGGACGTATATGATTACCAATGGAGACGGTTAGTTAGCTCCATATTAATCGTATATATATGTAATAAACTTTTGATGAGTTTATTGGGTTTGTGTGCTTTATGTGAAGATGCTGAACATAAAACGCTCTAAATAAATGATTCTAATCGGACAATCAGTTTTCGTGAAATAAATAAATGATGAGGCAACCAAGAGGCCCATGTAGACACGAAGGAACTGTATCACGAAGTTAAAACAATTTAAAAATCGGCCCATAATTAATCAAGTTATTATGGATATTGAAGTTTTGACGACTGAAATTCAACCAATTTTCATGAGCATCGCACGTATATTGATGATTTTATAAGCGAACAAAATTAATAAAGAAATCGCATTGTCAGGGGCAATGATAGACAGGCCTGCTATACTTGAGCGCGTCTCCATGAGGCGAGCAGAGAGCAGAGGCGACATTTGTACAGCACGACGTGCAGGCTGCTGTTATCAAAACAGCGAAAACCCAGCCCAAATAACACCCTCTGTACTTAAAGCTTCCTTTTAAAAACAATATATACAGCGATATGTTTTTAATTGAATGGGCTTCATTCGAGTGAAAAACAATTTACTATACAACCATTTACGACGTAGAAACGACACGTTAACGTCATATTTCAGTCCCATTTTAACTTCGTTCGTACCCGGAAGTGACGCTTGCGACATTCACAAAATCTTCAGTTGACCCTGTCCATTATAACATTTGACCCAAGTTTCATGACCATTGAACGCAAATTGTTGATTTTATAAACGAACCCAAACTTCTTGGCAATGTGAGCTGTTTTCCAAAATTTTACATACGACCATTAATGATGGAGCAACGACTTGTTTACTTCCGATAGCACTGCCGATTCACAATTTTGGGCTTATAACCAGAAATGACGCCATCGACGTCCATTAAAACTTTCCATTTAGTAGGCAATGTCCTTTACAACATTAGACCTAATTGTGATGGTCAACGATCACATATTGAACAGTTTGCTAAAACAATACCGCGCAATTTTGAGCTGGGGCTATGGGGCGAAATATGCATATACTTCAATGACATGTATTAAATAAAAGTTGACCATAAACCAGCTACAAGGAGCTATAACCTTTTCCAAAATCGTAGGTTATGATGATATAAAGGATTGAAACATTTACAATGTGCCCTTGACCTTAGTTTGGGGTCGAGGTCAAAACAAATCATCTGGGCTTTGCGCACCATTGATGCCCACCATTTAAAAAAAATCGAACTTTGTTTCAAAAGCACGACCTGTAAAAAATTTCAAAAATTGCCAAGTTAACAAAGGAGGCGACTTCCTTGTTGAATGACCTTATGATTGATCCCTAATATCAGTAAGCTTCGTCATCACTGACGACTAATTCTTAAATGAATACAAAAACGCAAAGACGATTCTTAAGTTAAATGGAATAGATATCGATTCTGTGAGATGTTTTTCCCATGAATGCAGCAAAGGATTTATTTACACGTATTCTTATAATTTTCTGCTTCTATTTCTCCATTGGCGCATCCAGAATGTCTAGGGTATAACCACGATATAATATTCAGGGCAATTTGTCGGGAACGCAAAAAGTCTATAAATCCATCTTCTCCACCAACTGTCTACTGAACTACCGTAAAAATACATCTCTTGATAGCGACAAGAGCGTCATCTGCATGACATTATGTGTTTATGGATTACAAAGGGAGCATAACATGGTGCTCTAATTGGATGTATTATCATAAAAAATACTGTGTCTCAAGACACCTCCGTCCAACATTGCGATTCTCTACATTTGCCATCCGTTGATGTCGGTAGACTTTGAGTATACTTAAGCCAGAGGCATTCACAAAATTCATGGTGAGGATAAATATTATAATACCATTTGTTACCTATTTCAACAAATTTACCTGCCTATTTCTATTACGATTGATTATACAAATATCCTCAGTTATCTCGTACCAACAACCGGCCTAACCAGGGGATCTAATAATTGATTGGTCCTTAAACAGGCAGATTCAACCATGTTTGCACATGGACACATTTTGTGTGGCAAATTAGGCTATACGTTCATTTGATATCAACGCTACTTTATTACTTTAAGCTGGTTTATCGCCTGCGCGTAGATGAGTTCAACTGAATCATATAAATAATCCAGGAACGCTAATTGGACTAAGTAATGCTGAATAATGGCGCTCGCGGTTATAATAGGCGCCCTATGTCCTTCAGTGACTTATTTATGGATGCCATTTTCCCCATTGGTTAACTGGCCACGTCCTGAGGATCTTGTAACTCTGCTTGGTTCAATAAATTCAATCGTGTATGAATTATGCTGAACCACTTTGTATGCAAACTACTGCTGTTACCCATTTCAGCCATGGTGCTCAACGGTAAATAACTTCCGAACTTATTTTCACATGAACAATCTCACCATTAGATAGACGTTGGTTGTACGTACGAAGAGACAGTTACATGGGTTGTTGAATTTATACATACAAATAATGTCCAAGTCTTCATTCCAGATTTTCTGCCATAAAATTAACAGACGTAAAAATGTTCTCCATTCTCAACAAGAGATAGTTGGCAGGAGCTATGGTAATGAACATCAATAGATGTGAGGCACAAGCCTCATTAGCTGATGAAATGTAGTATGATGTACTGTATTAATACTTTTTATTTGTTAGGAACGGCTTGTTTACAAATATGGAAACATGACCAGTTTTAGAGATACGTGTGAATGGGTTCGTTGATTTTGATATGGAGAATATCCACTGTTCCTTGATTAACAAAGATCCGTAGCAGCATTGAGGTACAGCTGCAATGAGCTACAGCTGCATTGAGGTACAGCTGCATTGAGATACAGCTGCATTGCGTGTCGGGTTGGGATACGCCTAGCATTCTTAGTTTTAGCATTATGTGTCGGTAAGTAATTAACGATAGGTTCTATCAACTTCAATTCATGCTGATCCATTACAGTACAAACAGGTATTCAAAGCGACGTGCAATCTCATTCTTAGAAATAAGAACCTACTAAAAAGGTAGCCGATGAAAAGCTGATTGTAACAATATTGATATGATCATGTTTGAGTAATTATAAATCTTTCGTGAGGAGTTAAGCTTTTTAATGCGGTTAAGGCCTACATAGATAGCTAACACCAACCCAACGAGAGTCTTGTTTGTCCAACTCGCTGATTTAACCCCGCCAATTGACATTCATATGGTGTCATCTAAGCGCCATTCGGCAGAATAAATTTGCTGCGGTTGTTGCCTTGTGCTTGTCAGTAGCCGGTTGACAATACGAGCTGCCTTGACGCGCATTTATATCGGTTATTTTAAAGGGCTCTGGCGAACGTCACTGGCGCTCGTCAGTGACTCTAGTTTGTGCCTGTTTTATTTACATCGTCTGTATGTGACCAAATATTTCGCATGTAACTGTTAAGTACAAAAACGGTTCATTGCTATATCCCACTAAAACAGCCATCTTCTTCTATAGCTACAATAAGCATCAGCAATCCGTACCACAGCGTCACTGTGATACGGACATCATCCGGACAGTGGACACTGAGATGGAAAGCCGGCCATGTCACCGCCGACGATGCGACCTTACTCTGATTAGCTGTGGACGTTACATGGCCAGTTCGTCGTACCTACCGGCGTCTGTTGATTCTGAGCCAGGAACCTGCTGTTTATCTCTCTATATAGAGTATATGTTTATAATGATCTATGAGAGTCTTAATCATACCCTCAACGAATTCGCATTTGTACCATCGAGCCTACAAAAACCACAGGTACACTTGCATCGGACCTAACATGCGTTGGACCTAGCATGTGCTGGACCTACATTTCATGCAGTGAACCTAACACAACTGGAATTCAGAAGCACTAGACCTGACATGCAGATGACCTAGCATGTAGAGGACCTAAACATTAGACCAGAGGACCGAACATAGGGGACCGAGCATACACTGTTCCCAACTGACATGCAATTGACATGCAGTGAACCTTACAAACATACACTGGTCTTCACGCACACTGGACGTAATATACATTAGACCAAACATGCATTGGGTCTAACTGCATTGGGCCTAACCTGCAGTGAACCTAACATGCAGAGGACCTAACATGCAGTGGACCTAACAAGGAGTGGACCTAACAGGTAGTGGACCTAAATTGAATTGAACCTAACATGGAGTGGACCTAACAATCAGTAGACCTAACATAGAGTGAGCCTAACAGGCAGTGGATCAAACACGCAGTGGACCAAACAGGCAATAGACATAACAAGGAGTGAACCTTACATGGAGTGGACCTAACATGGAGTGAACCTAACATGGAGTGAACCTAACAGGCAGTGGACAAAACATGCAGTTGACCAAATAGGCAGTAGACCTAACAGGCAGAAGACCTAACAGGCAGTGGACCTAACAGGCAGTAGACCTAACATGGAGTGAACCTAACAGACAGTGGACCTAACATGGAGTGGACCTAACATGGAGTGAACCTAACAAGCAGTGGACGTAACATGCAGTAGACCTAACAGGCAGCAGACCTAACAGTAAGTGGACCTAACATGCAGCAAACCTAACAGTAAGTGGACCTAACATGCAGTGGACCTAACAGGCAGTGGACCAAACAGGCAGTGGACCAAACAGGCAGTGGACCTTACATGGAGTGGACCTAACAAGCAGTAGAACTAACAGAGAGTGAGCCTAACAGGCAGTGGACCTAACAGGCAGTGGACCAAACATGGAGTGAACCTAACATGGAGTGAACCTAACATGGAGTGGACCAAGCAAACAGAAGACCTAACATGCAGTGGACATAAGAGGCAGTAGACCTAACAGGCAGTGGACCTAACATGGAGTGGACCTAAAAGTAAGTAGACCTAACATGGAGTGAACCTAACATAGAATGAACCTAACAGGCAGTACACCTAACATGGAGTGAACCTAATGAGTGAACCTAAATGCAGCAGACTTAACATGCAGTAGACATAACAGGCAGCAGACCTAACAGTCAGTGGACCTAACATGCAGTGGACCTAACAGGCAGTAGACCTAACATAGAGTGAGCCTAACAGGCAGTGGACCTAACATGCAGTGGACCTAACATGCAGTTGACCTAACATGCAGTGGAACCTAACATGGAGTGAACCTAACAGGCAGTAGACCTAACATGCAGTGGACCTAACATGCAGTTGACCTAACATGCAGTGGACCTAACATGGAGTGAACCTAACATGCAGTGAACCTAACAGGCAGTAGACCTAACATGGAGTGAACCTAACAGGCAGTGGACCTAACAGGCAGTAGACCTAACAGGCAGTGGACCTAACATGCAGTGGACCTAAACAGGAGAACCTAACATGGAGTGGACCTAACATGCAGGCAGTAGACCTAACATGCAGTGGACCTAACAGGCAGTGGACCTAACAGGCAGTAGACCTAACATGGAGTGAACCTAACATGCAGTGGACCTAAAAGGCAGTAGACCTAACACTAACAGGCAGTAGACCTAACATGGAGTGAACCTAACATGCAGTGAACCTAACAGGCAGTAGACCTAACATGCAGTGGACCTAACAGGCAGTGGACCTAACAGTAGACCTAACATGGAGTGGACCTAACATGCAGTGAACCTAACATGCAGTGGACCTAACATGCAGTAGACCTAACATGCAGTGGACCTAACATGCAGTAGACCTAACATGCAGTGACCTAAAACAGGAGTGAACCTAACAGAGTGGACCTAACATGCAGTGGACCTAACATGCAGTGGACCTAACAGGCAGTGACCAGTGGACCTAACATGCAGTGGACCTAACATGCAGTAGACCTAACAGGCAGTAGACCTAACCTGACCTAACATGCAGTGGACCTAACATGGAGTGGACCATGCAACGGCAGTGGACCAGTGCAGTGGACCAAACATGGAGTGAACCTAACATGGCAGTGACCTAAAGGCAGTGGCAGTAGACCTAAACATGGCACCTAACATGGAGACCTACCTAAGTGAACCTAACAGGCAGTAGACCTAACTTGAGTGAACCTAACGTGGAGTGAACCTAACGTGGAGTGAACCTAACAGGCAGTAGACCTAACATGGAGTGAACCTAACGTGGAGTGAACCTAACAGGCAGAAGACCTAACATGGAGTGACCTAACATGGAGTGAACCTAACATGCAGTGGACCTAACATGCATAGACCAAACATGCAGTAGACCTAACAGTAAGTAGACCTAACATGCAGTGGACCTAACAGGCAGTGGACAAAACAGGCAGTGGACCAAACAGGCAGTAGACCTAACATGGAGTGAACCTAAGATGGAGTGGAACAAACATGGAGTGCACCTAACATGGATTGAACCTAACAGGCAGTGGACCAAACATGCAGTGGACCAAGCAGAGAGAAGACCTAACAGGCATTGGACCTAACAGGCAGTAGACCTAACAAGGAGTGAACCTAACATGGAGTGGACCTAACAGGCAGTGGACCTAACAGGCAGTGGACCTAACATGGAGTGGACCTAACAGGCAGTAGACCTAACATGGAGTGGACCTAAAAGTCAGTAGACCTAACATGGAGTAGACCTAACAGGCAGTAGACCTAACATGGAGTGGACCTAAAAGTCAGTAGACCTAACATGGAGCGGACCTAACAAGGAGTGAACCTAACATGCAGTGGACCTAACATGCAGTAGACCTAACATGCAGTGGACCTAACATGCAGTGGACCTAACTTGCAGTGGACCTAACAGGCAGTGGACCTGACAGGCAGTGTACCTAACATGCAGTGGACCTAACATGCAGTGGACCTAACATGCAGTGGACCTAACATGCAGTGGACCTAACAGGCAGTGGACCTAACATGACAGTGGACCTAACAGGCAGTGGACCTAACATGCAGTGGACCTAACATGCAGTAGACCTAACATGCAGTGGACCTAAACATGGACCTAACATGCAGGAGACCTAACAGGCAGTAGACCTAACATGCAGTGGACCTAACATGCAGGAGACCTAACAGGCAGTAGACCCAACATGCAGTGGACCAAACATGCAGTGGACCTAACAGGCAGTGGACCTAGCATGTAGTGTACCTAACATGCAGTAGACCTAACATGCAGTGGACCTAACATTACAGTGAACCTACTGCAGTGAACCTACAGCAGTGACCCTAACATGGAGTGAACCTAACGTGGAGTGAACCTAACAGGCAGTGAACCTAACATGCCGTGGACCTAACATGCAGTGACCTGCAGTAGACCTAACATGCAGTGGACCTAACATGCAGTGGACCTAACAGGCAGTGGACCTAACATGCAGTGGACCTAACATGCAGTGGACCTAACATGCAGTGGACCTAACATGCAGTGGACCTAACATGCAGTGGACCTAACATGCAGTAGACCTAACAGCAGTGGACCTATAAGTGAACCTAAGTGCAGTAACCTAACATGCAGTGGACCTAACATGCAGTGAACCTAACATGCAGTGGACCTAACATGCAGTGGACCTAACATGCACCTAACATGCAGTGACCTAACAGTGAACCTAACAGTGAACCTAACATGCAGTGGACCTAACATGGAGTGACCTAACATGCAGTGCAGTGGACCTAACATGCAGTGACCTAATCAGGCAGTGGACCTAACAGGCAGTGAGTGACCTGGAACATAAGGAGTGACCTAACATGCAGTGGACCATGCAGCAGTGACCTAACATGCAGTGGACTAACATGCAGTGGACCTAACAGGCAACCTAACATGCAGTGGACCTAACAGGCAGGACCTAACAGTGTGACCTAACAGCAGTGGGACCTAACATGCAGTGGACCTAACAGGCAGTGGACCTAACATAAACATGCAGTGGACCAGTGCAGTGACCTAACAGGCAGGCAGTGGACCTAACATGCAGTGGACCTAACATGCAGTGGACCTAACAGGCAGTGGACCTAACATGCAGTGGACCTAACAGGCAGTAGACCTAACAGGCAGTGGACCTAACATGCAGTGGACCTAACATGCAGTAGACCTAACAGGCAGTGGACCTAACAGGCAGTAGACCTAACAGGCAGTAGACCTAACATGGAGTAACCTAACAGGCAGTGGACCTAACAGTAGACCTAACAGTGGACCTAACAGCAGGACCTAACAGGCAGTGGACCTAACCTAACATGCAGTGAACCTAACCTAACATGCAGTAGACCTAACAGAGTGACCTAACATGGCAGTAGACCTAACAGTGGACCTAACAGGCAGTAGACCTAACATGCAGTAGACCTAACATGCAGTGGACCTAACATGCAGTGAACCTAACAGGCAGTAGACCTAACATGGAGTGAACCTAACATGGAGTGGACCTAACAGGCAGTGGACCTAACATGGAGTGGACCTAACATGCAGTGGACTAAAACAGGAAGTGGACCTAACATGCAGTGACCTAAACAGTGAGACATGCAGTGGACCTAACATGCAGTGGACCTAACATGCAGTGGACCTAACAGGCAGTGGACCTAACATGCAGTGGACCTAACATGGAGACCTAACACAGTGGAGTGAGACCTAACATGGCAGTGGACCTAACATGCAGTGGACCTAACATGCAGTGAACCTAACAGTGCAGTGGACCTAACATGCAGTGACCTAAACATGGAGTGGACCTAAGCAGGAGTGAACCTAACATGGAGTGGACTAACTAACAGGCAGTGGACTAACATGCAGTGGACCTACATGGCAGTGGACCTAACAGGCAGTGGACCTAACATGGAGTGGACCTAACATGCAGTAGGACTAACAGGCAGTGGACCTAACATGCAGTGGACCTAACATGCAGTGGACCTAACATGCAGTGGACCTAACAGGCAGTGGACCTAACAGAGTGCAGTGGACCTAACAGGCAGTGGACCTAACAGGCAGTGGACCTAAACATGGAGTGAACCTAACATGGAGTGGACCTAACAAGGCAGTAGACCTAACATGCAGTGAACCTAACATGGAGTGGAACTAACATGGAGTGCACCTAACATGGATTGGACCTAACAGGCAGTGGACCTAACAGGCAGTGGACCTAACAGGCAGTGGACCTAACAGGCAGTAGACCTAACAGGCAGTGGACCTAACATGGAGTGGACCTAACATGGAGTGAACCTAACAGGCAGTGGACCTAACAGGCAGTGGACCAAACAGGCAGTAGACCTAACAGGCAGTGGACCTAACACAGGCAGTGACCTAAACAGTGGACCTAACACAGGCAGTGGACCTAACAGGCAGTGGACCTAACAGGCAGTGGACTAACAGGCATGGAGTGGACCTAACATGCAGCAGTGGACCTAACATGCAGTGGACCTAACATGCAGTGGACCTAATGCAGTGGACCTAACATGCAGTGGACCTAACAGGCAGTGGACCTGACAGGCAGTGTACCTAACATGCAGTGGCCTAACATGCAGTGGACCTAACATGCAGTGGACCTAACATGCAGTGGACCTAACATGAGTGGACAGTGCAGAGACCTAACATGAAGGGACCTAACATGCAGTGGACCTAACATGCAGTGGACCTAACAGGCAGTAGACCTGACAGTCAGTGTACCTAACATGCAGTGGACCTAACATGCAGTGGACCCTACATGCAGTGGACTAACATGCAGTGGACCCTACATGCAGTGGACCCTGCATGCAGTGGACCTAGCATGGAGTGGACATAACAGGCAGTGGACCCAACAGGCAGTAGACCTAACGTGCAGTGGACCTAACGTGCAGTGGACCTAACAGGCAGTAGACATTACATGCAGTGGACCTAAACATGCAGTGGACCTAACAAAGGCAGTGGACCTTAACATGCAGTGGACCTAACATGCAGTGGACCAAACATGCAGTGGACCAAACATGCAGTGGACCAAACAGGCTGGCCAAGAAAATGCAGAAACCGGATGTGCAGAGCACACGACACGCGATTTTTGCAAATTAAACAATCGAGCAACGGGTTTCGTTAAGCTTAGCAAGAAATACGCAACCCAAGGAATAATCCTGATCATTGTTTGACAATTGACGATAACAACATAAATCACAAAACCATGTTCCAATATTATTATATGTGATTGGAAACAGCACACGCCAACGTCGTCAGTATCGAGCCGGCAGAAACCTTCTATTCAATCACACAGTAACAGATTATATTACTCCGGTATGAATGGCTGAACGATCACTTCACAAGCGACATGAGAATCACAATAAAACCATAATTTAAATCGGAAAGACGGAAATCCGTGGATGTTCAATAAATAAGTCATGTCACTTTAATAGCCACAGATTCCATGAGGAAAGAAGTATAGACGTTTGGTGAGCGTGCTCCATGTGTCAGCGTACATCTCATGCTGTGAGAGAATCCCACTCATCTGCCACAGCAAAACACACGTCAACATCATCCAGCCCATAGTAGGCTCTCCGGAACCGCCATAACGCGACGGGCCAGAGAGACGGGTATTCAGTAATCGGTTTGGTCGTTTATAGTTTCAGAAAGTAAACATTGACTGCTTTGCCATGCTCAAAAATCGGTTACTCCATAGCCAAGGAAATGTCGTCACCTGTATCGTCATATCACAAAGGTCCATGACGGCTGCATTCTGCATGATCACGTCGACAATCACGCCGATTGCAAAGCTTCCGCTTCTTATTTGATTGACAGCTAATCCTGCAACATTACTTCATGTATTTTAGAGAATTGTATGTAAGAAGAAATGCCTTTTTTTGATTGTTACTCTGACAGTACGCTGACGTTACCTGATGTACGTGGTAGGATGACGATCATATCGGAGAAGGTTGGCAAAGTGTCGATGTAACCGCCGCCATCCACGCTAATCTCACGGGGAGCTCTCTCACGTGACTCAGTGGGCGTCAGACGACCAATGTTACCGCCGCCAT
>CM067353.1:17835582-17849602 GCA_034190875.2 Urechis unicinctus
GGGAGAGAGACAGAGAGGAAGAGAGAGGGAGAAAGAGGGAGAGAGAGAGAGAGAAAGAGAGAGAGAGATGAGAGACAGGAAAGAGGGAAAGAGGAGAGAGAGAGAGAGTAGAGGAAATGGGGACGGGGAGAGGGAGAGAGGGAAAGCCATGAGACTTTGAGAGCGTTTTAAGTGATTTGTTCGTGTTGACAAAATCAGACATATTTGGCGATTTAGCTAATCATGGCACTAAGCATTATTGCAGGGCAATTTGTTTTGGTGTGCCTCATCAGTCGTTTAGAATGGCAATATACTAAAACGTATCTCTTTCTGACTTAGGTTACTTATACTTATATATTCCGTTTTGAAACATGAACAGATGTGATATATTTGATTGTCTATCAAATGCAATGACGCAGATAAAGATTGATGCAGAGTGGCCATTGTAGCTTGGATGTGATTTTTTAAATTGCAAATGCTGCTCGATAACACGCCAACACCAGATCTGTAACATTGCATCAGCAGCAATACGCATATTATGTTATTGTTTAATTTGAAAAAAAAAACAAACCGAAATTAAACTCTAACATCATGAGAAAAGAAGATGCGATAATGAATAACTTAGAACTACATATGAATGGCTTTCTCAGGAATTGTCACCAACCTAACCAACTTATAGAGTGTGAGCTACAAATGCATCAATCTGCATGTCTACAAAATTCAGTCCAATAGTGAAAATATGCTATTTTTGACGAAGCAAGCGATTAGGAATGTCCTTGAAACGACAACACACTTTTTATAGACCAAAATCACATCGTCCCACCAATTCTAAGTGCATAAATATTCACAATGATGACTCTCCAATGATAAAGGCACGTTAATAGGCGAAGATATCTGCGCGCGAATCCTTAATTGTCAGTCGTCATTGCTAGGTTGAGTTGTTACTCGCTCTTGGTAGTGCATTTCAGAGCTTTCACGCAGACTTCAGATATGATATCCCTTGCCACATAATATAGAGGCTTTAAACAACTATTTCAACTCTACATTTCTGAAATTGTCTCGGATGTTCTCTAAAAGTGACTAAGCCATATACATTTGCTGCTAGCAGATGATGAATTAGGTTTGACAAGGGAATCATATGTATATATGAATTTTATTCAATGTCGTTGATTGGACTTTCTACTATGGCCGGATATATATATATATATATATATATATATATATATATATATATATATATATATATATATATATATATATATATATAGATATATATAGATATATATATATATATATATATATATATAGATATATATATCTATCTATATATATATATATATATATAGATATATATATATATATCTATATATATATATATATATATATATATATATATATATATATATGGTATATTATGGTATCAATTAAACGAAGTGTTACTTGTACTTGTTAATGAGGTTCTCTATCTACATAGCCTGTATCGGCCCGTGGTCTTCATTATCTCAGGGAAGTAGTTTATGTCTTCCGAAACGAATGTCAGTGCATACCCATAGGGCCTGTCACCAATCCTTGAGGCATTACATGGCTAGAAAAATACGAGCGGATGGGGCATTTATCCATAACTCAGCTGTTACGTAGCTGATCGTGGAACTAATATTAGATATATGTGATCGCTAGCTGGCTGCAGAATGACACAATGATGACGATTCATTTTCCGTCGAGTGTGAAAGTGCTTAAAAATAATAATAATCACAATCAGCTGATGAAGAAAGTAATATATTCGTTATTGACACACAATCGTATCTGCGCATTGCTTTTATTAAACAAAACGAAACAAACGCTACTACAACTTATCAGCGGCAACGCCCTCATTGCATAATATAACAGGGTCGCGTACAGCGGTGCCTGACCATGTCAGCCGGGTTTTAGGCGATCATTCTCATCACCTTATTCTGTCACTAATTTTGGTACAGTATATCGATAAAAGCATCCGTGCTGCATTGTAATTAACGTGATTCCTTCTGGACCTACATGTGAATGTCTGGTAGCGTCCCCGTGTTTCTTTGAAATAGCAAAGTCAATGATAATATCCGCAATGTATATCAAGGAGAGTTCGCGTATTAACATAGAAAAATGATACAATGATATGGATATGCTATCTGATTAACAGAACTGATAAATTCACCGAGAATGGGAATACTTAAAGGAAATTTTTAATACTTTAAGCATGACATGGGATGAGCTAAATGCTGACAACAAAAGCATCCCATCTACATTGTCCGATTTTTTACGGATATCTGCCACGCCAAGAAAAGATGAAGATAAGAGCTTAATTAAGCTTCCTGTTAAGGTGCTTAGTAACGAACTATCCGCTTATTAGGTTTGGGAGCCTCTGGAAATTGCCTTGTCATGTATGCGATGGCGATCACATTTTACTGCACCATTTGTTAGAGTTAGCGGGCAGATGTTGTCCCAGGAGGCACAGTAGGCGATCGGCAATTCAACGTATTAAACAAATGTCTTAGGAATTGATATACGTGGTAAACGTAGTTGTGTGCTTACTGAACGAGGGGCAATGTACTGCAAATAGCAACGCCATTGACTTAGATGGTTTGAACACGTCAGCATCATTATATAAGTTTTTACATCTTCAGAAAAATCGAGGCAATGAGATATAACATGCTATTGTCACACTTAAGTCTTGTAATAAATCGTCGCCGAATTTCATTTCATGTGATTGCTTATGTTGGTGTCCGCCACATATACGCTCCACCTCGAAGTGGTAAGAGTGCGAACATTGACGGGCTCACCTGTATGAGTGGAATTACTCGACGCACTACCGCAATGGTATCGGTACAGACTTCCAAACAATTGTTTTGTTTGCTTATACTAGAAAACCATTTCAGGTCGTAGTGGAGTGTTGTCAACCCCCATATTCACTCACCTAAACTCAACAATGTATTATCAAGTAATACCTGTGGGAAGGGAATGCCTTAAACAGCCACCCATCACATTATGGTAAATCACATCTCATTCTTATTCTTATAAGATCTTCATTTGGTGTGCTTGGAGGAAACAGCACAAGGGATGAGTAATGAGGCAAATTCTTGCGATAGCGTGATCCAGATACCGTATACTTGGATCCCGTTGATTTTACTACAAAGTAAAGATTTCAGGGGAAAATGTCACAAATCAAGCATGCAAGATGGTCTATTTTACCGCATCGTATGCATGAATGTGCAAATGTGTACTTTTCATCGGATCATTGACAGTAGCGTTACCAAATCAGAAACTGTAATCACTTCGTATATTGCCGAAGCTCCTCCTAGCGATGTCGTCATTTTCTCTTACCACTATGTTAGCCCTCTCCTTCTTCTAAATACCTCGTTTAGTTGAATCTAAGGACGGAGTAGCATTTAATTGCTATTATTATTTGTAAGCGTCTATGAGTATTTGCAAGGTATCTCTGTTTTTTTCTTCGGGTGCATTTAGCAGTAGGTTAGGTGCAAGGGCACGCATGTTCTCTTGAACAACAATATAAATGCACTGTATTCCTGTTGACCGCGTCGTAACAGTATGACGTGAACAAAAGGACGATTGAGTGAAGCATGCACAATCATCGCATTTGTGACGAAAACGTCTTTTTTTAAACAAAGTCGCCGTGGATGGATCTTCTATCGATATTGAGAGAAATCGGGTTAGTGGTGCTTGTTTAATCATAAAACACTTACTTGCACTTACGGCAAAGGAAGAACTTAGTCCAGCATTGTAAGAAATCCACACAGAGTATGTAATAAACAATGTATGTAATCACGTTTGTAATCCCATTAGAGTGTAGTCTGATGATATTCTCGATAAATCTACAAACAGACCATACATCATCTCGTATTGTTGTCCCTCGTATACATCTCCTTAATACTTCATCCCAAATTGCATATGTTCTCCATGTTAAAATGTTCACCGCCTAAAGTTGTCAATGATTATTGTCATTCCATGATATTCCCACTTTATCTATTTTTTCTGTTATTTACTTGGACAAATTGCTCACATCAAACGTCTTAAAAACTTAATGTTCATAATTAGATCGGAGATTGACTAGCAGTTTCAATAATATATGCCAATTCTTAGGCAGTATTCCGAAAAGCGACACACGAGTTGTCCGATTCTTTACCAACAAATGGCCGGTTGTTACGACATGCTGGCTGAGGGTTTTGCAGTATGTTAGTCTTTGGAGATTGTATAAATGCAAATCATTATTTGGACATGGATACGTATTCGTAAACAAGTCTCCTCAATATGGTGCGTAGTGTGAACAAACAGCGACGAATGCAGGTTGCCTGTGAAGGGGTAGCTACGTATCGTGTTTATGTCGAATGAATTTCATCATAGGCACCGGCTTTATGACCGTAGGTAAAACAATACAGTCGTACTCTTAGGGGGTGGGGGATTTGGCAGACAAATATAAATAGTGGGCAGTTAAGTGAATAGTGAACATCCTGCTGTCGAAATTTAAGATGTACGGTTCGGATTTGTGATTGTACGGTCGCCATGTGATCAGCATGGTAGCATTTACCTCCAATACACATTTTCTGCAGGAACTCGAATCGTTAACGAGGTCGCAACGTCACTGAGACTGTACGGCACACAAAAGGGTGCTGAAACGAGTTGTATGTATCCGTCAAGAAGCACAATTGGTTAAGAGGACCAATAACGATGTACAGTTACCTATTGTTTATGGACAGACTTGCCTGGCAGTGGCAAATATCTGTCTTAGTTTAGATAATAATCCATGTTCGGGTAATTTGAAACTGTTTGGATAATTGTGGTAGCCGCAGACCTAGTGGTCCTATCCAGAAATATCGAGCAAAAGATTCTGAAATTATGATGTCTTGAGACAATTAAGAGCCATGCATATACACTAGGTGTCATGTGTTGAATTGATGCATCCACACCCTCTAAGTATTCAACTTTTCTGAATATTTGATCATCATCGTTGCTATGATGAGATCGAAAGGAACTTAACCGGTGCGTGCTCTGGGTTATCAATTTAGTAATTTAATCATACTTGTCAATTTAAGCAAAATGTATCAGGTGTAGCAATTAGCATAATTGGCCATTGTGTATGAAAATACCCATCCTTGTGAAAAATTTGCGAATCGTGGGAACTTCAAGATATTGCAAGTCTTTGTTTGAGGTTGCGCTACTGGTTAGGACATATGCTGCCCCTAGTGAAGGATGTAATTTCTTGTGGTGTGTCTTCAAAGTACATTAAGGGTGCATTCACCCCAGAGCTGTCATGCTCTGAGTAGAGGTGGTCACACCTATGAGACGGTTAAGCTCTGCTCTGGTGGATTACTCGACGCAGTTACACGCTATGTGAAACGCCCTCGATCCCTCATAAATCACGAGGTTCATCAATGCACAATTACACGATAAATGTCTTCTGTTGAAATGCATCACGTTAGTGTGTGCTATTTTTGGAATTGAAACACAATAATCATTGCTGCCATTTGTTTAATCATTTGTTGATCCCGAGAAGGCTCTATTAGACAAGAAACATAACAGATTGCTAGCTCTAAGCCGTGCGTTTGGGTTGCCATGAGTTTAAGAGCTGTTATCATGCCAATAGTCAGAAGTCGTTGCAACCAGTAAGTAACAGCAAGATAAGAATATAACATGAATGCATAGCGCCGTCCTAATTCTCATATCAACTGTTCGGCAAATATATACCAAAATATTCTTTCGTCGTAGCACAACACCGTGTTTTTGGCGCTCGTGCCAATAGAGCAAACGCACATTGTGAATGCTTTAATGATCATCGAGGACATGTTCATCATCAGAAATGTTTGTCACACCCGGGTAAGATATCAGGTGTTGAAAATCGTGTTGAAAATCGTGTTGATAGGACTTAACATACCATGGGAACTGTAGACTGTATGGTTTACATCAATCATCAATCAATCAATCAATCAATCAATCTATCTATCTATCTATCTATCTATCTATCTATCTATCTATCTAGCTAGCTATCTATCTAGCTAGCTAGCGATCGATCTAGCTAGCGATCTAGCGAGCGATCGAGCGAGCGAGCTATCGAGCTATCTAGCTAGCGAGCTAGCGAGCGAGCGAGCGAGCTAGCGAGCGAGCGAGCGAGCGAGCGAGCGAGCGAGCGAGCGAGCGAGCGAGCTAGCGAGCGAGCGAGCGAGCTAGCGAGCTAGCGAGCGAGCGAGCGAGCGAGCGATCTAGCGAGCGAGCGAGCGAGCGAGCGAGCGAGCGAGCGAGCGAGCGAGCGAGCTATCTATCTATCGAGCGAGCTAGCGAGCGATAGCGAGCGAGCTAGCGAGCTAGCTAGCTAGCTATAGCGAGCTAGCTAGCGAGCGATCTAGCTAGCTAGCTAGCGAGCGAGCTATCTAGCGAGCTATCTAGCGATCGATCTATCTATCTATCTATCTATCTATCTATCTAGCGATCTATCTATCTATCGATCTATCTATCTATCTATCTATCTATCGAGCTATCTATCTATCTATCTATCTATCTATCTATCTATCTATCTATCTATAGCGATCTATCTATCTGCTATCGATCTCTCTATCTATCTGAGCGAGCGAGCTAGCTATCTATCTATCTAGCTATCTATCTATCTATCTATCTATCTATCGATCTATCTAGCTATCTATCTATCTAGCTATCTATCTATCGAGCTAGCTATCTATCTATCTATCTATCTATCTATCTATCTATCTATCTATCTATCTATCTATCTATCTATCTATCTATCTATCTATCTATCTATCTATCTATCTATCTATCTATCTATCTATCTATCTATCTATCTATCTATCTATCTATCTATATCTATCTATCTATCTATCTATCTATCTATCTATCTATCTATCTATCTGTCTATCTATCTATCTGTCTGTCTGTCTATCTATCTATCTATCTATATATATCTATCTATCTATCTATCTATCTATCTATATCTATCTATCTATCTATCTATCTATCTATCATATCTATCTATCTATCTATCTATCTATCGATCTATCTATCTATCTCTATCGAGCTAGCGATCGATCGAGCGAGCTATCTATCGAGCGAGCGATTATCTATCTATCTATCTATCTATCTATCTATCTATCTATCGAGCGATCTATCTATCTATCTAGCTATCTAGCGAGCTATCTATCTATCTATCTATATCTATCTATCTATCTATCTATCTATCTATCTATCTATCTATCTATCGATCGATCTATCTATCTATCTATCTATCTATCTATCTATCTATCTATCTATCTATCTATCGAGATCTATCTATCTATCTATCTATCTATCTATCTATCTATCTATCTATCTATCTAATTATCTATCTATCTATCTATCTATCTATCTATCTATCTATCTATCTATCTATCTATCTATCTATCTATCTATCTATCTATCTATCTATCTATCTATCTATCTATCTATCGGGTTTCGGGTGAGAGACGTAGTGAGTGATTACATTTATGCGGCCAGCCTACAGCAAAGCAAAGCCTCAAAATCAACCAAGCTGTATCCGACCGTATCATGTATTAATCTCTTTGACATGACAGCAAGTATTGCTGCTATATGCAACACGCGTTTGGCAATGTTACAAATAAACCAATTTCAAAAGACGCTCATCGATGAAAGCCGGAAGCGTGATATGCGAAGTGTTGTCGATGATGGTAAAAAGGCAACCATCAAAACAGCAATCTAATAAATCATTTTCCTTAGTGTATTCATTTCCTTGCCCTGCAACGTTAAGCTATCACACGATAAGCGAAGATATAAAACTTATCCCATTTATACCTGTGCATTTCCTCCTAAATCTATACCGCACTTGAAATGAAACATTTGAGCTGCCAGTGTGTGATAAATAAAGTTTCTCTGGCCAGCATATTACATTATGTAAAGTGGCACATGGTTCTCTTCACCCCGGCATTGTCCGTCATTGAGCCCACTTCAAGCAGCTACAAACCTCTCTTAGAGCTGTCAAAGTTTTTTGTTGTTGATATCTGCAGGAAATAAACTGATCCTTTCATATGACAAAATTGTTTGATTATACCGCCAGCTGTCGTGTTTTCGGTTTTATGTGGCGGTCTGTCTGGCCGCCATGTCGGTTCTATTACGCGCTGAATCATAGCCACATCTAGATGAATCTTCTTGTTTTCTATTTATGCATGTGCACATTTATGTGTAACTTTATATTGAACCCGCCGGCTTGTAAGATTAATGCAATTGTAACTGGGTGATGACCAATTGATAACCTAACAACGAATGAGGTCAATTGTCTCAAATAATCCTGTGACAGTACACATGATACGCGTTGAATTTGGGACGTGTTATTTCAATAAGGGGCACAGTCGTTATATGCTATGGAGCGTCACGCATTAGACACAGGACCGCTAATGTAAGCGGAAGCGCGATAGTGTTGCCAATGTTTGGTTAATCCTATCCTCACAAGACATTGTGCATCAGATATCTACGCTAGAATTGCTTTCCTTTTACCGTTGAGTTAGCCCTGTAAGTGAATAATAACAAATGATTTGAAATATAGCATCATTAATTTACTTCAGCAATCGGTCCGCTACGATTAAGTAGGTCATTTTTTATATCCGAAAATCAATACGCCAAAGCGTAGTGCATGTAACCTGTATTCATCATACCGATGGATCAAATTGAACTAGCGTTAATACAGCTGATGGATGGTGTGCTGCATTCGTCCTTGTTTTGCCATGTGGAACTATACGGCCAACTCTGCACCGTGGTCGTCGTAAATTAGTAGTGTTGTTAGTGGGGTAGTGATTAATATACATCTCCACTCCATGGCCTTCACATGTCGGCGCGTATCTCGCATCATACAGCCTCGTGCATCTACCCATTTACTAAACACGTCTTCATTGCTTTCGGGCAAGTATTTATGGAGATATTTAATATTGTAAGTGACTGTCGGTTGACACACAAAGAAGCAGCAGCAGTATCTAGGCCCTAAGCGTTGTTAAATGAGTTTACATAGCACATGTGACGCAACTCCTTTGGCGTTTGATTTATCGACTTGCGACACGCCAGTGGCCTACGTCAAGCGACTGATAGTTGAATTTTCCAACAACATTTTATGCCGTTAACTGAGTGCGAGACACACTTGCCCCATCGCAGAAATATGCCCACTATGCAAACAGATGCGTATCGTCGTTATAACCTTTGACGATTGATCCGCCCGGCGAATGAATTGCAATTTGCATCTGTTGCTTGTCTCATATTGATTTCGAGGCATCCAGTTCTTAATAGCAGGGTGCAAAAGTCTGACCTGAGGCGATAAAAAGTGCGTGCCATATTAGCAGTTTATTGGTATAGCTAGATTAATAATTCATCATCTTCACGTCTCAGGAATGTCACATACCATCAACGACAGCGCAACAAATCTAACTAAGAGTGCTGCATTGCTTGAAGCCTCTGACATAAAGGTAGACTAGCTGTGCATAAGAACATTGCAAATCCCATCAAATAAATATCCCACCCTGCTTTGCAGTCACTCACAAGACTGATAAAGAGGATGACCATCAAGGAAGCCGACATGCAGCAATTACTTAAGTTCATCGAATGAAAGTGTTCTTTACAATCTCTCTGCTTTTAGTGGCTTTGTTAGTAAATGCAGCTGCCGCAATATTCGCTTAAGGAATCATTCGTTGTTAACATTATATAATAAACTGATCAATAAAGTGCGTATAACGTGCACGTGTCGTTTTCACTTTGATCAAGTAAACGTGAAAACAAAAGTTGCCAGAAATAGATAAGGTGGAAAATATCATAGAATATACATTCGTTTGCGATGATAATCATGCACTGATTTTGATAAGTCTGACGTAATTGTAAAGAAAGTGGCTGTTAAGTAAATAAATTGCTGCAACACCTAATATTAACTACAAACTTTGTTACCTGAATAATAGCAGAATACTGCGGTAAAGCATCAGTGTACCTTGACACCAAAATAATGGATCAAAATCCTACCTAGAACCAGTCTTGGTGGAATTAGATGCTTATTTGGGTGAGACTTCGATGTAGCACGAAAAACCCCTACACGCCAGGCAGAGAAGCATGTGCCCCATGTAAGGGTCATCTTCCCTGGAGAGAGAGCTGGGTAGAGGTTACTTTCTCGTGGTGCCATATGTAGGTACGGGACCCAGACAGCCAGCTTAAAGTAAAACTCTCACACCGTAAAAGGCTCCGGTGGCGTCTTACCTCCAGACTGAAATCTGAAAAGAAAAAGTACGCTGGGAGCGAAAGGGCTGGTACAATTGAAGTCATCCGTACCCAATATAAAAGTTTAAAGCAATGCTATATTCGTCCTCTTGGGTCCCGGAAGTAGGAAGAGAGGAAAGGGTAGGTTAGAGTCAAACCGGTGAAGTACCAGAGCAAAACGGAGACGAAGATGTTGGTAGTACGATAGAATGCTTACCCTGGACCGTGAGTCATGTCCCTTGAAGGAATTATTTTGCTCTGCAGCCCAGCGTAGCCTTCACAAAATGAAGAGAAGAGCAGTTGGAAAGAAGGACGAACTCATTTACGAGACCATACTAGCAACAGCGAATGAGAAGAGCTCAGTGCGGCCACCTACACGGCGGCTCAATTTTGCAATCTTGGACAGACCCAAGCCAAGCTCCAGCTTTCCAATCGACAGTAGTCCGTGTATCAGAAGCTTTTCGCCTAGGAATGGATAAGTGCGTTACTTCTAGGCTCAACCGTTGTAAAGCCATGGAATGGAATATGAAGCCGTTGGATGAGTTGGAGATCGCAGCAACAAAGGCAATGTCTGATAACTTGGCCCGAAGTTTCTGAACGAGCAGGGATCACTTCCAATTGAAAAGAGTGCATAGGGGTTCAAGAGCCTCAGGGTCGAGTACCAGCGGGCTCTGCCATCCCTGTCTTGATACATTTTGGGGAGACAAAATCCATTGAGGCTAGAAGTGCATACCTGCGAACATGTGCAGGAAGGTGCCCGGCCGCGCAACGTTGTTGCAGTGAGTAAAAAGAGGCAGTGGCAGATCTGGGAGATATTCCAGAAAGCTCCGTGAGGGCCAAATAAAAGAATGGCTTGATTTGCGAAGGAACTAGCAGTATGAAGAGTTCATTAAGCACGTATAGATGGTTGAAAGATGTGAGGTGGACGCTGGGTTGGCTGCCCACATCCTAGCGGCACAGGACTACGTGACTCGAACAAGGGTCCACAGCAAGGTAACTGGAGTGCATCAAGGCTCAACAAAATGCAGATTATGCAAAGAGGGAAAGGAAACCCTCGATCAAATTCTAGTAAACAGCGTTCCTACGGCTTGACGCAGTATGTGGCTTGTTCAATACTAATTGGTAGTGGAGACGGGGAGAGCTCGCGAATCGATCAAAGAAACTTGGACGTATGTCCCAGATGTGGTGGAAAACAATGAGTTCAAGCTCGTCTGGGATATCTATCTGACGACTACTACACGACAGGTGCACAGAAGACCGGGCCTGTTGCTTAGGGACAAGAAGGAGTGACCACTATACGTTGTCGACCTGGCGGTGACCCTCGATCATATTGTTCATGACCAAACTACAGAGAAGCGAGCACGTTACTTTGCGCTCGCAGCCGATTCAGCCAGAACTAGCAGCTATACCACACAGGTTGTGCCTATCGTAGTCGAGAATTTCGGCAACGTTGACACTCTGGAGACGGAGCTATAAGGGCTTCCTCTAATAGAGGACAAGGGTAGTCTGACGGGGAATATCCAGCGCACGGCGGTTATAGCCAGCGCTGGGAAAACCAAGCACCATCTGGCATGCAAATGAGGAAGTGATCAGCGATAGAGGAGTGCCGAGCGGGTTGACATCACAGACGTCTGTCAGGGTACTGCCTTGTACACCCGGACCTTCGGGGCAAAAGGTGATGAATGTTATCACGAGGTGCCTTAAGAACTGCAATATGCACCTCGGTTTCGTTAGTATGTTTTGTGATTGTTTTTCGACAGGCACATACTTTCAAAATAATTGATAGCCAATTTTATCAATTGAAACCCCTAAGAAATTTTACAGCAAGCGTAAACATGTGTCCATATATATCATCACACCAAGGCCATTATTGTTCAATGAATAAAAATCATTATGTTGCTTACACCATGCTTATGATTACAAGTGACGTAATATGTTCGAGGGACTCGGATAATTGGCTTCTCATTATCTGATTGGTTTACAATACCAACCTTTGGGGAGTTAATTACTAGCAATATTATGTTATAAATATTGCAGTTGGCACACACCAGCAGACAGAAACTGTCTTAGAAGATTACTAACTTGGTTGTGACGAGAAGCCAGGGACGCACATTAAACCTCTTCACGTCGCAAATGTGTTCCATGGTGACACATTGGGTTCCCATTTATTGCACTCAAGAGTATATGTAACATGATTATTCTAAAACAGGCTATTCTGAACCAATGCGTCGTATATCAGAAGCAGCCTTATCCTTTTCAACTGCTAAATACATCATTTCTTACGGCACAAGCAGTGTATGATTGCATTATTCTGAGTCTAGTTTTTGCTAACCTTCCGTTCTGTTGCATTATGTATCCCCTACAAAATAACAGATTGCACCTCTGTTGTAAGGAATTTGTCATATAAAGGTGATGTGGTCGAGCAATTGTAGTGTTAGACTGTCGTTACAGACCAGAATTAGTCTTCGTGCAAGTTATTTGCTAAAACAACAACCAACAAGGTAACATCGAGCAAATTGGCTATTAAGAAACTTACAATGGAGACTGAGTAGGTCACTTCGTTATCGCGCGGTAAACATTAATGCTCTTGTTTTGGAACATTAAATAAATAGTGAGCGTAACTGAGCGCTTTATATCTGGCAGGGAGATTTTTTTCCAAGGCCATAATTGTATAGGTCTTGGAAGTTTTTGAGTGAACCATGTGTTTGTTTCGATTTGGCGCGCAAACGGCAATATAAGTCAAACACATATATGACAAGTTGTTCACGCAATGAAAGATTTAAATTTTTTGTCACTTTGCTGCTATACTTATAGATTTTGGTTGTAGGCGTATGTACCAAATTGTGTTTGATTTCTAATGTTGATATATATCTAGGTAGATAGAGTAAACCTGATCAAGATACTCAGTTTACTTCATGTTTATAATTTTAACTGTGTGTGGTCTGCAAGCCTCGGATAGGGTGCTTGTAGTGTCTGCTTACAGGCGCAGCGATGTACGTTTGATATGTAAGCCTTTTTCTAAGGGATATCAGTGCATGGTACAAACACCAGGCAATGAATTTAAGTGGAATTGCAACAATGTTTTCAATGCTAGATTTTGCTAGATCAGCCAGAGACATGCGCATATCATTGTAAGGATACGTGTTATTGTACCATATTATCCCGTTATTACCGCAAAGCAATAAGCCAAAAGCGTCTATAATGGTACATATCAACTGTCATTAGTATGCACAACACTCGTTTGATCTCATTCACTGAGCAATTTGATATTGTCGAGTAATTCAGAACATTCACGGGCGCAGCCATATCGAGGCCCAAAGCGTTGTTGAACAAGCAGACTTAACCTAGGTGTGACAATTGCTTATACGCTAGGTTGCCTAATTGACTTGCTTCATGTAAGTAGTCTTTGTCAAGGGACTGATAGTTGCTTTTGTCAGCTATCTCACCCTGTTGCATAGCCACTCGAAAGGCTGATTGCTTTGCAGGTAAATGCAACTGCCAGAATTTCATTGAATGAAATCGTTTTTTGTGCGCTTTGAATAATTAACTGATCAGCAAAGTGTTTAAAGCGTAATACGAATCAACAGTTTACTTGTTCTTGGCCAAGACCATTCCTGGTTGATAATCATATAGTCAAGCCTTCATCATGCAAGACAGCAAACAGCAGCGTACAAAACGTGACTTCCAGAACGTCGATACCCCTTGTGTCGCCCAATGTGGATTTATATTGGCATGAATCCCATTAATCAAATGTTATCTCTATACTGCTACT
>CM067353.1:17849702-17917202 GCA_034190875.2 Urechis unicinctus
AGGAGATTATAAAAGGGCGTCACGATACGTGATCAGAAATCAAAATAAGCTAGCGTCTGATAGAATGGCAGTTTCTTTGGCCACAAGTGATGGTCGCAATTTCTGGAAAGAAATACGGAAGAAGCATTTAAAAAATAAGTCCACCTTGTCCTTAATGGATGGCGTGCACGGCGACGATGAGATATGCAATGGCTTTAAAGATAAATATGAAATACTTTACAATAGTGTGTTTTATAGTAAGTCTGCAATGGATGCCCTTAATGCATCATCGAGTCATGATGTACACTCTAATTGTGTTGGTGGTACATGTGGCTTCTTGCATGCTATCGACATTTCACAAGTTAGGCAAGCAGCTTGTACGCTTAAACGAGATAAGACAGACGGTGTTTGTGAAATAAATTCTGATCGCATACTGAATGGCTGTGATGAGTTATATGCCCGCTTATTAAAACTTTTTACTATGATGTTGTATCATGCACATACACCACGTGGTATGCTAACATCTACGCTTGTTCCTATTCCTAAGAACAGAAAGAAATCATTGAACAGTAGTGATAATTATCGATCAGTAGCTCTTAGTATTATAATAGGGAAACTGTTAGATAATGTGATTAATGACTATCAAAGTGATGTATTGAAATCGGGTAGTTTACAATTTGAATTTAAACCGTCACACTCAACAACACATTGCACTTTTGTATTAAAGGAAATCATAGATAATTATGTCAGCGAAGACTCCCCAAGTTATGTCATATTATTGGATGCTTCCAAAGCGTTTGATCGAGTTAATTTTATGAAATTGTTTGGTTTGTTACAAGAGCGTGGTATGTGTGCTATGACTGCTAAACTCCTTCTTAATATGTATACGCATCAAACGTTAAGAGTCAAGTGGAGCAATAGCTTCTCTGACATTTTTAATTGTACTAATAGAGTCAAACAAGGGGCGGTTTCGTCACCTATTTTGTTTGGTGTGTATATCGATAAATTATTGTCACGACTCTCAAACAGGGGAATCGGGTGCCATGTTGGTCACCGTTATGCAGGCGCACTGAGTTATCCTGACGACGTCGCTCTCATTGCTCCTTATTTCAATGCGGCCAAATCTATGCTTAAAACTTGCGAAGAGTTTGCCAAGGAATATAATGTTATATTTAACACATCAAAAAGCAATTTGTTGCTTTTTAATTGTTAAAAGCGCGATGTGAATCTACAACTGAACAGTGTTGGATTAAATGTAAGTGAACATGCTATCCATTTTGGATCCAATATAGGAAGAAATTCCGAGCAATTGAATATTCATGCTGCATGTGGTGATGTTGTGTCGAAAACTAATATGCTTATGTCAAGATTCGGTCACTGTACAGTAAATGTTCGTAATACACTATTTGACAAATTTTGCACAAGTTTTTATGGATCCCCATTATGGACGCTTTCGAGTAATTCATTTAAAAGCTTGTGTTACTTGGCGCAAATGCATCCGCCATATATGGAAACTACACCCTAGAACAATATCAATGTATATTCCTTTTTTAGCTGGTAGATTACCTCTAAGAGAACAATTAATGTTGCGATGTATGATTTTTTTCTTAAATAGTCTTAATAGCACGAATGATCTTGTATCGGCGGCTAGCCAATTATGTGCCTTTAGTAATTCGAATGTCGCAAATAATATAAGATATATTATGAGTATCGTTAATCTTAATACTGCTACGATTTACGACCAGACCATTACTTTTAATGATATTTCAAGCAAGATTTGTCTACCGAACATTGATCAAGAAAGATTGAACTTTGTTAACTTCCTACAAGAACTTTGTCGGGCCTTTGAATGTGAATATATTTCCGATTATTCGCACGACGATATCAATGTTCTACTTAATTTTATTTGCACATTATGAAGGCACCCCACGCTTTGTTAAATGATTGCACTTAAAATAAAATATCTGTACCATGAGTGCGAAATAAATGCTTTTATTATTTGGTACATAAGCCGACAACCATAATCTATGATTATATAACAGCAAAGCGACAAAGAATTTAAATCTTTCATTGCGTGAAAAATTTGTCATATATGTGTTTTGATTATATTGCCGTTGCGCGCTACGTCGAAACAAACACGTGGTTTACTCAAAAACTTCCAAGACCTATACAATTATGGCCTTGGAAACAAATCGCAACTTCATCGCTTCAGTTGTTGCGAATGGGATCCGGCAATGTATTTTCGAAATGACACAAGGTATAGATTGGAGGCACAGACTATTATACCTGGCCATCCAACTTTGATCAACCTGCCAGATATAAAGCGCTCAGCTACGCTCACTATTTATTTAATGTTCCAAAACAAGAGCATTAATGCTTACCGCGCGATAATGAAGTGACCTACTCAATCTCCATTGTAAGTTTCTTAATAACCAATTTGTTTGGTGTTACCTTATTGGTTGTTGTTTTAGCAAATAACTAGCACAAAGAGTAATTCTGGTCTGTAACGCCAGTCTAACTGCTCGACCATATCACCTTTATATGACAAATTCCTTACAACAGAGGTGCAATCTGTTATTTTGTAGGGGATACATAATGCAACAGAACGGAAGGTTAGCAAAAACTAGACTCAGACTGATGCAATCATACACTGCTTGTGCCGTAAGAAATGATGTATTTACCAGTTGAAATGGATAAGGCTGCTTCTGATGTACGGCGCATGGGTTCAGTATAGCCTGGTTTAGAATAATCATGTGACATATACTTTTGAGTGCAATAAATTGGAACCCAATGTGTCACCATGGTACACATTTGCGACGTGAAGAGGTTTAATGTGCGTTCCTGGCTTCTCGTCACAACCGAGTTAGTAATCTTCTAAGACAGTTTCTGTCTGCTGGTGTGTGCCAACTGCAATATGTATAACTTAATATTGCTAGTAATTAACTCCCCACAGTCTGGCATTGTAAACCAATCAGATAATAAGAAGCCAATTATCTGAGTCCCTCGAACATATTACGTAACTTGTAATAATAAGCATGTTGTCAGCAACATAATGATTTTTATTCATTGAACAAGAATGACCTTGGTGTGATGATATATATGGACACATGGTCTACGCTTGTTGTAAGATTTTGCAGGGGTTTTAATTGATAAAATTGGCTATCAATTATTTTGAAAATTTGTGCCTGTCAAAAAACAATCACAAAACATACTATCGAAACCGAGGGGCATATTGCAGTTCTTAAGGCACCTCGTGATAACAGTCATCACCTTATGCCCCGAGGGTCGGGGTGTACAAGGCAGTACGCGGCGCTCCTCTATCGCTGATCTCTTCCTCATTTGTATGCCAGATGCTGCTTGATTTTTCCCAGCGCTGGCGATAACCCCCATGCGCTGGATATTCCCCCTCAGACTACCTTTGTCCTTCATTAGAGGAAGCCCTTCTAGCTCCGTCTCCAGAGTGTCAACGTTGCCGAGATTCTCGACTACGATAGGCACAACCTGTGTGGTACAGATGCCAGTTCTGGCTGAATCGGCTGCGAGCGCAAAGCTCCTTCACAACGTACCGAGTGTTTCTCTTACATGCAATCTCTTTGAGTGTGCGAGTAAACTACCCGGTCAGTCCAAGCCCGTCGCACGCCTTCAGCGACCGTGCATGTGGAACCATGTCATATGCTTGTTTGAAGTCATACGACATGACTTGCTAGTCGGGTCTCGTCAATGAGTTCGTCTTTCTTTTCAAATGCTCTTCTCCTCATTTTGTGAAGGCTATGCTGGGCTGCAGAGCAAAATAATTCCTTCAAGGGACATGTATCACGGTCCAGGGTAAGCATTCTCTTGTACTACCAACATCTTCGTCTCCGTTTTGCTCTGGAACTTCACCGGTTTGACTCTAACCTACCCTTTCCGCTCTTCCTACTTCCGGGACCCAAGAGGATCAAGTCGAATATGGCATTGCTTTAAACATTTATGTTGGGTACGGATGACTTCAAGTGTACCAGCCCTTTCGCTCCCAGCGTACTTTTTCTTAACTCTGGACACCCAGGTTTCAGTTTGGAGGTAAGACGCCTCCGGAGCCTTTTACAATGTGACAGTTTTAGTTTAAGCTGGCTGTCTGGGTCCCGTACGTACATAGGCCACCACGAGAAAGTAATATCAATGACGCAACTCTCTCTCCAGGGAAGATGACCCTTACGGTGGGGCACATGCTTCCCTGCTTGGCGTGTAGGGGTTGTTCGTGCTACATCGAAGTCTCACCCAAATAAGCATCTAATTCCTCCAAAACTGGTTCTAGGTAGGTTTTTGATCCATTATTTTGGTGTCAAGGTACACTGATGCTTTACAGCAGTATTCTGCCATGATTCAGGTAACAAAGTTTATAGATGTGTGCTATACAGCTTAGTAAAATATTAGGTGCTGCAGCAATTTATTTACTTAACAACCACTTTCTTTACAATTACGTCAGACTTAACAAAATCAGTGTATGATTATCATGGCAAACGAATGTATATTCTATTATATTTTCCACCTTATCTATTTCTGGCGACTTTTGTTTTCACGTTTACTTGATCAAAGTAAAAACGACCCCTTATACGCACTTTATTGATCAGTTTATTATTTAATGTTTACAACGAATGATTCTTTAAGCGGATATTTCGGCAGCTGCATTTACTGACAAAGCCACTAAAAGCAGAGAGATTGTAAAGAACACTTTCATTCGATGAACTTAAGTAATTGCTGCATGTCGGCTTCCTTGATGGTCATCCTCTTTATCAGTCTTTTGAGTGACTGCAAAACAGGGTGAGATATTTATTTGATGGGATTTGCAATGTTCTTATGAACAGCTAGTCTACCTTTATGTCAGAGGCTTCATGCAATACAGCACTCTTAGTTAGATTTGTTGCGCTGTCGTTGGTGATATGTGATATTCCTGAGACGCTGTAGATGATGAATTGTTAATCTAGCTATACCAATAAACTGCTAATATGGCACGCACTTTTTATCGCCTCATGTCAGACTTTTGCACCCTGCTATTAAGAACTGGATGCCTCGAAATCAATATGAGACAAGCAACAGATGCAAATTGCAATTCATTCGCCGGGCGGATCAATCGTCAAAGGTTATAACGACGATACGCATCTGTTTGCATAGTGGACATATTTCTGCGATGGGGCAAGTGTGTCTCGCACTCAGTTAACGGCATAAATGTTGCTGGAAAATTCAACTATCAGTCGCTTGACGTAGGCCACTGGCGTGTCGAAAGTCGATAAATCAACCGAGTGCCAAAGGAATTGCGTCACATGTGCTCTGTCATCTCATTTAACAACGCTTAGGGCCTAGATACTGCTGTTGCTTCATTGTGTGTCGACCGACAGTCACAATATTAAATATCTCCATAAATGCTTGCCTGAAAGCAATGAAGACAACGTGTTTAGTTAATGGGTAGATGCACGAGGCTGTATGATGCGAGATACGCGCCGACATGTGAAGGCCATGGAGTGGAGATGCATATTAATCATGACCCCACTAACAACACTACTAATTTACGACGACCACGGTGCAGAGTTGGCCGTATTATTCCACATGGCAAAACAAAGACGAATGCATCACACCATCAGCTGTAGTAACGCTAGTTCAATTTGATCCATCGGTATGATGAATACAGGTTACATGCACTACGCTTTGGCGTATTGATTTTCGGATATAAAAAATGATCTACTTATCAATCGTAGCGGACCGATTGCTGAAGTAAATTAATGATGCTATATTTCAAATCATTTGTTATTATTCACTTACAGGGCTAACTCAATGGTAAAAGGAAAGCAATTCTAACGTAGATATCTGATGCACAATGTCTTGTGAGGATAGGATTAACCAAACATTGGCAACACTATCGCGCTTCCGCTTACATTAGCGGTCCTGTGTCTAATGCGTGACGCTCCATAGCATACAAGGACTGTGCCCCTTATTGAAATAACACGTCCCAAATTCAACGCGTATCATGTGTATTGTCACAGGATTATTTGACCCAATTGACCTCATTCGTTGTTAGGTTATCAATTGGTCATCACCCAGTTACAATTGCATTAATCTTACAAGCCGGCGGGTTCAATATAAAGTTACACATAAATGTGCACATGCATAAATAGAAAACAAGAAGATTCATCTAGATGTGGCTATGATTCAGCGCGTAATAGAACCGACATGGCGGCCAGACAGACCGCCACATAAAACCGAAAACACGACAGCTGGCGGTATAATCAAACAATTTTGTCATATGAAAGGATCAGTTTATTTCCTGCAGATATCAACAACAAAAAACTTTGACAGCTCTAAGAGAGGTTTGTAGCTGCTTGAAGTGGGCTCAATGACGGACAATGCCGGGGTGAAGAGAACCATGTGCCACTTTACATAATGTAATATGCTGGCCACAGAAACTTTATTTATCACACACTGGCGGCTCAAATGTTTCATTTCAAGTGCGGTATAGATTTAGGAGGAAATGCACAGGTATAAATGGGATTAGTTTTATATCTTCGCTTATCGTGTGATAGCTTAACGTTGCAGGGCAAGGAAATGAATACACTAAGGAAAATGATTTATTAGATTGATGACATGTTAGATAGCTTTATTGAAGTGTTTCTAGTGTTCCATGTTAGATTGCTGTTTTGATGGTTGCCTTTTTACCATCATCGACAACACTTCGCATATCACGCTTCCGGCTTTCATCGATGAGCGTCTTTTGAAATTGGTTTATTTGTAACATTGCCAAACGCGTGTTGCATATAGCAGCAATACTTGCTGTCATGTCAAAGAGATTAATACATGATACGGTCGGATACAACGTCGTTGATTTTGCGGCTTTGCTTTGCTGTAGGCTGGCCGCATAAATGTAATCACTCACTACGTCTTTCACCCGAAACCCCACCGGCAACCAAACACGAACCTAACACCCCCAACCCTCCCCCCCCACCTCCAAACCACACACAGTTTAATAAGGATACCGGCCTCACACACGGTGGATCCACCCATTATGAATGCACTCATTGTAACGGAACCTCAGTTTGAAAACTTGGGTAATGAAGGCGCAGTAGATCATCACGGCCATAGCAGATCCCTGTAAATGTATTCCTTGTAATATGATCCGTAAAACAAGGACGATTAGCGATTTTTAACGATTATATCAAAGATGAGCAGCTATGCTTATAGTAAAATAACGACGATTAGCGATTTTAGATAGATAGAAAGATAGATAGATAGATAGATAGATAGATAGGATAGATAGATGATAGATAGATAGATAGATAGATAGATAGATAGATAGATAGATAGATAGATAGATAGATAGATAGATAGATAGATAGATAGATAGATAGATAGATAGATAGATAGATAGATAGATAGATAGATATAGATAGATAGATAGCGATAGATAGATTAAAGCATTCACAATGTGCGTTTGCTCTATTTGCACGAGCGCCAAAAACACGGTGTTGTGCTACGACGAAAGAATATTTTGGTATATATTTGCCGAACAGCTAATATGAGAATAACAACCAAGTGGCAGAATCAGGAGGGCGCTACGCATTCATGCTATATTCTTATCTTGCTGTTACTTACTGGTTGCAACGACTTCTGACTATTGGCATGATAACAGCTCTTAAACCCATGGCGACCCAAACGCACGGCTTAGAGCTAGCAATCTGTAATGTTTCTTGTCTAATAGAGCCTTCTCGGGATCAACAAATGAGTAAAACAAATGGCAGCAATGATTATTGTGTTTCAATTCCAAAAATAGCACACACTAACGTGATGCATTTCAACAGAAGACATTTATCGTGTAATTGTGCATTGATGAACCTCGTGATTTATGAGGGATCGAGGGCGTTTCACATAGCGTTTAACTGCGTCGAGTATTCCACCAGGGCTTAACCCTCTCATAGGTGTGACCACCTCTACTCAGAGCATGACAGCTCTGGGGTGAATGCACCCTTAATGTACTTTGAAGACACACCACAAGAAATTACATCCTTCACTAGCTCTTTTGCTCGATATTTCCGGATAAGACCACTAGGTGTGCGGCTACCACAATTATCCAAACAGTTTCAAATTACCCGAACATGGATTATTATCTAAACTAAGACAGATATTTGCCACTGAAAGGCAAGTCTGTCCATAAACAATAGGTAACTGTACATCGTTATTGGTCCTCTTAACCAATTGTGCTTCTTGACGGATACATACAACTCGTTTCAGCACCCTTTTGTGTGCCGTACAGTCTCAGTGACGTTGCGACCTCGTTAACGATTCGAGTTCCTGCAGAACATTATGTGTATTGGAGATAAATGCCACCATACTGATCACATGGCGACCGTACAATCTCAAATCCGAACCGTACATCTTAAATTTCGACAGCAGGATGTTCACTATTCACTTAACTGCCCACTATTTATATTTGTCTGCCAAATCCCCCAGCCCCTAAGAGTACGACTGTATTGTTGTACCTACGGTCATAAAGCCGGTGCCTATGATGAAATTCATTCGACATAAACACGATACGTAGCTACCCCTTCACAGGCAACCTGCATTCGTCGCTGTTTGTTCACACTACGCACCATATTGAGGAGACTTGTTTACGAATACGTATCCATGTCCAAATAATGATTTGCATTTATACCGGTACTGATGCGAGTAATTTGTTCAATCTCCAAAGACTAACATACTGCAAAACCCTCAGCCAGCATAGTCGTAACAACCGGCCATTTGTTGGTAAAGAATCGGACAACTCGTGTGTCGCTTTTCGGAATATTGCCTAAGAATTGGCATATATTATTGAAACTGCTAGTCAATCTCCGATCTAATTATTAACATTAAGTTTTTAAGACGTTTGATGTGAGCAATTTGTCCAAGTAAATAACAGAAAAAATAGATAAAGTGGGAATATCATGGAATGACAATAATCATTGACAACTTTAGGCGGTGAACATTTTAACATGGAGAACATATGCAATTTGGGATGAAGTATTAAGGAGTACGAGGGACAACAATACGAGATGATGTATGGTCTGTTTGTAGATTTATCGAGAATATCATCAGACTACACTCTAATGGGATTACAAACGTGATTACATACATTGTTTATTACATACTCTGTGTGGATTTCTTACAATGCTGGACTAAGTTCTTCCTTTGCCGTAAGTGCAAGTAAGTGTTTTATGATTAAACAAGCACCACTAACCCGATTTCTCTCAATATCGATAGAAGATCCATCCACGGCGACTTTGTTTAAAAAAAAGACGTTTTCGTCACAAATGCGATGATTGTGCATGCTTCACTCAATCGTCCTTTTGTTCGCGTCATACTGTTACGACGCGGTCAACAGGAGTACAGTGCATTTATATTGTTGTTCAAGAGAACATGCGTGCCCTTGCACCTAACCTACTGCTAAATGCACCCGAAGAAAAAAACAGAGATACCTTGCAAATACTCATAGACGCTTACAAATAATAATAGCAATTAAATGCTACTCCGTCCTTAGATTCAACTAAACGAGGTATTTAGAAGAAGAAGAGGGCTAACATAGTGGTAAGAGAAAATGACGACATCGCTAGGAGCTTCGGCAATATACGAAGTGATTACAGTTTCTGATTTGGTAACGCTACTGTCAATGATCCGATGAAAAGTACACATTTGCACTTCATGCATACGATGCGGTAAAATAGACCATCTTGCATGCTTGATTTGTGACATTTTCCCCTGAAATCTTTACTTTGTAGTAAAATCAACGGGATCCAAGTATACGGTATCTGGATCACGCTATCGCAAGAATTTGCCTCATTACTCCTCCCTTGTGCTGTTTCCTCCAAGCACACCAAATGAAGATCTTGTAAGAATAAGAATGAGATGTGATTTACCATAATGTGATGGGTGGCTGTTTAAGGCATTGTCTTCCAACAGGTATTACTTGATAACACATTGTTGAGTTTAGGTGAGTGAATATGGGGGTTGACAACACTCCACTACGACCTGAAATGGTTTTCTAGTATTAGCAAACAAAACAATTGTTTGGAAGTCTGTACCTATACCATTGCGGTAGTGCGTCGAGTAATTCCACTCATACAGGTGAGCCCGTCAATGTTCGCACTCTTACCAATTCGAGGTGGAGCGTATATGTGGCGGACACCAACATAAGCAATCACATGAAATGAAATTCGGCGACGATTTATAACAAGACTTAAGTGTGACAATAGCATGTTTTATCTCATTACCTCGATTTTCTGAAGATGTAAAAACTTATATAATGATGCTGACGTGTTCAAACCATCTAAGTCAATGGCGTTGCTATTTGCAGTACATTGCCCCTCGTTCAGTAAGCACACAACTACGTTTACCACGTATATCACTTCCTAAGACATTTGTTTAATACGTTGAATTGCCGATCGCCTACTGTGCCTCCTGGGACAACATCTGCCCGCTAACTCTAACAAATGGTGCAGTAAAATGTGATCGCCATCGCATACATGACAAGGCAATTTTCAGAGGCTCCCAAACCTAATAAGCGGATAGTTCGTTACTAAGCACCATAACAGGAAGCTAAATTAACTCTTATCTTCATCTTTTCTTGACGTGGCAGATATCCGTAAAAAATCGGACAATGTAGATGGGATGCTTTTGTTGTCAGCATTTAGCTCATCCCATGTCATGCTTAAAGTATTAAAAATTTCCTTTAAGTATTCCCATTTTCGGTGAATTTATCAGTTCTGTTAATCAGATAGCATATCCATATCATTGTATCATTTTTCTATGTTAATACGCGAACTCTCCTTGATATACATTGCGGATATTATCATTGACTTTGTTATTTCAAAGAAACACGGGGACGCTACCAGACATTTACATGTAGGTCCAGAAGGGATCACGTTAATTACAATGCAGCACGGATGCTTTTATCGATATACTGTACCAAAATTAGTGACAGAATAAGGTGATGAGAATGATCGCCTAAAACCCGGCTGACATGGTCAGGCACCGCTGTACGCGACCCTGTTATATTATGCAATGAGAGCGTTGCCGCTGATAAGTTGTAGTAGCGTTTGTTTCGTTTTGTTTAATAAAAGCAATGCGCAGATACGATTGTGTGTCAATAACGAATATACTACTTTCTTCATCAGCTGATTGTGATTATTATTATTTTTAAGCACGTTCGCACTCGCCGGAAAATGAATCGTCATCACTGTGTCATTCAGCAGCCAGCTAGCGATCACATATATCTAATATTAGTTCCACGATCACCTACATAACAGCTGAGTTATGGATATATGCCCCATCCGCTCGTATTTTTCTAGCCATGTAATGCCTCAAGGATTGGTGACAGGCCCTATGGGTATGAACTGACATTCGTTTCAAAGGAAGACATAAACTACTTCCCTGAGATAATGAAGACCACGGGCCGATACAGGCTATGTAGATAGAGAACCTCATTAACAAGTACAAGTAACACTTCGTATAATTGATACCATAATATACCATATACATATAGATATATATATATATATAGATATATATATATATATATATATATATATAGAGATATATATATATATATATATATATATATATATATATATATATATATATATATATATATATATATATATATATATATATATATATATATATATATATCTATATATATATATATATATATATATATATATCTCTATATATATATATATATATATATATATATATATATATATATATATATATATATATATATCCGGCCATGGTAGAAAGTCCAATCAATGACATTGAATAAGATTCATATATACATATGATTCCCTTGTCAAACCTAATTCATCATCTGCTAGCAGCAAATGTATATGGCTCAGTCACTTTTAGAGAACATCCGAGACAATTTCAGAAATGTTGAGTTGAAATAGTTGTTTAAAGCCTCTATATTATGTGGCCGGGGATATCATATCTGAAGTCTGCGTGAAAGCTCTGAAATGCACTACCAAGAGCGAGTAACAACTCAACCTAGCAATGACGACTGACAATTAAGGATTCGCGCGCAGATATCTTCGCCTATTAACGTGCCTTTAAGCAACTATCATTGGAGAGTCATCATTGTGAATATTTATGCACTTAGAATTGGTGGGACGATGTGATTTTGGTCTATAAAAAGTGTGTTGTCGTTTCAAGGACATTCCTAATCGCTTGCTTCGTCAAAAATAGCATATTTTCACTATTGGACTGAATTTTGTAGACATGCAGATTGATGCATTTGTAGCTCACACTCTATAAGTTGGCTAGGTTGGTGACAATTCCTGAGAAAGCCATTCATATGTAGTTTTAAGTTATTCATTATCGCATCATCTTTTCTCATGATGTTAGAGTTTAATGTCGGTTTGGTTTTTTTTTCAAATTAAACAATAACATAATATGCGTATTGCTGCTGATGCAATGTTGGTGTTGGCGTGCTGTCGAGCAGCATTTGCAATTTAAAAATCACATCCAAGCTACAATGGCCACTCTGCATCAATCTTTATCTGCGTCATTGCATTTGATAGACAATCAAATATATCACATCTGTTCATGTTTCAAAACGGGATATATAAGTATAAGTAACCTAAGTCAGAAAGAGATACGTTTTAGTATATTGCCATTCTAAACGACTGATGAGGCACACAAAAACAAATTGCCCTGCAATAATGCTTAGTGCCATGATTAGCCAAATCGTCAAATATGTCTGATTTTGTCAACACGAACAAATCACTTAAAACGCTCTCAAAGTCTCATGGACAGCCTCATGTATGATCGAAAACAGCGACACACACACACATACAAGCACACATACACGCACACACGCACACATGCACACATACATAAATATATATACGTATACATATTTACATGTATAAATATATATATATATATATATATATATATATATATATATATAGAGTATTTATATATATATATAAGTATATATTCATATATATAAATATATGTGAATATATGTATATATACATAAATATCTATGTATGTATATTTATATATATACATAGATAGAATATATAGATATAGAGATAGATAGAGAGGGTGTGTATATATAGATATTGATGTATATATAGATTTCTCTCTAGAGAGAGAGGAAAGAGAGATATAGATATCTAGAGAGAGGAGAGAGATATATCTATATATAGATCTATATCTTTACATATCTCCATATACACGTATTTATATATCTATATCTCTAAAATATATCTATGCATATATATTTACATGTATAAATATATATATATATTTATTTATATATATATATTCATATTTATAAATATATATTCATATATGTATATATACATAAATATCTATATATGTATAATTATATATAAATATATATATATCTATATATATATATATTTGCATATATATACATATATATATATATTCACATATATATAAATATATATATATATATATATATATATATATAGATTTACATATATATATATATATTTACATATATACATATACACGTATTTATATATTTACATGTATACATATACACGTATCAATGAATATATTCTTAAAACCGAACCTACCCCATCGATAGAAATCATTTAATGGTGTTTATAGAATGAAAACGACGCACCGGCCAGCGATTCTATATCTTGTCATTGCAGATACAGCGAGCCCAGGGTATTTTCGCGACTACTATTTGTAATTACTTCTCTAGGTTTGGTCCGGAAGAAGTTGTGGGCGTAACATTAACCACCCATATAATCCATCATGGTTAATGTATATCACTAGAATGCCCATATAATTGCAAAACAATTTAGCAGTGCTACAAAACCGGTTCCCTTAGGCGTAGTGGTATACTGCGTCGCCTTTCGACCCTTAGGTTCGACACCAAGTTGTGAAAAGCTGCTTGGTTTCTCTATACTCGGATGATCACATTAAATAGCGCTTCCATCTCCGGCCCGCAAGCTCTATAGGATCGAGCTCGGCCTTCGTCTCAGCGGCCTGGGTTTCGAAGCATCGTCTGGGCAACGAATTTGTGCCAAGTGGGCGCTGTCACGTAAGGGGACCTGTCAAAACATAATAATCAGCCTCATCCATCCCCGTCGCGATGTCAATTCGCTGTTGAAAGTGACGTTAAATCCCAAATTTTCCATTCCTTTTTTTTGTAGAGGCACAAAGGTTCTCCAATTATTGAGGCAAAGACAGATTTTTAAAATTGTCGTTAGTATGTAAATGCTCACCTGGCGTAAAGTATCCATTTTATGAATTAATTCGGACGTTTACCGCGAAACATATGGCGGCGTCAGGGATAAATCGTCACTGCAACGACTGCTTTTCGTAGATGTACGCTTTATTGGAGCCCTGAAATCATTTCTGCACTGGCTTGGTTCGGAAGCTTACCATTGTCATTTTCAATAAGAAATCAATAATTTTCATTCTATAACAAGAAACGAGGCTTTTTACTTGACACGGCACAGGTGATATAACTCATTAGGGTCACGTGAGTTATGTTGACACACAAGCTGCCCATGTCCACCATCGCTTATTGAAGCATCATCAAAACTGAATGAGACTTACGTTCTTTACTAGACTCTACAAATGCCACCCAATGGTATACGGAACACTCACCAACAGTTAAATTCACCTCTTGCATAATTTACGGCGGCAGAGGTTTGCAGCAGCCGGATGTTACTCTTGAAGTTTATGTAAATTGCTGGCATTTGCTTGGGTGGCATTTCAGTAACATGGACTTCAATGAAAAAGAAGCTATCAATTTCCTGTTATCACAACACAGTTTTGACGGGCGAAGATTACGTAATGTATGAAAAAAAAAGTATTCTGTTTGCATTGCCATGATCAGACGGGAATAAAATATCATATGGCATCTAACTAAACCTTTCCTTTTCTACAAATGCAAGCAGAGGCTTGATGTAAAAGTTGGCACGCATTAACAGGAAGTCACGTTTGTTGCGCTTGGTGCTAGTGATTAGATTTGAAAAAGCACTTTTTGAGATTCTCTGGTGGATATTGGAATTTACAATTTTGTTGATGGCTGATATTAAGCACAACTTTGTTTTGACTGACTTGAAAGCATATATTGTAGCTTTCGCCAAGCAGCGTAAAGCGTTTACAAGAAATAGGTTCAGGGCCATTCAACTTTGTCAAGATAAAGGTAGTATAAATCCTTACGGCCCATGTCTTGTATTGAAGCCAAATAAAGGGACAGAAGGCAGGTGTTACATGCAATGCAACATCCTGATTAACTGGGTAATGTTATTATAGCAATTAGATGCGGTTTATGATTACAATCACTGTCCCTTAGAAGTTGTTTGCGGCTTTGATATGTATGATGCTATTCTACCACAGCTTCACAGTAAACTTGGTCTTTTAAAAATCATGTCGTTGCAAAGTTAATGCATTCGCTATCTTGCTACAGTATAAATTGTCCGCCGATTAGCCTCCGAGGCATGCATCATACCGTGCGAGGCTACAATACATAAAAGTGTCGGATATGCGCAATACTAGAGGCAACAAAGATAAGTAATCAGCTTGTACAAAAACAGATGTACCCTTTATTCCTTCCCGGAATGCATCACCTATGTTATTAGAGCCGCTGCACCTGACAGGCTGCTACATGCTAATACCTTATATGGCTTAAAGTCACAGAGACACTTCATCAAGATGTAACAGTTTTGTGTGTGCATTATTCACATTCCTAGCACGCGTAACCTTATTAAAAATAATGATTAGAAAACATATCTGTTCTGGCGCATTATTATGTATTATAGTATGCTTGCCTTTCTCAAAAAAAATATAAAACAAATCTGGAGAAATTAATATCTTCGTCATTTTGTCAGCTGCATCGTAAACCGTGCCATATTGTATTCTTTAACCGGTACAATGTATTATATCTGACAAACCATGTCATTAAACCACACAACCGGCAGCACATAAACGCTCGGTTTAACAGTGACTCTGCTCTTATTGACACTTGAATTGTGACGTCTATTGGGTTGCTCAGCATCAATCATCATTTACCATTGCGTAGGTCCTTATTAAAATTGTGTACATCTGCAGCGAAATAAGAAACCCAGACGCAACTTACTTTTAGTTGATAGCGAATTCATCGCCGATTCCAGTCTCAACAGTCTCTGAATTTATCACAATACTGCCATTCCATATATTCGTTTCGCTGGAAAACGTATTGTCAGCTATGTTTCATGGGTTGTCATCAATTATGCTCTCTCAATCGAAATCGCTACAAATGCCAGTAGTTGCTCTCGCTCAATTAGTCCGTTGAAAGGTAGATTGACTATATACTGCTACTGCCACGTGGTTGCGTTAAATTGTGTAAGAATAATATATGTAGTCAACAAATTTATATTCCCTCTTCAATAAGAAGCAAACTGACTAAGATTCACGATATCGTCGTTGTGTATATGAGAGATATATATATATATATATATATATATATATATATATATATATATATATATATATATATATATATATATATATATATATATATATATATATATATATATATATATATATATATATATATATATATATATATATATATATTGTTAAAGTTCGCAGTCGTTTAACCTCAGCCAACATAGACAAGGAACATTTGACACTTGGTTAGAATTAATGGCGTAATTTGTGTAGGGCGACATATACCATATGGTCCCTCCCATGCTCGGTTATGATATTTACGTGCAGGTAGCTGTTTGTTTACTGTGAAATCAAAGAAAATACATGACGCTAACGCTTTATACCTGACTCTTTGAAGAGAATATTTGGTGCTGGTAAATGATACATGCAGCTAGTAAACATTGCAGAATCTATGAAACAAATGGTTGCGGTTTTGGATAAACAATACAATGGCTGCCTGTCAATCTATATTGACGATTTTCTTTTACTCACCACGCCATCACATGATAGCCTAATGTATATATTCTACGCAATAAATCGTATTCCTACAATGAATAAGGAAGTATTGAATAATCTGTGTGCATAAATGAGCCCTGGAATTTCGACATATCTGAATATATAACGGACAAACATGTCCCAACGATGGGAATGTTACTGTATCCCAGACACATTCCATCGAGCTAGTTATTATATTGCATATTTGTGTACGGTATTCTTAACAGTTTTCCTTTTTCGTTGAATTTGTGGCCATGCAGATGTTTTTTTTGTGTTGTTTCCTAAGCATTTCCGTTTTACATACCCGTCAATAACGAACTATTATCGATAAACAAGTGCATCAGAATATGTATCGCTTTCTGAATATTCAGCAAAGATTAGGGATGATATATAGTTCAACAGTTTTCCAATAGTGGCAACTTTGTCCTCAAACATCGCATTGTGTATACTGACCAGGGGTCAGTGGAGATATCAGCATGCATGAAGAGGGATAACAGTTGTAAATTACATTAACACGTATAGCATACGAAAATGTTAGTTGTAGTCAAAATGAATCATATGCACACTGATAATACCAGCAAACGGCGATGTCTTGCTTCGACTTTGTGATCTCGTTACTGTTGCTGGTCGTTTTGTGAGCTTGTCAGCCTGCCTAATGCGATGACAATCAAACAATCGCATTCATAGTCAGGCAAGGTCATGTTGTAATTAGCTCATTCAACAGCCGCTTACCTAGTGTTGTCCGCCTCACGTGACATCAATTCGGAAATGGAATCTAAGTGCTACAGTTCCTACCTTCTGGATCCCGTGTTCTACCAAATGCACAACTGACGTGCTTTTGTACAAATATGTTCCACATAGTGTGGGCATCATTTACATGAAACATAGGCCGTCGATGGGAAACTTGCAAATCACTTTTTCAGAACCATTTGTAAGCGACAGTGTACAAGAATGCCCTTCAATTATATTGGACGCATGCCACGATTACTATTTGCGGCAGTGTACAGTAATCCAATGAAATCAGATAAACAACAATTGCGGTATTAATCAAAATGCATCGCGTAACTTAATGGGCCAGATTGGTCACGTAACAAAACGCGATAACACTAAAAATGTACTGCCATTTATTTGGATGTTGATTGTCTTTCTAAGATTTCCAAGATTGGAGAGAAATTAACGTCTTTAACAACTGCTACATGGTAGACACACTGTGCATTTATTACAATCCATAACAACATGCTCACTTGCCGAAACTCACAATGACGAGTGTTACTACTGAACATACACAACAGCACAATGACGTTCCAAAATGCTGGATGACTATGCAAGCATTGACCGCACTGCAAACGCAAATGCATTCATCCAAGCCACTTGGCCACTCTGCACACATCGAATATTAATTACTAGACACAATTTATGTCGTTTGGTGCATTCTGAGTACTTACATTTTAAGCGCTTTACGAAATAGATAAAAGTGCACTTTAGAAAATATTAAGCTCAAGGCTATTCATCCGCTTATTCAGGTCTCGGGTTTAAAAATATAAGCCGACAAAGCTGGCCGTTAGCAGGGAAACGGATCAGAAGTGCAGTACATTGCTGGGTGATACTGCTGCTTTGCAGAGTTGCACCATTTGTAATTTTAACTTCATTGACTGATTGGCGGTCGCCTCCTGATTGACTTCCTGTTACTAAGCTGTTTAGTCAGGTTAGCGTCAGTAATATCCTAAATCTCGTCGGACGAAGACATGAAACAGGTGACATGGAGCATGCGTCGATGGCTTGACGTGTGTGAGACGACCAGTGCCATCTGGTCAGTCCGTTAAGGGTGCGACAGCATTGAAAACGAAAGAACCTAATTCGTATGAGCGCCTAAATAATGACTGCTTTTTCAGGTGTGTTTTTTGTAATAAACAAAGTCAATAATCTTATCAATCTATCAAGAAGATGTGTAATTAAGTCATTATATTGAAGAGCTATACATCGCATTCTACGCAATAATTCATATATCAACAAGGAATAGAATAATTGGGGTTCATGAATGGGCCTAAGCAGACATTCAACAATACATAACGCCCAAACATGTCCTTATCGTTGAAATGTTACTGCACCCCTCTGTAGTACAACGAACCAGCTGGTGTGTTGCTTCTTTCAAATTATATTATTGTGGGTTTGGCTTTAAATTCGTTACCTGTACATCAGGTGCTTTTTAAGCAATTGCCTTAATTCGCCGTTAAGCACTCCTTGTGTTAGTCTGCAACCTTACACGAACAAGGATCACTATCACAGCAGTGCCAATCTCTCTCCAGTTCTCCTAATGGAATACTGTGCTATTTCACTTATCATTATATACATACCTAGTTTATGGATAGGTATATTCATCTTCAGAAAGATAAGCTAGGTATAAACAAATTGTTGTAATATTTGCCTAGGGGTTCTGCTAGCCATATGTATGTATCACATGGTAAATATTTGAGTGATATAAATAGGCAGTTAGGTCACCAAGTGAGCAGCGTCTCTTTTACTGAATAAATCCACATTTAGGCACATGGAATGGGCTGCGTCACTAACATGCCATAACTACCATGCCCTCTATATGCGATATGTATCAAATATAACTGACAATACACACATTGATCGCATTAATTCAAATTGATTAATGTGAGAACTGATTAATGGACTTCGTGTGGTTGCTTATGAATAAAGCAAGGCACGTCATGGCATTAAACGCAATTCTCCTCCCAGGAGCCCAGCAGTTGAAATTAGAATCGGGCTATCGTTGCTTTGGGTGTATCCCAATTACACAGCTTTGGGACCATGCGTTACAAATAGCCTGCAAACCAACTACACAACTTTGGAATCATGCATTACGAGCAGCTTGTCACCAAACTATATAATGCGTAACAAGTATCCTGTATTCTAGCTATAGAGCTTTGGGATCGTGCAACACAAATAGCCTGTATCCATACTATACAGCTTGGGGATTGTGCGATACATAGCCTGCCACCCAACTATATAGCTTGTCTCATGCGGCTGTGAATTGAATGTAACACACATCACTGACAGGAGTACACTGAGTTTTGATTATATTAATACTATGCGGAACTCTGATTTATAGATATGAACATCTACGCTTAATTGGATAAGATTGTTTTACGGAACACACTGATAAACACACCCGAACAAAACGCGGACTGGATATATATCCATTGGCACATTTTGCGCCCAACCATACATCTAGGTTGTGACCTTAAACAAACGAGTCAGTTACACGACATCTTCCACCCTTCATGCTGGATGGTCTCGCGATGCACGGAACACCCAGCTACTCACACAATAACCCAGGAAAATTAATATCTTATTACTAATGCGTCCATTATTTTATTCATTTGTAAGAAAAACCCACGGCTTGTAAACTAGTTACTTTCTTCGGATGAGAGATGATCTAACCTCTAGCCTTTTCATGTGTAAACATAATGTTCCTCGCATTAGGAGATATATCTTTTGTAATGAACATTATTTACAGACTTCCGTAGTTTCCTTTTTGCGTCTTAGGAAAGGCACAACGCCACGTTTTTACAGAACTCTTCGCACAATAGCTCAAATACAAAGTACACTTACGGGAACAATTTTACATCATAACTCATGCACCATTAGCACGCAACCTCGCTGCACAATTAAAGCGGCGCTTCATCATACCATTCTTTGTGAGGTCTTTTCATATTGTTTTTTATCACAAAGGTCACGTGTGTTTGAAAACTCAATTATGAACGAAAATGGAAAGTGTTCCACTTTAAAGAGCGTTCCTATGAATCAACTCTCGGTCAATGAAGAATGCAAAATCTCGTGATGTAGCATGAATCAAATTACCAAAGAACTCTTACGAGGGTGCATAATTTATGTGGGTACTCACCATTCTGGAAGTGATTCATGCGTGTATATTTGCTTATAGTCTAGCAGACAGTATATGCCCGACACTACGACACATTGTAATGGCCATAAATAGCTTGCCGCGTTAAAAGGAAACCATAGAAAACCAAAAAAATTATCAAACAAAGGGAAGCTCGATCCAATTCATCTGATCTTTAGTTTAATGTTAGGCTTTGTATCTGCTCAATGTGGTACCCAAAAGCCACACTGCTTTGACAGGCCATGCGAAAATGTATTTTAAATGTACATGCTATTCTGAAATAGTTCGTTGGAGCTACTTCAATCGTTCGGATGGCTGAAGATGGGTAAAATACGATTTTTTCATGCTGTTTTGGTGCATGATTCTCCCAGATAATGTAATTGATGTTTTCATTTTCGGAAGTGTATATATATATGGTTAACCCTATGGTGTTACTGCATTATTGCGTGTTTAAATGACCTTAGTATTCTACGACTGCGTGCAGTATCATCATATGGGTACAGTTGAAGATTCAATAGAGCACTTGCAGTGCTGGTCTTCGAGCATAGTCAAGTTAAGTCAAGCTGTAATTGATTAATTCTCAGTCGCATACCGCTAGTCCCAGTGAAAAAAAAGATGAAACATAACTGCCGTTGATTGTTTCACCGGCATTACGCTCGCACCTGCTCTCAGTCTATATTAATGTATTGCCTTAGAAATTTTAGTAGCCACCTGCTCAATGTGCTCAATGCCTGGCCTGACATATAAATTTCACATCTACGTCCACTGACGAGCCTTTGACGGCTATCCCGGAGTGTTGTTTAACACCCAAGTCACAATTAGGTTTCAATGGGTTTGCGAGTAATTTGCGACGTATTTATAGGAATTTATGGCCGGGGCCTCACAGGTTTCCCTGCGGCTTCCGGTTCAGATTTGGGCATCAAACGGGCGGCATCGAGTTACTTTAAACTTGGAATACAAACCTAGTGTGGCGTATCGAGTCGCAAGCTGATCGCCAATATATCTACAGCAGCAGTAGTAAGGCTTTATGGCCCAACAGCTGCCACCCAAGCAGCACCGGGAGCAGTTTGGATGCTACAGCGGCCTCACTAGCTGCAGGGGATGGATTGGTAAAACCCACCTAACCTGCAATTTTAATTGCCTGCAGAGAGACCGGAACAGCTTGCGTGAATGTAAATGGTTTTGCCTGTATAGAGGTTTTGGTTCTTAAAAGTGACAAATGTAATCCGCTATTCTAATAGCAGCAACATATATTACAAATAGGCGTAGACACCTCAGATTTCGTTCTGCTGAGCAATGTAAGTTAGTTGTTCAGCTGGGTGAATTGGTTCGTTTTCCGTATTTTTATAGGTAGAATGGTGTTCAATTAACATGGCATACTCACTAGGTTCTAATATACAAATCAATATATAGCAAAATTGGATATTGGTCTGTACATGCAGTAAGCACCCAACAAAAAGCAAATAAACACATTTATGGGGATATTGATTCCGCACATCCGACGATTTGCTTTTAATCAACTATTTGTCTGTCATGGTCAATTGTCCAATAGTTTTTATGCAATATAACCCACATTGACTGCTGAAGTGCGTGGCATGGTTTGTGATACAACTGGGTCCACAGTTACTGTAGGTGTTTATACCTACCTAACCATTAGAAACCTGTTTCCTTATTAGGTAGTTACAAAATAAAATAATGCAATAGTAATCCAAACCAGAAATCGCGCCTTGTTTGGAAGAGAACAGCAAAGGCTGCAACTCCTACTTGTAGGGGCCACTGACGTGCAATGGTCCTCCAAACAATAACATATTCCTTTGCAACAATTTCTCATTATGATGGTAAATGATTATATAAATCAATGGAATGAAAATTGAGGGGATATTGACAATTAAATACCGCTAACAGTTTTCCTTGGTGACATGTTATGATCAACACCACGCATGGTACTGCGCATCGGATAATGCTCGGCCATAATCACCATGGCAATGTAAGGTAACCTGTGGTGATTGCCATGTATCAGCTCGGGGCCTCGACGCTAAAGCAATAACACACATATCTCTCAGTAGATTTAATAATCTGATTACTTATGAATGTGTAATGGGGCTTAACGTATGGCGGGAGGCCTAGTAGTTGACCATTCGTTATTTGTCAATGAATTATTCAGGTAGAAAGCTTAGCCATCTAGAGAGACGAAATAAACACCTAAACCGTTTGCTCGTACATACCACCGCAACCTAAGTAGTCTCCAGTCATATTCCGACTGTAAACCTATCACAACGTTCGGCATTCAGCATCATGCTTGCACCTCATTGATATTGTTCATTTAATGATTAGCTCTTGGTGATAGCTAAGAGTAAAGAGGTTATGTTGTATCCTCCCAAAAACCTCGAAAATTTCTAATGGTAGAAATGATTGCACCTCCTAACTTTGTGACGCTATAGTGGCGGCATTGGTTTTGTTTTGTGCGTGGACGGCAATAATGATTCAAATATTTGGAATCAAAAGACGCAATTAAATGTCTTTAAGTATGACACGATTCTGCCCCATACACAGAATGGAACACACACGCTTATTGTTTAAATATGCATCATAGTACAGTACAGAGTACAGTACAAGGAGCGTTTGAAATGTCACATCTTTGTTCGTTGATGTAAATTGTTATTGTTTTGAGCTGACAGTCAACTTGATCGATTCTTTAAATCGGATACAATTCATGTATGAAGCGCTATGAAGTTGCACACTTGCAAGTTGCATATAAAGCAAACTAGCCCAGCTACAGTGAGGGCCTGGCGCGTGAGCCTCATTCATTTGTATACCAGCTATACATGTGTCACGTGAAACAAACCGTGAAATCAAAGACTTTTACCTGACCGTATTAACATCCCTTCCTCTAACATAACAGCAAGTATCGCTATTACATCCACGACCCAACAGGACACTTCACAAACCACAACGGATGCGTATCGATGAAAGCCGATAGCGCTTTAAGAGAGGTATTGTCAGACTAATGGTCGAAAGACAACTATCAAATAAGCTAACAAATACGGAACGCTGGAATAATTTAAATATCGCTATCTTATATGTCATCAATTCAATAAATCAACTTCGTTAATGAATTCAATTTTTTAGACCGACTGTGCAACTGATATCTGATGCAATTGCACTGCTCTGCAGTGTTTTGCTATCCCATTTAGCTCTGTGTATCTCTACAAACATTAATACGAAAATAAAATGAGAATATGATGCTCTCAGCGGTTGAAAAATAAAACCATTACAACCATCATATTGCGCCCGCCCCGCATAACGTGAAGTGGCAAACTAATGGTTCTTTCCAGCCCGGCATTGCCCGCTATTGGGACCACTTCATGCAGCTGCAAACCTTTCTTACAGTTGTCGAAGTATTCGCTTTCTCATTTTGGTGGGCAATAAACCTATCTTTTCATATCACAAACTTGTTTTCCGTTACGAGTGAAGCTTTATCTGACGGGCATGTCTGTTGTTCTAGTGCGCGCTGAATTCTAGCTTCGTCTAAATGAGTCATTTTGTCAGAATTGTGCCCGGTACGATGGGCTATAGTACTCACATTGAAATACTTTTATTCTTAATGGTGACCAAGCGCAAGTGTAGGCACAGATCGTTTACAAGGTGAAGATAAACATTAGTTACATTACACAATATATTTGCTGTACACAACGAAATCTCAACTTAACCACCCATTGTTTAGGAAACACATGCCTACCGGCTGAGCTTCAAATGTTAATAGTTTTTGCGCCACATCCTTGCTGGACCAATCCGTATTTACGACACCTGAATATTAAGCATAGCAGCTTAAAAGGGTGACAGTTAATTTGCTGACTACCAGAAGGCGGCGGTTAGAGCATCATGAATGAGCACTTACCATAATGCGTGGTGAACGCAGCTGTCTTCGCACTTCCTGTAAGCTGATAGCTTACCACAAAGGTAGCCAATAACCATTTTTGATTGGTCGTAACATGACATTGATTAGAGTGTCAGAAAAATTACAATCCTATCTCATGCAAAGCAGCCAACTGTCACATTCCAAACGTGACTTTGAAGACGTCAACACTCTTGCGTTGCCCAATTTTGATTTAAATTGACATAAACCCTATTAAACAAACCTTTCGTCAATACTGAAGAACCGACCCCAACGAATACCCATTTGTAGTTTGCAGAAACGATCTTCAGTGATCATTATCAAGAGTTACGATGCAAACCCATAGCGTACTCAGCTAGCATTATTCAGCGTCCATTGTAGATCGGCTGTTACATCAGTTATAAGAAAACCATCGGGCGGTTACTGTCGAGCCTTACCTGATACGTTCCCTAACTCTATGGTATGTTTCATTATCAGCGTTCATTGTACTTTGGCCAGTAACTTACCTCACCGTCACACTTACGACGCCCCGTCAAGAAATAATTCATTACCGAAGAACCCTCTGCTGAAAAACAAAGCACAACAGCTTCGCGCACGAATGCGTGAATTTACAAAGCAAACACCTGTGTGCGTAATGGCGTAGACGGTATTCCATATGCGTTTAACCGATAAGGAGATCTAACATGTCAAGTAATTGGAGCCATAGCATTGATTTCTGCTCTACTGACATGACGTCCGCGTTTCATTGCAACGCAAAATGCCACTGATACATATGTCAGCGTTATGTACAAATATGGGACCATCCAAAGCATTGGAAATAAGCGTGCAATTTATTGCAGTTTTGTGAAATAGTATTCAGACAGGCGCTCAACAGGTCGAGTTTGGAGGCGTTACATGTACTATATTGGAAATTGGTGTTATACATTGTCAAACAGATACATATGTTGGATCATCCGATGTACTAACCTTCAATAAAGCTGCTCATATACCATCATGTGACCTCCTCATTTTCGTTACTGAACATTTAATGGTGATGCCATAGCATATAAAGTGGCCTGGTATCATGACATGATTAACAGCATGTATCCCTTCTACTGAAGTAATAATGGCATCACAGAATCACACAATCAATCGTCATCTTCATATTCCTTATTTTTGCTTACACAAAGCTTGTTGTGTCGAATAAATTTATAATGTACTCGACGTAGCTCTAAAATTACCATATAATAGCTATGTGGATTCCAACAGCATACAGAAATGGAGGTGACAAATTGTCGTTTATTAATGAGATCAAATATATGTATTGTCCATTTAGTATTGCAGTACAACTTTCACGTCGTTTTAAGACCCGCTGATTGATGCATGTAATACCATGACTGACAGTAACATACGAGAGGAGAACCTTTTCTAAAGGTACTCCTCGCTAACGCCTGCTAAATGTCCCAATTCTTGTCGAAATAGCACGCAAGATGTGTTAGCACAACAACTGGACATCAGCATTTTCTACAACCATCAGTTTGCAAAAGGTTACAGTAGAACCTGGCATGACAATAAAAATCACAAGGACTGATATAGTGTAAGATCGAAAAGGTATAGGCGTTTCGAACATTGTTTATTGTTATTCGCATTTGGATGTCGCCATCATAAACCCGTAGTGCTAAATCACAGGTTCCGGTCAGCATCGTTTAGCGAATCAAATCATTATCATTAAGCGAATCGATACACCGCCCCATGGAGCCATACTCATACATACATGGGTTTGAATTTTGACCCATTATCTAAGCAGAGTCAATAATGCATACTATGACAAAAATCTTCCTGACGTTAGAATTTATTATAGTCTGACAGGGTAGGCTATTCAATCATGGGTGGCGATATCAAATTATATCACTGCATTAAAAAACGCAGTTGATACCAGCGGCACACCTGCAGGCACCAAAAGAATTGCGCTGTTGCCAAGATCTTATATCAGCTCAGGGCTTCTATGCGCAAATATAGTTAACATATCGTTTGGATTTTCGAAATAATCGCGGTAAATGAACGTTAAATTAAGGTACAAGCATGATTCAAAACTCTGCGAGTGACTTTTTGGATGAATTGATTAGCAGTGGGGATAAATAGGGAAGTGGAAGAACCTAGCTCAAGCGCTCATGTATTACACAGCCAAACCTAGCAGTCATCAGTCATATTCTGATTTGAAGGGGATCACTACATTCTTGGATATATATATATTATATCTGCCAATTTATCAGTATCCATCATTTGGGTTCTTGATAAATAACCATCCCTCAATGACAATTACGCAAATTTATGTTGTATATATTGCAGTGTGTACAATGTAAGTATGGTATGATTGATACTCCTGAAACAAAATCATGTTTCTACTGAAATATGTAGACTCAGAGCTATGTGTAGGCTCGGATTAAAAACCGTAGTGCATGTCATTTTATTTTGTCTATCCAGCTCAATGCTGTGACTGTACAATGTGGTACAAAAGCGCCACGCTATAGTTGTGAAGTATTCATGAGCGAATCGTCTTGGAATGACATTTTCCAGTCAGTTGATAAAGACACGAATATGAAAATGACAAACTGTCATGACAGCAGTAAAGCCAATAAGGACCTCCATCGCACACAATGACATCACCTCACGGTCGATCAGCCTATAACTTAACGCGTAGCAACACCAACGTGTCTGTGATGGCGACCTCCAAGTGTAGCCAAAAACTAGATGGTTTGCAATAGAATGGATCATTTTTGCGATATGAAAGGATATGTAAGTCGCTACACGAATTGGTCTCTATTGCGAGGTTTGACAGGGTGAAGAGAACGATTTTGTTGTTGCTTCATATTCTGCGGAGTGAGAGCGCAATAATCTGACACGAATGGAACTATGCATGTTAATCATTTAGGGAATGTCAGATTTGATGCTTGAAATTACACAAAGGATAAGATGTAACTGAAATTCATTGATCCGATAAGCGTGTAGAATCGCCAGGCATAACAGATCAAACCGATAACATCATATATCAGCTACTATGGGTAGGTATATGTTGTCTTCAACTACAACGGAAATAAATCAGATTGAGGTCAACAAGAGTAAAATAAATGAGTTCCTGTGAATAGTTCCACCTGCAGTGAGCCTATTTAACACCATTAAACACCAGCATATTCAACGTTTAGCATCGCTTAAATGTATGTAGTGAATTGATTGATGTAAGCATTAATTTCAATAGACATCACTAAATCACTAATTCAAGACGGCCTTTGGCGAAAACAAACTGAAAATCAACAAAACGCACGAGCAGCTTTGTGAATGGATTTGATAAAGCGGAAGATGCTCCTAAACAGGGCGGCAAATTTGTCATTATGCATCCATGTACATAAACAACGTTTGTTGTTTTGTGGTTCAGTGTTGAATGCCATAAAGGCCATAAGCCAACAATGGACATATATTTGACTAATAACACATCCTAGACGGCCTGATCATCTTTGTCGTTCTTTCAAACCAAGAGTTCGATATCGCAGTCTCCAACAAGTCGGAATATGGACTGCGACTGGCAGTAACATATGACCATTGCATTTAATAACAGTGGCATTCCTGTCTGATAAAATAGTCGTATATTATTTGCCTCTGGATAACATCAATATATAGGATACAGCCAACATTAATTGATATGGAACCATTCGATTTGAAGCAATATATGGCGAAAGCGAATACCTCTTGACGCATTCTTCCTAAGACAAACCTTGGTGATGATAAGCCGCAATGGCTTGTTCTATAAGCAGTATAAGGATTATTTTGGTTTCTTTTATGACGTATTAGTCAGATGCATATGTTGCGTGTCAGACTGCTGTCTACCACTGCATAGTGTTCTGAATGAGGCCATTTTGAGTTGAGATGCCCTTCGTTCGTGTGTTATATCTAAACCAGCTTGAAATCAAGGAAACTTTGTTTTTATTATGCCTTTTCTTTACCCATTTTGCTCCAAATAGTTACTTAACCAAAGTCAACCAAAAAAACGAATCGTGATAGTCAGTTTACTAACTGCTCATAGAACTCTTTGTTATCGATTACAAAGGTTTGACTAAGGACGAATTCGTCATAAGGTAGTTTGTTTCGTCTCAATCTGCTCAAAATGATATAGTATTATATAAATTCGTGGCTGAATCGCAGGTAATGATGCTACTCCGAGAAATAAATATATATATAGAGATATATATATATATATATATATATATAGATATATATATATATATATATATATATATATATATATATATATATATATATATATATATATATATAGATCTATATATCTATATATATATATATATACATATAAATATATATATATGTTTATATGTATATATATACATTATACATATATATCTCTCTCTATATATATATATATATATGTATATATATATATTTATATATATATTTTTATATATATCTGAGATATATATATTTACATATATATATGTACATATATATATATCACATATATATATATATATATATATATATATATATATATATATATATATATATATATATATATGTTAATATATATATATACATTGTATTTGTCGCAATGACCTACCAGAATAACAAACCAACAAGTTAACAACCTTTTCAATATATAGCAAGTCAATGAAATAAAAAAATAGGAAAACCAACTATATATTTATATATATATATATATATATATATATATATATATATATATATATATATATATATATATATATATATATATATATATATATATATATATATATATATGTATTATATATATATATATATATATATATATATACAGTTTAGTTGTCGCAATGACCAACCACAATAACAAACCAGCAAGTTAACAACCTTTTCAATGTATAGCAATAAATGTAATAAAAAAATAAGAAAATCAACTATATATGCGCACACGTCCGAAATACATTTGAACAGCTCCAGCCCGTGTACGTCCATCTCTACAATAAAAAGCAATACTTGAATATGGCACGCTATCGTAAAGCACTTCAACACTTTTTGTAGTGTTCATTAATCACAATATTCGAATTGCCCAGCTTACAAATGACCTGGTATCATATACCTGATCCTGTTCCTGATCTGAGGTGGACACCGGGACAGAAACAGTGTCAGCTTGGCTCACATAAACTTACAAAGAAGTTAATACCATTTGAGGTCAGAACGGTGCACGACTGAAGAATGCCCAGTGTGCAACGCAGCCAAAGAATGTCGATTTAGGTATGCTGTGCAGAGGTTCTATAAAGCCCTTGCTCTCGAAGACTTGTGATGCCACTGCGAATGTTGGCGAGGTGTCGCAGGAACAAAAAGACATTGCCATTTGCTGCTGCAAGACAAAAGCTTGCAAACGTAGCCTTGTCGCGGACAGATTAGACATGGAAGAATTAGCCAAATTTAAACAAATAGAATGAATCAACCTTACAGGCATTCAATCAGCTAAAGGAGGATATTTCTAATCTACAAATCATTGATAGGATGTTTGTTTTAGTGAAGAATGCATCCGGTGCTCCTGCAGCGTTGATGCAGACCGAGGACCACATGCTGAAGCCTTTGTTTGTACATCAGTGGGAAATTCAAACCAGTCGAACCTCGTTACTTAATTATCGAACGGGAATGCTTGTCATTTTTTGAGTGGGCTGCGTAGAATATGGATGCGCACTTATGCGACTGTAAATACATTTTGCCGATTGATCACCTACCATTGTTTTTACTTAATAGATAAAAAAATGAGACAATGATCAGGTAATGTGCTGGGCACTAACGCTTCAACAATATTGGTTTTTGTTGCAGATTGTCAAAGAGAAGGACAGCGCATTGCGTAAGTCTGTGCTGGCGAGTGATAGAATTAAGTGCAAATGGGTGATGCCGAATTGAGTGAAATTTGTATGCATATAATCAATAATAGACATTTATGCAATAATGTGACCTGATTTATGAGTAAAAAATGTGACACTGTTGTGATATAGCTGCTGCATAAATATTTTGCATTATTTAACGGGTGGCAATTGACTTTAGAGTAAACTCGAAAGGTTTTCTCCAAAAGGTTGGGCAATTTGCGACAAAAAATGTGTTTGACGGGTTTCGTCTTAGCAAGGGCAGATTAATGTGTAATGAAACCTGATCTTGGCGAGTATGGGTCGACTTTGCCGACAGAAAAACCGATTAGAGTGGTGCCCATGCTAAATGCTATTCAGCTCCTGCAGATTTTTTTCCCTGTATATTTGTCTGCTGTACCAATGTGTTGTGCTTATATGAATGTTGTATTTACGTGTTGCGCATTCTTATAATTATATAACTGCTGGATTAACCTCTCATGCAGCCTATAGTATAAAAAATTAGTCTTAGTGGTATTTGCACGGGATGTTCGTGATATGTGTGGGCTGCAAGTGGTTACGAGGGGCGTAAAACCTAAAAAAAGGTCTATACAAGGTTATCTTTTTATTAGGTCCGCCCAAGAGCAACAATTACGTTTGTAAGACGGATAGTGATGTACAGAGCAGGAAAAGATATATTCTCGATGCATGACATATGCCGCTGCTGCACTGCAATGTTCTGAGGCCATAAGGCCGTAGTGAAATAACACCCGTGTGTACTGTTCTTATAGTTGTATGTAAATGTATATATAAAATATGCATATATATATATATATATATATATATATATATATATATATATATATATATATATATATATATATATATATATATATATATATATATATATATATATATATATATATATATATATACATATATATATATATATATATATATATATATATATATATATATATATATATATATATATATATATATATATATCTCTATATATATATATATATATATATATATATATATATATATATATATATATATATATATATAGTGGTAATTTATTAAACGGCAAAAACGTGTCCCAAAGAATCCGCCAAACAGCTGTTTTTATATTAAGTTGCCATCGGCCAAATTGCATTTTCTTTTACGACACTCTGCTCATTTTTTCCGAAAATCAGATTAGTCTCACTTGGAGCAGCCATGGCTTTTGCTTTTTGGCTGCCAAGCAAAATTATATTGTTGAATTCCAAACGCATCAGATCTCATCTGAAGCAGTGGATTGTGTATGCTGGGTCGGAAATTAAGTGTTCCGTAGACTGAAGGTACTCACAAACTTTTTTAAAGAGAGCTCAATGCCCTGCACTGCTCGCCCTGTCTTTCAAGTTGGCCCAGTTATTGCAATTGTTTGAATTGGCCGACGTGTGATGATATTCGCGGTGCGTGGATAGATGTGTACGAAAATTAGTTCGTAACACAAATAACTTGTACGATCTTGCATTATATAAGTCTTATTCGTTTGATTGTCATTAACAGGGTCTGCTGCCGCTTTCGCTATCATACAATTGTAGGAAATACAGCGTACATGCTACCTCGACTTGTGTTAGGATATTTAGCTGGCGTTAGCTAGGAATTGGGATACGTTTTGGAAAAGCACTCCTGGTGTATGATACTACCATTGAGAATAATAAGAGCTTTAATCATCAGAGTCTTAAAACAAAGTGAAAGGTGTATTAATGCCATAGCTAGTACAGTACTGAACGGACAGAACTTATCATTTGTCACAAACATATTTGTCACAAATATATTTGATTACATTAGTGAAAGACTGTTTGTCAAATCCTTTGTTTTTGTGTTTTATTGACAGCAACATAGCTATAATATACGAATATCGAGACATTAGGAAAAAGCAATCCAAAGCGATATGAAAAAGACTTTTATTGTATGATTCCATTACTACTACAGTTGAAGGAGTGCAAACCGTTAATCATATCCAGATAATCAGCCTGCTTGTATGATATGGTGTCTCCATTATCTGATCAGCAACGGAAATCAGGGAGTGGTAAAATCACCTGGATGGTCATGGTTACCAATGAGCATCGTAACCAAAAATAATAACGAAGAACGTTAACATCTGCCAAAAGCTGAATAATAATGGCAGCTGTGCTTTGTGAGCTGTCATATTCGCGATGGTAAATGAGCAATGTAAGTGAAGGTTAGTACATCAGATGACCCAACATATGTTCCCATGTGACATTTTATGAAACCCATATTTAATCATGTGCATTAAAATGGTTCCCAACTTAACCTGTGGAGTGCCTGTCTGAATACTATGTCACAAAATTACATAACATTGCCTGGACATCGCCCATTGTATTGATTGGCCCAAATTCACATGTTGCGCTGAGGTATATATCATGTTAAGTCAGTAGAACGGAAATACATACTGCTGCTGAAAAAAACTTGCCTCGGGACCTCTCGTTTATTAGTCTCACATGTCTGACGCCGTCTTTTTGCATTATTTGTTACACAAGACAAGTTCCGTATTTGAAAACTCGGTGGTTGTGTGACATTGTAACACTTTCGTCAAATACAATATGCGTTCGCGAAAATGTAAAGCCCCTAAAAATCGGAATTACAATATATAAATATATATGCACATACAAATATAGAGGAATATTTTCACAACAGAGGTTTCCCACTATTTGGCTATCACATATTTCTTGATGGGGCGTCTTATGCATGACGTTAACAGTAGATTACAAACAGCAGTTTCAACAATGTCAGCTGAATAAATGCTGGCTATGTCGTTTGAAGCTCGGCGGCAAGTTTTGTAATGCAATTCGAGGAGTGGCCTCAAAGAAATCGCTACAAATTGACATGCACCTTGTACCTGGTTATTCCTGGGGGATGGTTCTGTTCCAATCGCATGTGATATCACTCATGCATTATGTAACATCGTTTATGTGATAGAAATTCCATTGTGGAATCACATTATGGCAAAATGCTAGTAGAACATCATCACTGGAAGAAATTATTTTATGTCGAATGAAATGTGTTTGATAGAATGCGTCCGGACAACTATTTGATCGCACGCTTTGCAAGCAACATACGACGCGTCGCGCATCACACAATCCGTTATACTAGTTTTTTAATCCCATAGAACCATGGCATATTTTGCTACAAACGAGGCAATGAATGCATGAATGGCTATATATTACATAGATCATATATAATGCAACGCCCTGTTTAGAACCGAATTCACAGTAATTGTGGGGCAACTTATGATTAGCTACAAAGCCACATTGGTGTTGTGGCTTTCTGTTAAATAGAGCCATTGTATTGTATATGACATTCTGTAGCAGCTATACCTTATTATCATTTTGGCCAGGTCACAAGTATTTTGCAAGTAAATCGCACATCATTGCATATTATCATTGCTACGTTGCGTGACATCATTATCATTCAAAAATACTGTTGCTTTAAAATAACATGCCGCTATTTTGTTACTTAAACCAGAGCAATAAAAACTCATTCATCCCATGGATCGCTAGACAGAGTAGCGACACCTTTCCAAATGGTTGTCCGATCGATCATTCACAACATTGGTACTATCAGCAATGCAATTACTTGCCGTTGGCTTAGGCAATATTTTACCTAGGTTGACTCGCCTGCTATATTTCTGATACATATCTTTCGTGTCAGGCGACTGTCGGCGAAAGTGACGTGCTCGGCCAGTAGCAGTATAGAGATAACATTTGATTAATGGGATTCATGCCAATATAAATCCACATTGGGCGACTTAAGGGTATCGACGTTCTGGAAGTCACGTTTTGTATGCTGCTGTTTGCTGTCTTGCATGATGTAGGCTTGACTATATGATTATCAACCAGGAATGGTCTTGGCCAAGAACAGGTATTACGCTTTAAGCAATTTGCTGATCAGTTAATTATTCAAAGCGCACAAAAAACGATTTCTTTCAATGAAATTCTGGCAGTTGCATTTACCTTTCAGCCTTTCGAGTGGCTATGCAACAAGGTGAGATAGCTGACAAAAGCAACTATCAGTCTCTTGACAAAGACTACTTACATGAAGCAAGTCAATTAGGCAACCTAGCGTCTAAGCAATTGTCACACCTGGGCTTAGTCTGCTTGTTCAACAACGCTTTGGGCCTAGATATGGCTGCGCGCTTGAATGTTCTGAATTAGTCGACAATATAAAATTGCTAAATGAATGTGATCAAACCAGTGTTGTGCATACCGGTTCAGTTGATATGTACCATTTTAGACGCGGCTTATTGCTTTGCGGTGATAATGGGATCATATGGTACAATAACACCTATCCTAACATTGATATGCACATTTCTCTGGCTGATCAAGCACAATCTAGCATTGAAAACATTATTGCAATTCCACTTGAATTCATTGTCTGGTGTTTGTGCCATGTACTGATATCCCTTAGAAAAAGGCTTACATATCAAACGTACATCGCTGCGCTTGTAAGCAGACACTACAAGCGCCCATCTGTGGCTTGCAGACCACACACGGTTAAAATTATATATATGAAGTAAACTGAGGATCTTGATCAAATTTACTCTATCTACCTAGATATACATCAACATTAGAAATCACACACTGGCTTTAATTGAGGATTGGTGTGGATTGTCGTGTCTCACTAGGAGAGCTGATTTTCGATGTCATTCGGGCGCTAAAGTGTCTATGGCGCAAAGTTTTATTCCTGTTTGAAGGTGATACAACAGCGAATCGACCTATGTAAGTTTCGATACTCAATCATACATAGAATAGGAACTTGTACTTAAAATGTAGCGTGCACAAGATCCATCGGAAGCCTGATTTAAAGATTTAAAGATCCATTGATTTGCTCACGACTGGATCGATACAACAAGATGTCGAGTGAATGGATTACGTCAGACGTGACGCTGATCTCTGTTTTGACGTTCATCGTTTACAGTATGGATAATTCCCCCTGTGCAAAGATACGACAAGCATGTCGTGAGTTTTACTCGGCAGATGAAATTCATGAAGCGAAAGAAGCTTTATGGGCCGTAGGGAACAGTGACATCCTTCCGCCATTCGTTAAGAGACGTGATTCCCCAACTCGAGCAGAAGTTGATGCAAATATTGACGACATTATCGGGGGACTCCAGAAACTAGATGCTTCTGATAAGATGCCCCAATTTGCTGCGAGTCCTCAAGGTTTGCATCGCATTCCTAAGGCTATCCCCGCAGAAACGTGTCCAATATCGTTATGTGAGCGAGTGTCTCAGTTAGAAGATGCATTGCAAAAGTTGAAGATACACATTGAAGAGGATAAATGTCATAGACGTTAATCCTATGCATCAGTCGTGACCTCGCGCTCTCATGATGAAACACCCAAGCTGATGCAGGAGATAGCTATCTCTGATACTACACCGACCTCATCACCAGCACTTACATCTACTACTGGGGCATCAACTGTGAAAGGTGCTCTAAGAACTCCCACGGCTGCTGCCACAACTAACTTGTCGTCAGCAGTACCCATATCTACAGCCAGATCTCCAGATGAGAATGAAGAGTTTCAGATTGTAAAGAAGCGGAACACACGGAAAATCCGTCGCAAGGCTCGTCCGGTTACTGGAACTGGGACTTCCAACAAACTTCGTGGCTCACCTGAGCCAAGTAGACACATATTTGTCTACCGGGTTGAAAATATATACGACGAAATTCCGAAAAATTGAATATTCATGCTGCATGTGGTGATGTTGTGTCGAAAACTAATATGCTGATGTCAAGATTCGGTCACTGTACAGTAAATGTTCGTAATACACTATTTGACAAATATTGCACACGTTTTTATGGATCCCCGTTATAGACGCTCTCGAGTAATTAATTTAAAAGCTTGTGTTACTTGGCGCAAATGCATCCGCCATATATGGAAACTACACCCTAGAACAAGATCAATGTATATTCCTTTTTTAGCTGGTAGATTACCACTAAGAGAACAATTAATGTTGCGATGTATGAAATTTTTCTTAAATAGTCTTAATAGCACGAATGATCTTGTATCGGCAGTTAGTCGATTATGTGCCTTTAGTAATTCGAATGTCGCAAATAATATAAGATATATTATGAGTATCGTTAATCTTAATACTGCTACGATTTACGACCAGACCATTACTTTTAATGATATTTCAAGCAAGATTAGTCTACCGAACATTGATCAAGAAAGATTGAACTTTGTTAACTCCATACAAGAACTTTGTCGGGCCCGTGAATGTGTATATATTCCCGATTTTTCGCACGACGATATCAATGTTTTACTTAATTTTATTTGCACATTATGATGGCACCCCACGCTTTGTTAAATGATTGCACTTGAACTTGATCGTCATAAAATATCTGTACCATGAGTGCGAAATAAATGCTATTATTATTTGGTACATAAGCCTACAACCATAATCTATAATTATATAACAGCAAAGCGACAAAGAATTTAAATCTTTCATTGCGTGAACAATTTGTCATATATGTGTTTGGATTATATTGCCGTTGTGCGCTACGTCGAAACAAACACATGGTTCACTCAAAAACTTCCAAGACCTATACAATTATGGCCTTGGAAACAAATCGCAACTTCATCGCTTCAGTTGTTGCGAATGGGATCCGGCAATGTATTTTCGAAATGACACAAGGTATAGATTAGAGGCACAGACTATTCTACCTGGCCATCCAACTTTGATCAACCTGCCAGATATAAAGCGCTCAGCTACGCTCACTATTTATTTTATGTTCCAAAACAAGAGCATTAATATTGACTGCGTGATAACGAAGTGACCTACTCAATCTCCATTGTAAGTTTCTTAATTGCCAATTTTTTCTATGTTACCTTGTTGGTTGTTGTTTTAGCAAATAACTTGCACGAAGACAGTCTAACACTAAAATTGCTCGACCACATCACCTTTATATGACAAATTCCTTACAACAGAGGTGCAATCTGTTATTTTGTAGGGGATACATAATGCAACAGAACGGAAGGTTAGCAAAAACTAGACTCAGACTGATGCAATCATACACTGCTTGTGCCGTAAGAAATGATGTATTTACCAGTTGAAATGGATAAGGCTGCTTCTTATGTCCGGCGCATGGGTTCAGAATAGCCTGTTTTAGAATAAATATGTGACATATACTCTTAAGTGCAATAAATGGGAACCCAATGTGTCACCATGGTACACATTTGCGACGTGAAGAGGTTTAATGTGCGTTCCTGGCTTCTCGTCACAAACGAGTTAGTAATCTTCTATGTCAGTTCCTGTCTGCTGGTGTGTGCCAACTGCAATATGTATAACTTAATATTGCTAGTAATTAACTCCCCAAAGGCTGGTATTGTAAACCAATCAGATGATAAGAAGCCAATTATCCGAGTCCCTCGAACATATTAGGTCACTTGTAATCATAAGAATGTTGTCAGCAACATAATGATTTTTATTCATTGAACATGAATGACCTTGGTGTGATGATATATATGGACACATGGTCTACGCTTGCTGTAAGAATTCGTAGGGGTTTCAATTGATAACATTGGCTATCAATTATTTTGAAAGTTTGTGCCTGTCGAAAAACAATTACAAAACATACTAACGAAACCAAGGTGCATATTGCAGTTCGTAAGGCACCTCGTGATAACAGTCATCACCTTATGCCCCGAGGGTCCGGGTGTACAAGGCAGTACGCGGCGCTCCTCCATCGCTGATCTCTTCCTCATTTGTATGCCAGATGCTGCTTGATTTTTCCCAGCGCTGGAGATAACCGCCATGCGCTGGATATTCCCCGTCAGACTACCATTGTCCTTCATTAGAGGAAGCCCTTCTAGCTCCGTCTCTAGAGTGTCAACGTTGCCGAGATTCTCGACTACGATAGGCACAACCTGTGTGGTATAGCTGTTAGTTCTGGCTGAATCGGCTTCGAGCGCAAAGTAACGTGCTCGCTTCTCAGTAGTTTGGTCATGCACAATGTGGTCGAGGGTCACGGCCAGGTCGACGTATAGTCGTCACTCCTTCTTGTCCCTGAGCAACAGGCCCGGCCTTCTCTGCACCTGTCGATTAGTGGTCGTCAGACAGATATCCCAGACGAGCTTGAACTCATTGTTTTCCACCACATCTGGGACACACGTCCAAGTTTCTTTTATCGATTCGCCAGCTCCACTACCAATTAGTATTGAACAACGCCATATACTGCGTCAAGCCGTGGGAAGGGCAGCTTACTAGAATGTGATCGAGGGTTTCCTTTCCCTCTTTGCACAATCTGCATTTTGTTGAGCCTTGATGCACTCCAATTACCTTGCTGTGGACCCTTGTTCGAGTCACGTAGTCCTGTGCCGCAAGGATGTGGGCAGCCGACCCAGCGTCCACCTCACCTCTTTCAACCATCTGTATGCGCTTACTAAACTCGCCATGCTGCTAGTTCCTTCGCAAATCAAGCCATTCTTTTATTTGGCCCTCACGGAGCTTTCTGGAATATCTCCCACTGCCTCGTTTCCTCGCTGCAACAACGTTGCACGGCCGGGCATCGTCCTGCACATGTTCGCCGGTACGCACTTCTAGCCTCAATGGATCTAGTCTCCCCACAACGTATCAAGACAGGCAGAGCCACCTGGTAATCGACCCTGAGGCTCTTGAACCCCTATCCGCTCTTTTCAAGTGGAAGTGATCCCTGCTCGTTCAGAAATTTCAGGCCCAGTTATCAGACATTGCCGTTGTTGCTGCGATCTATGACTTTACAACGGTTGAGCCTAGAAGTAACGCACTTATCCATTCCTAGGCGAGAAGCTTCTGATACACGGACTACTGTCGATTGGAAAGCTGGAGCTTGGCTCAGGTCTGTCCAGATCTTTAGGTAATCCATATAGAATGCGTGGTTGATCGACCCTCTTCATTTGTATCCACGCAGTTTGTCGAGAACTGCTCTCAGGGCTTCGATGGTTAACCAGCAGGCGACTAGGGCAAACGGATCACTTTAGAATAGCTCCCGTCGGTACCTTACCTCCGCTGTTTCTTCTATTTTCCCCCTCCCTCACAACGTACCGAGTGTTCCTCTTACATGCAATCTCTTTGAGTGTGCGAGTAAACTACCCGGTCAGTCCAAGCCCGTCGCACGCCTTCAGCGACCGTGCATGTGGAACCATGTCATATGCTTGTTAGAAGTCATACGACATGACTTGCCGATCTTTGCGTCGTTGACCATCATCCGGTCTACTGGCAGGCTATCAAAAGTTCCTCTTTGTCCCCCCACCCACTTGCCGTGCGCAAGTTAAATAGTACCTCTAGCCAGTTTTCCGCTGCCCTTCCATGGTCGCGAGCCACTCCCCTTATCAGACTTCTCTGGTCGACCCTCCCGATCTTATTTCGCTTATCCGCTGTAACTATTCGTAACCCCTGTTGACTGGGTGGGGTCTATCAGACCTTCGTTTGTCGTATCCCACTAGCTGGCCCAGTGCGAATTGAGCCGCCGTGTAGGTGGCCGCACTGAGCTCTTCTCATTCGCTGTTGCTAGTCGGGTCTCGTCAATGAGTTCGTCCTTCTTTTCAACTGCTCTTCTCCTCATTTTGTAAAGGCTACGCTGGGCTGCAGAGCAAAATAATTCCTTCAAGGGACATGGATCACGGCCCAGGGTAAGCATTCTCTCGTACTACCAACATCTTCTTCTCCGTTTGGCTCTGGGACTTCACCGGTTTGACTCTAACCTACCCTTTCCTCTCTTCCTACTTCCGGGACCCAAGAGGATCAAGTCGAATATAGCATTGCTTTAAACTTTTATATTGGGTACGGATGACTTCAAGTGTACCAGCCCTTTCGCTCCCAGCGTACTTTTTCTTAACTCTGGACACCCAGGTTTCAGTTTGAAGGTAAGACGCCTTCGGAGCCTTTTACGATGTGACAGTTTTAGTTTAAGCTGGCTGTCTGGGTCCCGTACGTACATAGGGCACCACGAGAAAGTAATATCAATGACGCAACTCTCTCTCCATGGAAGATGACCCTTACGATGGGGCACATGCTTCTCTGCCTGTCGTGTAGGGGTTTTTCGTGCTACATCGTAGTCTCACCCAAATAAGCATCTAATTCCACCAAGACTGGTTCTAGGTAGGTTTTTTATACATTATTTTGGTGTCAAGGTACACTGATGCTTTACCGCAGTATTCTGCTATTATTCAGGTAACAAAGTTTGTAGTTAATATTAGGTGTTGCAGCAATTTATTTACTTAACAGCCACTTCTTTACAATTACGTCAGACTTAACAAAATCAGTGTATGATTATCATGGCAAACGAATGTATATTCTATGATATTTTCCGCCTTATCTATTTCTGGCAACTTTTGTTTTCACGTTTACTTGATCAAAGTGAAAACGACACGTGCACGTTATTCGCACTTTATTGATCAGTTTATTATATAATGTTAACAAAGAATGATTCCTTAAGCGGATATTTCGGCAGCTGCATTTACTGACAAAGCCACTAAAAGCAGAGAGATTGTAAAGAACACTTTCATTCGATGAACTTAAGTAATTGCTGCATGTCGGCTTCCTTGATGGTCATCCTCTTTATCAGTCTTGTGAGTGACTGCAAAGCAGGGTGGGATATTTATTTGATGGGATTTGCAATGTTCTTATGCACAGCTAGTCTACCTTTATGTCAGAGGCTTCAAGCAATGCAGCACTCTTAGTTAGATTTGTTGCGCTATCGTTGATGGTATGTGACATTCCTGAGACGCTGAAGATGAATTGTTAATCTAGCTATACCAATAAACTGCTAATATGGCACGCACTTTTTATCGCCTCATGTCAGTCTTTTGCACCCTGCTATTAAGAACTGTGTGCCTCGAAATCAATATGAGAATGCAATTCATTCGCCGGGCGGATCAATCGTCAAAGGTTATAACGACGATACGCATCTGTTTGCATAGTGGGCATATTTCTGCGATGGGGCAAGTGTGTCTCCCACTCAGTTAACGGCATAAAATGTTGCTGGAAAATTCAACTATAAGTCGCTTGACGTAGGCCACTGGCGTGTCGCAAGTCGATAAATCAAACGAGTGCCAAAGGAATTGCGTCACATGTGCTATGTAAACTCATTTAACAACGGTTAGGGCCTAGATACTGCTGCTGCTTCATTGTGTGTCGACCGACAGTCACTTACAATATTAAATATCTCCATAAATGCTTGCCCGAAAGCAACGAAGACAACGTGTTTTGTTAATGGGTAGATGCACGAGGCTGTATGATGCGAGATACGCGCCGACATGTGAAGGCCATGGAGTGGAGATGTATATTAATCACTACCCCACTAACAACACTACTAATTTACGACGACCACGGTGCATAGTTAGCCGTATAGTTCCACATGGCAAAACAAAGACGAATGCAGCACACCATCCATCAGCTGTATTAACGCTAGTTCAATTTGATCCATCGGTATGATGAATACAGGTTACATGCACTACGCTTTGGCGTATTGATTTTCGGATATAAAAAATGACCTACTTAATCGTAGCGGACCGATTGCTGAAGTAAATTAATGATGCTATATTTCAAATCATTTGTTATTATTCACTTACAGGGCTAACTCAACGGTATAATGAAAGCAATTCTAGCGTAGATATCTGATGCACAATGTCTTGTGAGGATAGGATTAACCAAACATTGGCAACACTATCGCGCTTCCGCTTACATTAGCGGTCCTGTATCTAATGCGTGACGCTCCATAGCATATAACGACTGTGCCCCTTATTGAAATAACACGTCCCAAATTCAACGCGTATCATGTGTACTGTCACAGGATTATTTGAGACAATTGACCTCATTCGTTGTTAGGTTATCAATTGGTCATCACCCAGTTACAATTGCATTAATCTTATAAGCCGGCGGGTTCAATATAAAGTTACACATAAATGTGCACAAATAGAAAACAAGAAGATTCATCTAGATGTGGCTATGATTCAGCGCGTAATAGAACCGACATGGCGGCCACACAGACCGCCACATAAAACCGAAAACACGACAGCTGGCGGTATAATCAAACAATTTCCTGCAGATATCAACAACAACAAACTTTGACAGCTATAAGAGAGGTTTGTAGCTGATTGAAGTGGGCTCAATGACAGACAATGCCGGGGTGAAGAGAACCATGTGCCACTTTACATAATGTAATATGCTGGCCAGAGAAACTTTATTTATCACACACTGGCGGCTCAAATGTTTCATTTCAGGTGCGGTATAGATTAAGGAGGAAATGCACAGGTATAAATGGGATTAGTTTTATATCTTCGCTTATCGTGTGATAGCTTAACGTTGCAGGGCAATGCAATTGCATCAGATATCGGTTGCACTGTGTGTCTACGAAATGAATACACTAAGGAAAATGATTTATTAGATTGATGACATGTTAGATAGCTTTATTGAAGTGTTTCTAGTGTTCCATGCAAGATTGCTGTTTTGATGCTTGCCTTTTTACCATCATCAACAACACGTCGCATATCACGCTACAGGCTTTCATCGATGAGCGTCGATTGAGATTGGTTTATTTGTAACATTGCCAAAGGCGTGTTGCATATAGCAGCAATACTTGCTGTCATGTCAAAGAGATTAATACATGATACTGTCGGATACAACGTGGTTGATTTTGCGGCTTTGCTTTGCTGTAGGCTGGCCGCATAAATGTAATCACTCACTACGTCTCTCACCCGAAACCCAACCGCCAACCAAACACTTACCTAACACCCCCAACCCCCCCCCCCCCCCTCCAAACCACACACAGTTTAATAAGGATACCGGCCTTACACATGGTGGATCCACCCATTATGAATGCACTCAATGTAACGGAACCTTGGGTAATGAAGGCGCAGTAGATCATCACGGCCATAGCTGCTCCCTGTAAATGTATTCCTTGTAACATGATCCGTTTATTACATCAAAGATGAGCAGCTATGCTTATAGTAAAACAACGACGATTAGCCATTTTTAACGATCGATAGATAGGTAGACAGATATTCATATGTATATATAAATATATATATATATATATATATATATATATATATATATATATATATATATATATATATATATATATATATATATAGATATATATACATATGAATGCACCCTTAATGTACTTTGAAGACACACCACAAGAAATTACATCTTTCACTAGGGGCAGCATATGTCCACACCAGTAGTGCAACCTCAAACAAAGACTTGCAATATCTTCCAGTTCCCACGATTCGCAAATTTTTCACAAGGATGGGTATTTTCATACACAATGGCCAATTATGCTAATTGCTACACCTGATACATTTTGCTTAAATTGACAAGTATGATTAAATTACTAAATTGATAACACAGAGCACGCACCGGTTCAGTTCCTTTCGATCTCATCATAGCAACGATGATGATCAAATATTCAGAAAAGTTGAATACTTTAAGGGTGTGGATGCATCAATTCAACACATGACACCTAGTGTATATGCATGGCTCTTAATTGCCTCAAGACATCATAATTTCAGAATCTTTTGCTCGATATTTCCGGATAGGACCACTAGGTCTACGGCTACCAAAATTACCAAACAGTTTCAAATTACCCGAACATGGATTATTATCTAAACTGAGACAGATATTTGCCACTGCCAGGCAAGTCTGTCCATAAACAAAAGGTAACTGTACATTGTTATTGGTCTTCTTAACCAATTGTGCTTCTAGACGGATACATACAACTCGTTTCAGCACCCTTTTGTGTGCTGTACAGTCTCAGTGACGTTGCGACCTCGATAACGATTCGAGTTCCTGCAGAACATTATGTGTATTGGAGATAAATGCCACCATACTGATCACATGGCGACCGTACAATCTCAAATCCGACAGCAGGATGTTCACTATTCACTTAACGGTCCACTATTTATATTTGTCTGCCAAATCCCCCACTCCCTAAGAGTACGACTGTATTTTTTTACCTACGGTCATAAAGCCGGTGCCTATGATGAAATTCATTCGACATAAACACGATACGTAGCTACCCCTTCACAGGCAACCTGCATTCGTCGCTGTTTGTTCACACTACGCACCATATTGAGGAGACTTGTTTTCGAATACGTATCCATGTCCAAATAATGATTTGCATTTATACCGGTACTGATGCGAGTAATTGTGTTCAATCTCCAAAGACTAACATACTGCAAAACTCTCAGCCAGCATGTCGTAACAACCGGCCATTTGTTGGTAAAGAATCGGACAACTCGTGTGTCACTTTTCGGAATACTGCCTAAGAATTAGCATATATTATTGAAACTACTAGTCAATCTCCGATCTAATTATGAACATTAAGTTTTTAAGACGTTTGATGTGAGCAATTTGTCCAAGTAAATAACAGAACAAATAGATAAAGTGGGAATATCATGGAATGACAATAATCATTGACAACTTTAGGCGGTGAACATTTTAACATGGAGAACATATGCAATTTGGGATGAAGTATTAAGGAGATGTATACGAGGGACAACAATACGAGATTATGTATGGTCTGTTTGTAGATTTATCGAGAATATCATCAGACTACACTCTAATGGGATTACAAACGTGATTACATACATTGTTTATTACATACTCTGTGTGGACATCATTTCTTACAATGCTGGACTAAGTTCTTCCTTTGCCGTAAGTGCAAGTAAGTGTTTTATGATTAAACAAGCACCACTAACCCGATTTCTCTCAATATCGATAGAAGATCCATCCACGGCGACTTTGTTTAAAAAAAGACGTTTTCGTCACAAATGCGATGACTGTGCATGCTTCACTCAATCGTCCTTTTGTTCGCGTCATACTGTTACGACGCGGTCAACAGGAATACAGTGCATTTATATTGTTGTTCAAGAGAACATGCATGTACTTGCACCTAACCTACTGCTAAATGCACCCGAAGAAAAAAACAGAGATACCTTGCAAATACTCATAGACGCTTACAAATAATAATAGCAATTAAATGCTACTCAGTCCTACTAGATTCAACTTAACGAGGTATTTAGAAGAAGAAGAGGGCTAACATAGTGGTAAGAGAAAACGACCACATCACTAGGAGGAGCTTCGGCAATATACGAAGTGATTACAGTTTCTGATTTGGTAACGCTACTGTCAATGATCCAATGAAAAGTACACATTTGCACGTTCATGCATACGATGCGGTAAAATAGACCATCTTGCATGCTTGATTTGTGACATTTTCCCCTGAAATCTTTACTTTGTAGTAAAATCAACGGGATCCAAGTATACGGTATCTGGATCACGCTATCGCAAGAATTTGCCTCATTACTCATCCCTTGTGCTGTTTCCTCCAAGCACACCAAATGAAGATCTTGTAAGAATAAGAATGAGATGTGATTTACCATAATGTGATGGGTGGCTGATTAAGGTATTGCCTTCCCACAGGTATTACTTGATAACACATTGTTGAGTTTAGGTGAGTGAATATGGGGGTTGACAACACTCCACTACGACCTGAAATGGTTTTCTAGTATTAGCAAACAAAAGTCTGTACCTATACCATTGCGGTAGTGCGTCGAGTAATTCCACTCATACAGGTGAGCCCGTCAATGTTCGCACTCTTACCACTTCGAGGTGGAGCGTATATGTGGCGGACACCATGAAATGAAATTCGGCGACGATTTATAACAAGACTTAAGTGTGACAATAGCATGTTTTATCTCATTGCCTCGATTTTCTGAAGATGTAAAAACTTATATAATGATGGTGACATGTTCAAACCATCTAAGTCAATGGCGTTGCTATTTGCAGTAAATTGCCCCTCGTTCAGTAAGCTCACAACTACGTTTACCACGTATATCACTTTCTAAGACATTTGTTTAATACATTGAATTGCCGATCGCCTACTGTGCCTCCTGGGACAACATCTGCCCGCTAACTCTAACAAATGGTGCAGTATAATGTGATCGCCATCGCATACATGACAAGGCAATTTTCAGAGGCTCCCAAACCTAATAAGCGGATAGTTCGTTACTAAGCACCTTAACAGGAAGCTATATTAAGCTCTTATCTTCATCTTTTCTTGGCGTGGCAGATATCCGTAAAAAATCTGACAATGTAGATGGGATGCTTTTGTTGTCAGCATTTAGCTCATCTCATGTCATGCTTAAAGTATTAAATATTCCCATTAAGTATTCCCATTCTCGGTGAATTTATCAGTTCTGTTAATCAGATAGCATATCCATATCATTATATCATTTTTCGATGTTAATACGCGAACTCTCCTTGATATACATTGCGGATATTATCATTGACTTTGCTATTTCAAAGAAACACGGGGACGCTACCAGACATTCACATGTAGGTCCAGAAGGGATCACGTTAATTTCAATGCAGCACGGATGCTTTTATCGATATACTGTACCAAAATTAGTGACAGAATAAGGTGATGAGAATGATCGCCTAAAACTCGGCTGACATGGTCAGGCACCGCTGTACGCGACCCTGTTATATTATGCAATGAGGGCGTTGCCGCTGATAAGTTGTAGTAGCGTTTGTTACGTTTTGTTTAATAAATGCAATGCGCAGATACGATTGTGTGTCAATAACGAATATACTACTTTCTTCATCAGCTGATTGTGATTATTATTATTTTTAAGCACTTCGCACTCGCCGGAAAATGAATCGTCATCATTGTGTCATTCAGCAGCCAGCTAGCGATCACATATATCTAATATTAGTTCCACGATCAGCTACGTAACAGCTGAGTTATGGATATATGCCCCATCCGCTCGTATTTTTCTAGCCATGTAATGCCTCAAGGATTGGTGACAGGCCCTATAGGTATGAACTGACATTCGTTTCAAAGGAAGACATAAACTACTTCCCTGAGATAATGAAGACCACGGGCCGATACAGGCTATGTGGATAGAGAACCTCATTAACAAGTACAAGTAACACTTCGTCTAATTGATACCATAATATACTATACACACACACACACACATATATATATATATATATATATATATATATATATATATATATATATATATATATATATATATATATATATATATATATATATATATATATATATATATAAATATATATATATATCCGGCCATAGTGGAGAGTTCAATCAACGACATTGAATAAAATTCATATATACATATGGTTCCCTTGTCAAACCTAATTCGTCATCTGATAGCAGCAAATGTATATGGCTCAGTCACTTTTAGAGAAAATTCGAGACAATTTCAGAAATGTTGAGTTGAAATAGTTGTTTAAAGCCTCTATATTATGTGGCAAGGGATATCATATCTGAAATCTGCGTGAAAGCTCTGAAATGCACTACCAAGAGCGGGTAACAACTCAACCTAGCAACGACGACTGACAATTAAGGATTCGCGCGCAGATATCTTCGCCTGTTAACGTGCCTTTAAGCAACTATCATTGGAGAGTCATCATTGTGAATATTTATGCACTTAGTATTGGTGGGACGATGTGATTTTGGTCTATAACAAGTGTATTGTCGTTTCAAGGACATACCTAATCGCTTGCTTCGTCATAGTTGCACTACGGGAACCTACGCAAATAGCATATTTTCACTGTTGGACTGAATTTTGTAGACATGCAGATTGATGCATTTGTAGCTCACACTGTATAAGTTGGCTAGGTTGGTGACAATTCCTGAGAAAGCCATTCATATGTAGTTTTAAGTTATTCATTATCGAATCTTCTTTTCTCATAATGTTAGAGTTTAATGTCGGTTTGTTTTTTTTCAAATTAAATAATAACATAATATGCGTATTGCTGCTGATGCAATGTTACAGATCTGGTGTGGGCGTGCTATCGAGCAGCATTTGCAATTTAAAAATCACTATATATCTACATATATATATATTTGCATATATATACATATATATATATATATATATATTTTACATATATGTAAATATATATATATATATATATGTATATATATATATATATAGAGAGATTTACATATATATATATATTTACATATATACATATACACGTATTTATATATTTACATGTATACATATACACGTATCAATGAATATATTCTTACAACCGAACCCACCCCATCGATAGAAATCATATAATGGTGTTTATCGAATAAAACGACGCACCGGCCAGCGATTCTATATCTTTGTCATTGCAGATACAGCGAGCCCCAGGTATTTGTATTTACTTCTCTAGGTTTGGTCCGGAAGAAGTTGTGGGCGTAACATTAACCATCCATATAATCCATCATGGTTAATGTATATCACTAGAATGCCCATATAATTGCAAAACAATTTAGCAGTGCTACAAAGCCGGTTCCCTTAGGCGTAGTGGTATACTGCGTCGCCTTTCGACCCTTAGGTTCGACACCAAGTTGTGAAAAGCTGCTTGGTTTCTCTATACTCGGATGATCACATTAAATGGCGCTTCCATCTCCGGCCCGCGAGCTTTATAGGATCGAGCTCGGCCTTCGTCTCAGCGGCCTGGGTTTCGAAGCATCGTCTGGGCAACGAATTTGTGCCAAGTGGGCGCTGTCACGTAAGGGGACCTGTCAAAACATAATAATCAGCCTCATCCATCCCCGTCGCGATGTCAATTCGCTTTTGAAAGTGACGTTAAATCCCAAATTTTCCATTCCTTTTTTTTGTAGAGGCACAAAGGTTCTCCAATTATTGAGGCAAAGACAGATTTTTAAAATTGTCGTTAGTATGTAAATGCTCACCTGGCGTAAAGTATCCATTTTATGAATTAATTCGGACGTTTACCGCGAAACATATGGCGGCGTCAGGGATAAATCGTCACTGCAACGACTGCTTTTCGTAGATGTACTCTTTATTGGAGCCCTGGAATCATTTCTGCACTGCCTTGGTTCGGAAGCTTTCTATAGCAAGAAACGAGGCTTTTTACTTGACACGGCACAGGTGATATAGCTCATTAGGGTCACGTGAGTTGTATTGACGCACAAGCTGCCCATGTCCACCATCGCTTATTGAAGCATCATCAAAACTGAATGAGACTTACGTTCTTTACTAGACTCTACAAATGCCACCCAATGGTATACGGAACACTCACCAACAGTTAAATTCACCTCTTGCATAATTTACGGCGGCAGAGGTTTGCAGCAGCCGGATATTACTCTTGAAGTTTATGTAAATTGCTGGCATTTGCTTGGGTGGCATTTTAGTAACATGGACTTCAATGAAAAAGAAGCTATCAATTTCCTGTTATCACAACACAGTTTTGATGGGCGAAGATTACGTAATGTAAGTATTCAGTTTGCATTGCCATGATCAGACGGGAATACAATATCATATGGCATCTAATTAAACCTTTCCTTTTCTACAAATGCAAGCAGAGGCTTGATGTGAAAGTTGGCACGCATTAACCGGATTTCACGTTTGTTGCGCTTGGTGCTGGTGATTAGATTTGAAAATGCACTTTTTGAGATTCTCTGGTGGATATTGGAATTTACAATTTTGTTGATGGCTGATATTAAGCACAACTTTGTTTTGACTGACTTGAAAACATATATTGTAGCTTTCGCCAAGCAGCGTAAAGCGTTTACAAGAAATAAGTTCAGGGCCATTCAACTTTGTCAAGATATAGGTAGTAGAAATCCTTACGGCCCATGTCTTGTGGTCACTTATTGAAGCCAAATAAAGGGACAGAAGGCAGGTCTTACATGCAATGCAACATCCGGATTAACGTGGACATACTGCTGCGTGCAATGACAATTCATTTGAAATGGACCGTGTTTTGGTCAATTAAGATTACCTTATGCCCGCAATGTAACACAAATAATTCGGAATATTTATCAGTCGAAGCCTTTTGGGCTCAATAACCATTGCAACGACGGATGCCCTATCAGCATATTGTAGCGTTATGTCAACAGATGTTCCTGCACTGCAACAGGGACAAAATCAATTACGTGCCATTGATCATGAATTAAATAATTTGTCACACTGCAATAATACCTTGTAGATGAACTTGTTGGGCGTTCGTGATGGAGCTGATGTTGTTCAAGGAAAAATCCTTTACACAAATCCTTCATGAGACTCAAACAGATATTGCCAGAATGCAGGCGACACAGTACAGGCGATTAATGATAGCATCTATATAGCTGCAAAGTAACGATATCAGGGCATACAGGCCCATGCCACAATTTAGGCATGAGTACTGGGTAATGTTATTATAGCAATTAGATGCGATTTATGATTACAATCACTGTCCCTTAGAACTTGTTTGCGGCTTTGATATGTATGATGCTATTCTACCACAGCTTCACAGTAAACTTGGTCTTTTAAAAATCATGTCGTTGCAAAGTTAATGCATTCGCTATCTTGCTACAGTATAAATTGTCCGCCGATTAGCCTCCGAGGCATGCATCATACCGTGCGAGGCTACAATACATATAAGTGTCGGATATGCGCAATGCTAGAGGCAACAAAGATAAGTAATCAGCTTGTACAAAAACAGATGTACCCTTTATTCCTTCCTGGAATGCATCACCTATGTTATTAGAGCCGCTGCACCTGACAGGCTGCTACATGCTAATACCTTATATGGCTTAAAGTCACAGAGACACTTCATCAAGATGTAACAGTTTTGTGTGTGCATTATTCACATTCCTAGCACGCGTAACCTTGTTAAAAATATTGATTAGAAATCATATCTGTTCTGGTGCACTATTATGTATTATAGTATGCTTGCCTTTCTACAAAAATATATAAAACAAATCTGGAGAAATTAATATCTTCGTCATTTTGTCAGCTGAATCGTAAACCGTGCCATATTGTATTCTTTAACCGGTACAATGTATTATATCTGACAAACCATGTCATTAAACTACACAACCGGCAGCACATAAACGCTCGGTTTAACAGTGACTCTGCTCTTATTGACACTTGAATTGTGACGTCTATTGGGTTGCTCAGCCATCAATCATTTACCATTGCTTAGGTCCTTATTACAATTGTGTACATCTGCAGCGAAATAAGAAACCCAGACGCAACTTACTTTTAGTTAATGGCGAATTCATCGCCGATTCCAGTCTCAATAGACTCTGAATTTATCACAATACTGTCATTCCATATATTCGTTTCGCTGGAAAACGTATTGTCAGCTATGTTTCATGGGTTGTCATCAATTATGCCCTCTCAATCGAAATCGCTTTCGACCCTTAGGTTCGACACCAAGTTGTGAAAAGCTGCTTGGTTTCTCTATACTCGGATGATCACATTAAATGAGCGCTTCCATCTCCGGCCCGCGAGCTCTATAGGATCGAGCTCGGCCTTCGTCCCAGCGGCCTGGGTTTCGAAGCATCGTCTGGGCAACGAATTTGTGCCAAGTGGGCGCTGTCACGTAAGGGGACCTGTCAAAACATAATAATCAGCCTCATCCATCCCCGTCGCGATGTCAATTCGCTGTTGAAAGTGACGTTAAATCCCAAATTTTCCATTCCTTTTTTTTGTAGAGGCACAAAGGTTCTCCAATTATTGAGGCAAAGACAGATTTTTAAAATTGTCGTTAGTATGTAAATGCTCACCTGGCGTAAAGTATCCATTTTATGAATTAATTCGGACGTTTACCGCGAAACATATGGCGGCGTCAGGGATAAATCGTCACTGCAACGACTGCTTTTCGTAGATGTACTCTTTATTGGAGCCCTGGAATCATTTCTGCACTGGCTTGGTTCGGAAGAAGCTTTCTATAGCAAGAAACGAGGCTTTTAACAAGAAACGACACTTGGCACGGCACAGGTGATATAGCTCATTAGGGTCACGTGAGTTTGTATTGACGCACAAGCTGCCCATGTCCACCATCGCTTATTGAAGCATCATCAAAACTGAATGAGACTTACGTTCTTTACTAGACTCTACAAATGCCACCCAATGGTATACGGAACACTCACCAACAGTTAAATTCACCTCTTGCATAATTTACGGCGGCAGAGGTTTGCAGCAGCCGGATGTTACTCTTGAAGTTTATGTAAATTGCTGGCATTTGCTTGGGTGGCATTTCAGTAACATGGACTTCAATGAAAAAGAAGCTATCAATTTCCTGTTATCACAACACAGTTTTGATGGGCGAAGATTACGTAATGTAAGAAGAAAAAGTATTCTGTTTGCATTGCCATGATCAGACGGGAATAAAATATCATATGGCATCTAATTAAACCTTTCCTTTTCTACAAATGCAAGCAGAGGCTTGATGTGAAAGTTGGCACGCATTAACGGGAATTCACGTTTGTTGCGCTTGGTGCTGGTGATTAGATTTGAAAATGCACTTTTTGAGATTCTCTGGTGGATATTGGAATTTACAATTTTGTTGATGGCTGATATTAAGCACAACTTTGTTTTGACTGACTTGAAAACATATATTGTAGCTTTCGCCAAGCAGCGTAAAGCGTTTACAAGAAATAAGTTCAGGGCCATTCAACTTTGTCAAGATATAGGTAGTATAAATCCTTACGGCCCATGTCTTGTGGTCACTTAGTGAAGCCAAATAAAGGGACAGAAGGCAGGTGTTACATGCAATGCAACATCCGGATTAACGTGGACATACTGCTGCGTGCAATGACAAATCATTTGAAATGGACCGTGTTTTGGTCAATTAAGATTACCTTATGCCCGCAATGTAACAAATAATTCGGAATATTTATCAGTCGAAGCCTTTTGGGCTCAATAACCATTGCAACGACGGATGCCCTATCAGCATATTGTAGCGTTATGTCAACAGATGTTTCTGCACTGCAACAGGGACAAAATCAATTACGTGCCATTGATCATGAATTAAATAATTTGTCACACTGCAATAATACCTTGTAGATGAACTTGTTGGGGGCGTTCGTGATGGAGCTGATGTTGTTCAAGGAAAAATCCTTTACACAAATCCTTCATGAGACTCAACATATATTGCCAGAATGCAGGCGACACAGTACAGGCGATTAATGATAGCATCTATATAGCTGCAAAGTAACGATAGCAGGGCATACAGGCCCATGCCACAATTTAGGCATGAGTACTGGGTAATGTTATTATAGCAATTAGATGCGGTTTATGATTACAATCACTGTCCCTTAGAACTTGTTTGCGGCTTTGATATGTATGATGCTATTCTACCACAGCTTCACAGTAAACTTGGTCTTTTAAAAATCATGTCGTTGCAAAGTTAATGCATTCGCTATCTTGCTACAGTATAAATTGTCCGCCGATTAGCCTCCGAGGCATGCATCATACCGTGCGAGGCTACAATACATAAAGTGTCGGATATGCGCAATACTAGAGGCAACAAAGATAAGTAATCAGCTTGTACAAAAACAGATGTACCCTTTATTCCTTCCTGGAATGCATCACCTATGTTACTAGAGCCGCTGCACCTGACAGGCTGCTACATGCTAATACCTTATATGGCTTAAAGTCACAGAGACACTTCATCAAGATGTAACAGTTTTGTGTGTGCATTATTCACATTCCTAGCACGCGTAACCTTGTTAAAAATAATGATTAGAAAACATATCTGTTCTGGTGCATTATTATGTATTATAGTATGCTTGCCTTTCTCACAAAAATATAAAACAAATCTGGAGAAATTAATATCTTCGTCATTTTGTCAGCTGCATCGTAAACCGTGCCATATTGTATTCTTTAACCGGTACAATGTATTATATCTGACAAACCATGTCATTAAACCACACAACCGGCAGCACATAAACGCTCGGTTTAACAGTGACTCTGCTCTTATTGACACTTGAATTGTGACGTCTATTGGGTTGCTCAGCCATCAATCATTTACCATTGCTTAGGTCCTTATTAAAATTGTGTACATCTGCAGCGAAATAAGAAACCCAGACGCAACTTACTTTTAGTTAATGGCGAATTCATCGCCGATTCCAGTCTCAATAGACTCTGAATTTATCACAATACTGTCATTCCATATATTCGTTTCGCTGGAAAACGTATTGTCAGCTATGTTTCATGGGTTGTCATCAATTATGCCCTCTCAATCGAAATCGCTACAAATGCCAGTAGTTGCTCTCGCTCAATTAGTCCGTTGAAAGGTAGGTTGACTATATACTGCTACTGCCACGTGGTTGCGTTAAATTGTGTAAGAATAATATATGTAGTCAACAAATTTATACTCCCTCTTCAATAAGAAGCAAACCGACTAAGATCCACGATATCGTCGTTGTGTATATGAGAATATATATATATATATATATATATATATATATATATATATATATATATATATATATATATATATATATATATATATATATATATATATATCTATCTATATATATATATATATATATATATATATATATATATATATATCTATATATATATATATATATATATATATATATATATATATATTTCAGTCACCGGGCCCATAGTACATGGAACATGCATACATGCTAGTTTGCTTTCAATTCGGTGCTTGTTAACTACGATACCAATGGGAATAAAGATGCTATTTGCTGCTTGTCATTCAGGTAAAGGTGAGTTAGCAATATAAGACGAGGATAAATGCGTCCTTGTCATGAGTGCAGCTACTTGATTCACACTCGACATCCAACTTTGTGAGCAACTATTTAATACAAATTGAGATATGACACCTAACATTGCGCGAAGGTAACTATAACGCTTATAAAATATATGAGCGGCAACCCAAATGACATGTGCTTGGTGTTTCGTGCACATTATCATGCACCACTTACCGAGCCATGGAGATATGGTTTTTATCTAAACCCAAGAGCACACGCCTTGCATTGTCAAGTAATTTGTAAAGTTTTGAACTAAAATAGAAATGCATTCTGTTGGTCACGCTGAGTGGGCGATTATGACACCTATTGCATGCAGTTGTTGACGTATGTACATTTGTATGATTTGCTTGCATGCATTAAGATATACTATTTCACTGGTGCTTTCTACCTGCATTTAATGACTCTACTTTCTATGCATCTACTAAATTACGACGGCTCAATTGTATAAAGTGTTAAATAGTCTCGAGCTATTTCATGGTATATTCAACTGGAGATAAGCATGTATCACCATCATGTGGTAATCTGAAGCATAAAATATCGAGTGCGTTTGCTTGAGGACACGATTATTCATCCTGTTTTAACTGGTATTTATTTAAAGTGTATCAGTGGTATGCAGGCGGTTCTTAATATTAGCACGATTTCACCCAGGGCTTGCTTACGGCTCATTTTGTCAATTTATGATTCCAGTGCGCAACGAAGTTCATTAAATTGCATTTGGTCCTCGCCATGATTCCGTAAATGATTTCAGGATCAATTGAAGCATTATCGCGAGAATGCAATGGTTGGCCCGAGCCTCATGCTACTACCTTGCGGTACATATCCTTGCATAACGTTGCCGTTTAAAAGCCCGTTATGCTATTGCCTGCAAGGAAGCGCTGTTGCTAGTTTTAATAAAATGTCTCGACGGTTTGCAATATCATCTGTAGCTGGTTAGCATTAACGGTTGATGCGTATGAAATTCATGGAATGTACCTGATGTCTATTTGCACCACAAGTTGAACCATTGGTAAATTCACATTGATCTTTAACGGAATTGACTGGCTAGTGATTGTCTCTTCAATGACGAACAATTCCTTTGCTAATTTGTCTGTTAAAGTTCGCAGTCGTTTAACCTCAGCCAACATAGACAAGGAACACTTGACACTGGTTAGAATTAATGGCGTAATTTGTGTAGGGCGACATATATCATATGGTCCCTCCCATGCTCGCGTATGATACGTACGTGCAGGTAGCTGTTTGTTTGCTGTGAAATCAAAGAAATACATGACGCTAACGCTTTATACCTGACTCTTTGAAGCGAATATTTGGTGCTGGTAAATGATACATGCAGCTAGTAAACATTGCAGAATCTATGAAACAAATGGTTGCGGTTTTGGATAAACAATACAATGACTGCTTGTCAATCTATATTGACGATTTTCTTTTACTCACCAAGCCATCACATTATAGCCTAATGTATATATTCTACGCAATAAATCGTATTCCTACAATGATTAAGAAAGTATTGAATAATCTGTATGCATAAATGAGCCCTGGAATTTCGACATATCTGAATATATAACGGACAAACATGTCCCTACGATGGGAATGTTACTGTATCCCAGACACATTCCATCGAGGTAGTTATTATATTGCATATTTGTGTACGGTATTCTTAACAGTTTTCATTTTTTTTCGTTGAATTTGTGGCCATGCAGATGTTTTTTTGTGTTGTTTCCTAAGCATTTCCGTTTTACATACCCGTCTATAACGAACTATTATCGATAAACAAGTGCATCAGAATATGTATCGCTTTCTGAATATTCAGCAAAGATTAGGGATGATATATAGTTCAACAGTTTTCCAATAGTGGCAACTTTGTCCTCAAATATCGCATTTTTTTATGAGATATCAGCATGCATGGAGAGGGATAACAGTGGTAAATTACATCAACACGTATAGCATACGAAAATGTTAGTTGTAGTCAAAATGAATCAAAGTAATTTCATATGCACACCGATAATACCAGCAAACGGCGATGTCTTGCTTCGCCTTTGTGATCTCGTTACTGTTGCTGGTCGTTTTGTGAGCTTGTCAGCCTGCCTAATGCGATGACAATCAAACAATCGCATTCATAATCAGGCAAGGTCATGTTGTAATTAGCTCATTCAACAGCCGCCTGCTTTGTGTTGTCCGCCTCACGTGACATCAATTCGGAAATGGAATCTAAGTGCTACAGTTCCTAATGTCTGGATCCCGGGTTATACCAAAGGCACCACTGACGTGCTTTTGTACAAATATGTTCCACATAGTGTGGGCATCATTTACGCGATGGGAAACCTGCAAATCACTTTTTCAGAACCATTTGTAAGAGACAGTGCAATTATATAGGACGCATGCCACGATTACTATTAGCGGCAGTGTACAGCAATCCAATGGAATCAGATAAACAACAATTGCGGTATTAATCAAAATGCATCGCGCAACTTAATGGGCCAGATTGGTCACGTAACAAAACGCGATAACACTAAAAATGTACTGCCATTTATTTGGATGTTGATTGTCTTTCTAAGATAATGGTCGATTTCCAAGATTGGAGAGAAATTAACGTCTTTAACAACTGCTATATGGTAGACACACTGTGCATTTATCACAATCCTTAACAACATGCTCACTTGCCGAAACTCAGAATGACGAGTGTAACTACTGAACATACTTATCACAATAGCAGAGATGATATAGTTTTACTCATCATCTCACGATGACGTTCCAAAATGCTGGATGACTGTGCAAGCATTGACCGCACTGCAAACGCAAACGCATTCATCCAAGCCACTTGGCCACTCTACACACATCGAATATTAATTACTAGACCCAATTCATGTCGTTTGGTGTATTCTGAGTACTTACATTTTAGGCGCTTTACGAAATAGATAAAAGTGCACTTTAGAAAATATGAAGCTCAAGGCTATTTATCCGCTTATTCAGGTCTCGGGTTTAAAAATATAAGCCGACAAAGCTGGCCGTTACAAGGGAAACTGCACCATTTGTAATTTTAACTTCATTGACTGATTGGTGGTCGCCTCCAGGTTGACTGCCTGTTACTAAGCTGTTTAGTCAGGTTAGCGTCAGTAATATCCTAATCTCGTCGGACGGGGACATGAAGCAAGTGACATGAAGCATGCGTCGATAGCTTGACGTGTGTGAGACGACCAGTGCCATCTGGTCATCCCGTTTAGGATGCGACAGCATTGAAAACAAAAGAACCTAATTCGTATGAGCGCCTAAATAATGACTGCTTTTTCAGGTGTGTTTTTCAAATAAACAAAGCACCTTAACGTCAATAATCTTATCAATCTATCAAGAAGGTGTGTGATAGAGTCATTATATTGAAGAGCTATACATCGCATTCTACGCAATAATTCATATTTCAACAAGGAATAGAATAATTGGGGTTCATGAATGGGCCTAAGCAGACATTCAACAATACATAACGCACAAACATGTCCTTATCGTTGAAATGTTACTGCACCCCTCTGTAGTACAACGAACCAGCTGGTGTGTTGCTTCTTTCAAATTATATTATTGTGGGTTTGGCTTTAAATTCGTTACCTGTACATCAGGTGCTTTTTAAGCAAATACTTTAATTCGCTGTCAATCACTGATTGTGTTATTCTGCAACCTCACACGAACAGGATCACTATCACAGCAGTGCCAATCTCTCTCTAGTTCTTCTAATGGAATACTGTGCTATTTCACTAATCATTATATACATACCTAGTTTATGGATAGGTATATTCATCTTCAGATAGATTTGCTAAGTATAAACAAATTGTTGTAATATTTGCCCATAGGTTCTGCTAGACATATATATATATATGCGTTACTAAAAGCGTGTATCCCAACTACACAGCTTTGGGACTATGCATTGCAAATAGCCTGCAAACCAACTACACAGTTTTGGAATCATGCGTTACGAGCAGCTTGTCACCAAACTATATAACTTGGGGATCATGCGTAACAAGTATCCTGTATCCCAGCTATAGAGCTTTGGGATCGTGCAACACAAATAGCCTGTATCCATACTATACTGCTTGGGGATTGTGCGATACATAGCCTGCCACCCAACTATATAGCTTGTCTCATACGGCTGTGAATTGAATGTAACACACATCACTGACAGGAGTACACTGCGGAACTCTGATTTATAGATATAAACATCTACGCTTAATTGGATAAGATTGTTTTACGGAACATAACTGACATGGTGATAACCGTCACACGGGATAAACACACACCCGAACAAAACGCGAACTGGATACATATCCCTTAGCACATTTTGCGTCCAACCATACATCTAGGTTGTGACCCTAAACAAACGAGTCAGTTACACGACATCTTCCACCCTTCATGCTGGATGGTCTCGCGATGCACGGAACACCCAGCTACTCACACAATAACCCAGGAAAATTAACATTTTATTACATTACATTTTGTCACATTATTTTATTCATTTGTAAGAAACACCCACGGCTTGTACACTAGTTAATTTCTTCGGATGAGAGATGATCTAACCTCTAGCCTTTTCATGTGTAAACATAACGTTCCTCGCATTAGGAGATATATCTTTTGTATTGCACGTTATTTACAGACTTCTGTAGTTTCCTTTTTGCGTCTTAAGAAAGGCACAACGCCACGTTTTTACAAAACTCTTCGCACAATAGCTCAAATACAAAGTACACTTACGGGAACAATTTTACATCATAACTCATGCTCCATTAGCACGCAACCTCGCTGCACAATTAAAGCGGCGCTTCATCATACCATTCTTTGTGAGGTCTTTTCATATTGTTTTTTTTATCACAAAGGTCACGTGTGTTTGAAAACTCAATTATGAACGAAAATGGAAAGTGTTCCACTTTAAAGAGCGTTCCTATGAATCAACTCTCGGTCAATGAAGAATGCAAAATCTCGTGATGTAGCATGAATCAAATTACCAAAGAACTTTTACAAGGGTGCATAATTTATGTGGGTACTCACCATTCTGGAAGTGGTTCATGCGTGTATATTTGCTTATAGTCTAGCAGACAGTATATGCCCGACACTACGACACATTGTAATGGCCATAAATAGTTTAGTTTCTCAATCGTTCCTTGTTGCGTTAAAAGGAAACCATAGAAAACAAAAATTATCAAACAAAGGGCGACTCGATCCAATTTATCTGATCTTTAGTTTAATGTTAGGCTTTGTATCTGCTCAATGTGGTACCCAAAAGCCACACTGCTCTGACAGGCCATGCGAAAATGTATTTTAAATGTACATGTTATTCTGAAATAGTTCTTTGGAGCTAATCGTTCAATCGTTCGGATGGCTGAAGATGGGTAAAATACGAATTTTGCATGCTGTTTTGGTGCATGATTCTCCCAGATAATATAATTGAAATTTTCATTGTCGGGAAGTATACATATATATGGTTAACCCTATGGTGTTACTGCATTATTGCGTGTTTTAATGATGACCTGAGTATTCCACGACTGCGTGCAGTATCATCATATGGGTACAGTTGAAGATTCAATAGAGCACTTGCAGTGCTGGTCTGCGAGCATAGTCAAGTTAAGTCAAGCTGTAATTAATTAACTCTCAGTCGCATATACCGCTGGTCGCCGTAGATTGTTTCACCGGCATCACGCTCGCACCTGCTCTGTGTCTATATTAATGTATTGCCTTAGAAATTTTAGTAGCCACCTGCTCTATGTGCTCAACGCCTGGCCTGACATATAAATTTCACATCTACGTCCACTGACGAGCCTTTGACGGCTATCCCGGAGTGTGTTGTTTAACACCCAAGTCACAATTAGGTTTCAATGGGTTTGCGAGTAATTTGCGACGTATTTTTAGGAATTTATGGCCGTGGCCACACAGGTTTCACTACGGCTTCCGGTTCAGATTTGTGCATCAGGCGGGTATCGAGTTACTTTAAACTCGGACTACAAACCTAGTGCGGCGTATCGAGTCGCAAGCTGATCGCCAATACATCTACAGCAGCAGTAGTAAAGCTTTATGGCCCAACAGCTGCCACCCAAGCAGCACCGGGAGCAGTTTGGATGCTACAGCGGCCTCACTAGCTGCAGGGGCTGGATTGGTAAAACCTACTTGACCTGCAATTTTAATTACCTGAGGAGAGACCGGAACAGCTTGCGTGAATGTAAATGGTTTTGCCTGTATAAGGGTTTTGGTTCTTAACAGTGACAAATGTAATCCGCTATTATAGTAGCAGCAACATATATATTCCAACTAGGCGTAGACACCTCAGATTTCGTTCTGCTGAGCAATGAAAGTTAGTTGTTCAGCTGGGTGAATTGGTTTGTTTTCAGTATTTTTGTAGGTAGAATGGTGTTCAATTAACATGGCATACTCACTAGGTTCTAATATACAAATCAATATGTAGTAAAATTGGATATTGGTCTGTACATGCAGTAAGCACCCAACAAAAAGCCAATAAACACATTTATGGGGATATTGATTCCGCACATTCGAAAATTCGCTTTTAATCTACTATTTGTCTGCCATGGTCAATTGTCCAGACGTTGTTAATGCAATATAACCCACATTGACTGCTGAAGTGTGTGGCATGGTTTGTGATACAACTGGCTCTACAGTTACTGTAGGTGTTTATACCTACCTAACCTTCAGAAACCTGTTTCCTTATTAGTAAGCTACAAAATAAAATAATGCAAAAGTAATCCAAACCAGAAATAGCGACTTGTTTGATCTTTCTGATATGATTCTTATACTCAAAAGCAAGAGAACTGCAGTGGCTTTATATTTCTATAAGAGTCAGTGTCGTGGGTTTGGAAGAGAACCGCAAAGGTTGCAACTCCTACTTGTAGGGGCACGTGCAATGGACGTGCAATGGTAACTATTGCTTTCAATTTCTAATTATGATGGTAAATGATTATATAAATCAATGGAATGAAAATTCAGGGGATATTGACGATTAAATACCGCTGACAGTTTTCCTTGGTGATTGCAATGTATTAGCTCGGGGCCTCGACGCTTAAGCAATAACACACATATCTCTCAGTAGATTTAATAATCTGATTACTTATGAATGTTTAATGGGGCTTAACGTATGGCGGGAGGCCTAGTAGTTGACCATTTGTTTGCTGTCAATGAATTATTCAGGTAGAAAGCTTAGCCGTCTAGAGAGACGAAATAAACACCTAAACGGTTTGCTCGTACATACCACCGCAACCTAAGTAGTCTCCAGTCATATTCCGACTGTAAAGCTATCACAACGTTCGGCATTCAGCATTATGCTTGCACCTCATTGATATTGTTCATTTAACGATTAGCTCTTGGTGATAGCTAAGAGTAAAGAGGTTATGTTTTATCCTCCCAAAAACTCGAAAATTTCTAATGGTAGAAATGATTGCACCTCCTAACTTTGTGACGCTATAGTGGCGGCATTGGTTTTGTTTTGTGCGTGGACGGCAATAATGATTCAAATATTTGGAATCAAAAGACGCAATTAAATGTTTTTAAGTATGACACGATTCTGTCCCCAACACAGAATGGAACACACACGCTTATTGTTTAAATATACATCATGTCGAGCGAACGGTTCGTCGATTACAGGCACCAGAGTTAACATCGCATATTGCGTCGGTTGTCGAGGTTGGGTGTGCAATAAATAGGGACCCATCGGCCATACAGAGTACAGTACAAGGAGCGTTTGAAATGTCACATCTTTGTTCGTTGATGTAAACTTTTATTGTTTTGAGCTGACAGTCAACTTGATCGATTCTTTAAATCGGATACAATTCATGTATGAAGCGCTATGAAGTTGCACACTTGCAAGTTGCATATAAAGCAAACTAGCCCAGCTACAGTGAGGGCCTGGCGCGTGAGCCTCATTCATTTGTATACCAGCTATACATATGTCACGTGAAACAAACCGTGAAATCAAAGACTTTTACCTGACCATATTCACATTCATTCCTCTAACATGATAGCAAGTATCGCTATTTCATCCACGACCCATCAGGACACTTCACAAATCACAACGGATGTGTATCGATGAAAGCCGATAGCGCTTTAAGTGAGGTATTGTCAGACTAATGGTCGAAAGACAACTATCAAATGAGCTAACAAATACGGAACGCTGGAATAATTTAAATATTGCTATCTTATATGTCATCAATTCAATAAATCAACTTCCTTAATGAATTCAATTTTCTAGACCGACTATGCAACCGATATCTGATGCAATTGCACTGCTCTTCAGTGTTTCGCTATCCCATTTAGCTCTGTGTATCTCTACAAACATTAATACAAAAATTAAATGAGAATATGATAAATAAAACCAGTACAACCATCATATTGCACCCGCCCCGCATAACGTTAAGTGGCAAACTAATGGTTCTTTCCAGCCCGGCATTGCCCGCTATTGGGACCACTTCATGCAGCTGCGAACCTTTCTTACAGTTGTCTAAGGATTCGCTTTCTCACTTTTGTGGGCAATAAACCTATCTTTTCATATCACAAAATTGTTTTCCGTTACGAGTGAAGCTCTATCTGACGGGCATGTCTGTTGTTCTAGTGCGCGCTGAATTATAGCTTCGCCTGTCAGAATTGTGCCCGGTACGATGGGCTATAGTACTCACATTGCAATACTTTTATTCTTAATGGTGACCATCCCGGAAGCGCAAGTGTAGGCACAGATCGTTTACAAGGTGAAGATAAACATAAGTTACATTACACAATATATTTGCTGTACACAACGAAATCTCAACTTAACCACCCATTGTTTAGGAAACACAGGGCTTCCGGCTGAGCCTCAAATGTTAATAGTTTTTGCGGCTCATTCTTGCTGGACCAATCCGTGTTTACGACACCTGAATATTAAGCATAGCAGCTCAAAAGGGTGACAGTTAATTTGCTGACTACCAGAAGGCGGCGGTTAGAGCATCATGAATGAGCACTTACCATAAGGCGTGGTGAACGCAGCTGTCGTCGCACTTCCTGTAAGCTGATAGCTGTCAAATAGTCCTTGACCACAAAGGTAGCCAATATCACTTTTGATTGGTCGTAACATGACATTGATTAGAGTGTCAGAAAAAATACAAGCCTACCCATGCAAAGCAGCCAACTGTCACATTCCAAACGTGACTTTGAAGACGTCAACACTCTTGCGTTGCCCAATTTTGATTTAAATTGACATAAACCCTATTGAACAAACCTTTCTTCAATAATGCTACTGTCAGATCACTGCACTATCGCCCTCTGTCGTCTGACACGAAAGCTATCCATCAGAAATACAGCTGCTGTATCTTTTACTGATAATTATGTTCCTAGAGGTAGCTAGAGGCAAATTATTCTCGGTAACGCTTTGCTACGAGCACTTTGCCACAATGTGATTTCCCAATTGAATTTCGATCATATAAACGACGTAATGCAATCTGCATGAGTGATATCACAAGCGATTGGATCAGAACCGACCCCAAAGAATACCCATTTGTAGTTTGCAGAAACGAGCTTCAGTGATCTTTATTATGAGAGTTACGATGCAAACCCATAGCGTACTCAGCTATCATTATTCAGCGTCCATTGTAGATCGGCTTCCGGCTGTTACATCAGTTATAAAGAAACCATCGGGCGGTTGCTGTCGAACCTTACCCGATACGTTCCCTACCTACATGGAATGTTTTATTATCAGCGTGCATTGTACTTGGGCCAGTAACTTACCTCAACGTCACGCTTACGACGCCCCGTCAAGAAATAGTTCATTACCGAAAAACCCTCTGCTGAAAAACAAAGCACAACAGCTTCGCGCACGAATGCCTGAATTTACAAAGCAAACACCTGTGTGCGTAATGGCGTAGACGGTATTTCATATGCGTTTAACCGATAAAGGAGAGCTAACATGTCAAGTAATTGGAGCCATAGCATATATTTCTGCTCTACTGACATGACTTCCGCGTTTCATTGCAACGCAAAATGCCACTGATACATATGTCAGCGTTATGTACAAATATGGGACCATCCAAAGCATTGGAAATAAGCGTGCAATTATAGCAATTTTGTGACATAGTATTCAGACAGGCGCTCCACAGGTCGAGTTTGGAGGCGTTACATGTACATTATTGGAAATTGTTGTTATTCATTGTCACATAGATACATATGTTGGATCATCCAATGTACTAAACTTCAATAACGCTGCTTATATACCATCATATGACCTCCTCATTTTCGTTACTGAATATTTAATGGTGATGCCATGGCATATAAAGTGGCCTGGTATCATGACATGATTTACAGCATGTATCCCTTATACTGAAGTAATAATGGCATCACTGAATCACAGAATAAATCGTCATCTTCATATTCCGTTTGATTGCTTACACAAAGCTTGTCGTGTCATATAAATTATAATGTAGTCGACGTAGCTCTAAAATTACCATATAATAGCTATGAGGATTCCAACAGCGCACAGAAATGGATGTGACAAATTGTCGTTTATTAATGAGATCAAATATATGTTTGCGACGTAGAATATGTATTGTCCATTTAGTATTGCAGTACAACTTTCACGTCGTTTTAAGACCCGCTGATTGATGCATGTATTACCATGACTGACAGTAACATACGAGAGGAGAACCTTTTCTAAAGGTACTCCTCGCTAACGCCTGCTAAATGTCCCAATTCTTGTCGAAATAGCACGCAAGATGTGTTAGCACAACAACTGGACATCAGCATTTTCTACAACCATCAGTTTGCAAAAGGTTACAGTAGAACCTGGCTTTGACAATCAAAAGCACAAGGACTGATATAGTGTAAGATCGAAAAGGTATAGGCGTTTCGAACATTGTTTATTGTTATTCGCATTTGGATGTCGCCATCATAAACCCGTAGTGCTAAATCACAGGTTCCGGTCAGCATCGTTTAGCGAATCAAATCATTATCATTAAGCGAATCGAATACACCGCCCCATGGAGCCATACTCATACATACAGGGGTTTGAATTTTGACCCATTATCTAAGCATTATCTAAGAGTCAATAATGCATACTATGACAAAAATCTTCCTGACGTTAGAATTTATTATAATCTGTCAGGGTAGGCTATTCAATCATGGGTGGCGATATCAAATTATATCACTGCATTAAAAAACGCAGTTGATACCAGCGGCACACCCGCAGGCACCAAAGGAATTGCGCTGATGCCAAGATTTATATCAGCTCAGGGCTTCTATGCGCAAATATAGTTAACATTTCGTTTTGGATTTTCGAAATAATCGCGGTAAATGAACGTTAAATTAAGGTACAAGCATGATTCAAAACTCTGCGAGTGACTTTTTTAGATGAATTGATTAGCAGTGGGGATAAATAGGGAAGTGGAAGAACCTAGCTCCAGCGCTCATGTATAACTCAGCCAAACCTAGCAGTCATCAGTCATATTCTGATTTGAAGGGGATCACTACATTCTTGGATATATATATATTATATCTGCCAACTTATCAGTATCCATCATTTGGGTTCTTGATAAATAACCATCCCTCAATGACAATTACGCAAATTTATGTTGTATATATTGCAGTGTGTACAATGGAAGTATGGTATGATTGATACTCCTGAAACAAAATCATGTTTCTACTGAAATATGTAGGCTCAGAGCTATGTGTAGGATTGAAAACCGTAGTGCATGTCATTTTATTTTGTCTATCCAGCTCAATGCCGTCCCCTGTGACAGTGCAGTGTGGTACAAAAGCGCCACGCTATAGTATTTATGAAGTGAGTTGATAAAGACACGAAGATGCAAATGACAAACTGTCATGACAACAGTAAAGCCAATAAGGACCTTCATCGCACACAATGACATCACCTCACGGTCGATCAGCCTATAACTTAACGCGTAACAACACCAACGTGTCTGTGATGGCGACCTCCAAGTGTAGCCAAAAACTAGATGGTTTGCAATAGAATGGATCATTTTTGCGATATGAAAGGATATGTTTTTTTGCTCTCAAAAGGAAAAAGCACACAACCTCCAACGCGTTACGAGAGGTAAGTCGCTACACGAATTGGTCTCTATTGCGAGGTTTGACAGGGTGAAGAGTACGATTTTGTTGTTGCTTCATATTCTGCTGAGTGAGAGCGCAATAATCTGACACGAATGGAACTATGTATGTTAATCATTTAGGGAATGTCAGATTTGATGCTTGAAATTACATATAGGATAAGATGTAACTGAAATTTATTGATCCGATCAGCGTGTAGAATCGCCAGGCATTAGAGATCAAACCGAAAGC
>CM067353.1:17922202-17932202 GCA_034190875.2 Urechis unicinctus
CATATGTTCCCATGTGACATTTTATGAAATCCATATTTAATAATGTGCATTAAAATGGTTCCCAACTTAACCTGTGGAGCGCCTGTCTGAATACTATGTCACAAAATTATATAACATTGCCTGGACATCGCCCATTGTATTGATTGGCCCAAATTCACATGTTGCGCTGAGGTATATATCATGTTAAGTCAGTAGAACGGAAATACATGCTGCTGCTGAAAAAACTTGCTTCGGGACCTCTTGTTTATTAGTCTCACGCATGTAAAATCCAGTCTGACGCCGTCTTTTTGCATTATTTGTTACACAAGACATGTTCCGTATTTGAAAACTCGGTGGTTGTGTGACATTGTAACACTTTCGTCAAATACAATATGCGTTCGCGAAAATGTAAAGCCCCTAAAATCGGAATTACAATATATAAAAATATATGCACATACAAATATAGAGGAATATTTTCACAACAGAGGTTTCCCACTATTTGGATATTTCTTGATGGGGCGTCTTATGCATGACGTTAACGGTAGATTACAAACAGCAGTTTCAACAATGTCAGCTGAATAAATGCTGGTTATGTCGTCTGAAGCTCGGCGGCAAGTCTTGTAATGCAATTCGAGGAGTGGCCTCTTCAAGAAATCGCTACAAATTGACATGCACCTTGTACCTGGTTATTCCTGGGGGATGGTTCTGTTCCAATCGCATGTGATATCACTCATGCATTATGTAACATCGTTTATGTGATAGAAATTCCATTGTGGAATCACATTATGGCAAAATGCTAGTAGAACATCATCACTGGAAGAAATTATTTTATGTCGAATGAAATGTGTTTGATAGAATGCGTCCGGACAACTATTTGATCGCACGCCTTGCAAGCAACATACGACGCGTCGCGCATCACACAATCCGTTAATTTTATGCTAGCTTTTTAAAACCCATAGAACCATGGCGTATTTTGCTACAAACGAGGCAATGAATGCATGAATGGCTATATATTTCATAGATAATATATACTGCAACGCCCTGTTTAGAATCGAATTCACAGGAATTGTGGGGCAACTTATGATTAGCTACAAAGCCACATTGGTGTCATGGCTTTCTGTTAAATAGAGCCATTGTATTGTATATGACATTCTGTAGCAGCTATACCTGATTATCATTTTGGCCAGGTCACAAGCACATGAAGTATTTTGCAAGTGATTCACATATCATTGCATATTAACATTGCTACGTTGCGTAACATCATTATCATTCAAAAATACTGTTGCTTTAAAATAATATGCCGCTATTTTGTTACTTAAACCAGAGCAATAAAAACTCATTCATCCCATGGATCGCTAGACAGAGTAGCGACACCTTTCCAAATGGTAGTCCGATCGATCATTCACAACATTGATACTATCAGCAATGCAATTACTTGCCGTTGGCTTAGGCAATATTTTACCTAGGTTGACTCGCCTGCTATATTTCTGATACATATCTTTCGTGTCAGGCGACTGTCGGCGAAAGTGACGTGCTCGGCCAGTAGCAGTATAGAGATAACATTTGATTAATGGGATTCATGCCAATATAAATCCACATTGGGCGACTTAAGGGTATCGACGTTCTGGAAGTCACGTTTTGTATGCTGCTGTTTGCTGTCTTGCATGATATAGGCTTGACTATATGATTATCAACCAGGAATGGTCTTGGCCAAGAACAGGTATTACGCTTTAAGCAATTTGCTGATCAGTTAATTATTCAAAGCGCACAAAAAACGATTTCTTTCAATGAAATTCTGGCAGTTGCATTTACCTGCAAAGAAATCAGCCTTTCGAGTGGCTATGCAACAAGGTGAGATAGCTGACAAAAGCAACTATCAGTCCCTTGACAAAGACTACTTACATGAAGCAAGTCAAATAGGCAACCCTGCGTCTAGGCAATTGTCACACCTGGGTTAAGTCTGCTTGTTCAACAATGCTTTGGGCCTAGATGTGACTGCGCCCTTGAATGTTCTGAATTACTCGACAATATCAAATTGCTCAGTGAATGAGATCAATGAGTGTTGTGCATACTAATGACAGTTGATATGTACCATTACAGACGCGGCTTATTGCTTTGCGGTGATAACGGGATCATATGGTACAATAACACGTATCCTAACATTGATATGCACATTTCTCTGGCTGATCTAGCAAAATCTAGCATTGAAAACATTATTGCAATTCCACTTGAATTCATTGTCTGGTGTTTGTACCATGTACTGATTGATATCCCTTAGAAAAAGGCTTACATATCAAACGTACATCGCTGCGCTTGTAAGCAGACACTACAAGCGCCCATCTGAGGCTTGCAGACCACACACGGTTAAAATTATATATATGAAGTAAACTGAGGATCTTGATCAAATTTACTCTATCGACCTAGATATATATCAACATTAGAAATCACACACTGACTTTAATTGAGGATTGGTGTGGATTGTCGTGTCTCACTAGGAGAGCTGATTTTCGATGTCATTCGGGCGCTTAAGTGTCTATGGCGCAAAGTTTTATGCCTGTTTGAAGGTGATACAACAGCGAATCGACCTATGTAAGTTTCGATACTGAATCATACATAGAATAGGAACTTGTACTTAAAATGTAGCGTGCACAAGATCCATCGGAAGCCTGATTTAAAGATTTAAAGATCCATTGATTTGCTCACGACTGGATCGATACAACAAGATGTCGAGTGAATGGATTACGTCAGACGTGACGCTGAACTCTGTTTTGACGTTCATCGTTTACAGTATGGATAATTCCCCCTGTGCAAAGATACGACAAGCATGTCGTGAGTTTTACTCGGCAGATGAAATTCATGAAGCGAAAGAAGCTTTATGGGCCGTAGGGAACAGTGACATCCTTCCGCCATTCGTTAAGAGACGTGATTCCCCAACTCGAGCAGAAGTTGATGCAAATATTGACGACATTATCGGAGGACTCCAGAAATGGGATCCGGCAATGTATTTTCGAAATGACACAAGGTATAGATTAGAGGCACAGACTATTCTACCTGGCCATCCAACTTTGATCAACCTGCCAGATATAAAGCGCTCAGCTACGCTCACTATTTATTTTATGTTCCAAAACAAGAGCATTAATGTTGACCGCGCGATAACGAAGTGACCTTCTCAATCTCCATTGTAAGTTTCTTAATAGCCAATTTGTTCGATGTTACCTTGTTGGTTGTTGTTTTAGCAAATAACTAGCACAAAGAGTAATTCTGGTCTGTAACACCAGTCTAACACTAAAATTGCTCGACCATATCACCTTTATATGACAAATTCCTTACAACAGAGGTGCAATCTGTTATTTTGTAGGGGATTCATAATGCAACAGAACGGAAGGTTAGCAAAAACTAGACTCAGACTGATGCAATCATACACTGCTTGTGCCGTAAGAAATGATGTATTTACCAGTTGAAATGGATAAGGCTGCTTCTGGTGTACGGCGCATGGGTTCAGAAAAGCTTGTTTTAGAATAAATATGTGACATATACTCTTGAGTGCAATAAATGGGAACCCAATATGTCACCATGGTACACATTTGCGACGTGAAGAGGTTTAATGTGCGTTCCTGGCTTCTCGTCACAACCGAGTTAGTAATCTTCTAAGACAGTTTCTGTCTGCTGGTGTGTGCCAACTGCAATATGTATAACATAATATTGCTAGTAATTAACTCCCCAAAGGCTGGTATTGTAAACCAATCAGATAATGAGAAGCCAATTATCCGAGTCCCTCGAACATATTACGTCACTTGTAATCATAAGCATGTTGTGTAAGCAACATAATGATTTTTATTCATTGAACAATAATGGCCTTGGTGTGATGATATATATGGACACATGGTCTACGCTTGCTGTAAAAATTTTAGGGGTTTCAATTGATAAAATTGGCTATCAATTATTTTGAAAGTTTGTGCCTGTCGAAAAACAATCACAAAACATACTAACGAAACCGAGGTGCATATTGCAGTTCTTAAGGCACCTCGTGATAACAGTCATCACCTTATGCCCCGAGGGTCCGGGTGTACAAAGCAGTACCCTGAGAGACGTCTGTGATGTCAACCCGCTCGGCACTCTTCTATCGCTGATCTCTTCCTCATTTGCATGCCAGATGGTGCTTGGTTTTCCCAGCGCTGGCGATAACCGCCATGCGCTGGATATTCCCCGTCAGACTACCATTGTCCTTCACTAGAGGAAGCCCTTCTAGCTCCGTCTCTAGAGTGTCAACGTTGCCGAGATTCTCGACTACGATAGGCACAACCTGTGTGGTATAGCTGTTAGTTCTGGCTGAATCGGCTTCGAGCGCAAAGTAACGTGCTCGCTTCTCAGTAGTTTGGTCATGCACAATGTGGTCGAGGGTCACGGCCAGGTTGACGTATAGTCGTCACTCCTTCTTGTCCCTGAGCAACAGGCCCGGTCTTCTGTGCACCTGTCGATTAGTGGTCGTCAGACAGATATCCCAGACGAGCTTGAACTCATTGTTTTCCACCACATCTGGGACACACGTCCAAGTTTCTTTTATCGATTCGCCAGCTCCACTACCAATTAGTATTGAACAACGCCACATACTGCGTCAAGCCGTGGGAAGGGCAGCTTACTAGAATGTGATCGAGGGTTTCCTTTCCCTCTTTGCACAATCTGCATTTTGTTGAGCCTTGATGCACTCCAATTACCTTGCTGTGGACCCTTGTTCGAGTCACGTAGTCCTGTGCGTCCACCTCACCTCTTTCAACCATCTATACGTGCTTAATGAACTCTTCATACTGCTAGTTCCTTCGCAAATCAAGCCATTCTTTTATTTGGCCCTCACGGAGCTTTCTGGAATATCTCCCAGATCTGCCACTGCCTCTTTTTACTCGCTGCAACAACGTTGCGCGGCCGGGCACCTTCCCGCACATGTTCGCAGGTATGCACTTCTAGCCTCAATGGATTTTGTCTCCCCAAAACGTATCAAGACAGGGATGGCAGAGCTCGCTGGTACTCGACCCTGAGGCTCTTGAACCCCTATCCACTCTTTTCAATTGGAAGTGATCCCTGCTCGTTCAGAAATTTCGGGCCCAGTTATCAGACATTGCCTTTGTTGCTGCGATCTCCAACTCATCCAACTGCTTCAGATTCCATTCCATGACTTTACAACGGTTGAGCCTAGAAGTAACGCACTTATCCATTCCTAGGCGAGAAGCTTCTGATACACGGACTACTGTCGATTGGAAAGCTGGAGCTTGGCTCGGGTCTGTCCAGATTGCAAAATTGAGCCGCCGTGTAGGTGGCCGCACTGAGCTCTTCTCATTCGCTGTTGCTAGTATGGTCTCGTAAATGAGTTCGCCCTTCTTTCCAACTGCTCTTCTCTTCATTTTGTGAAGGCTACGCTGGGCTGCAGAGCAAAATAATTCCTTCAAGGGACATGGATCACGGTCCCGGGTAAGCATTCTCTCGTACTACCAACATCTTCGTCTCCGTTTTGCTCTGGGACTTCACCGGTTTGACTCTAACCTACCCTTTCCTCTCTTCCTACTTCCGGGACCCAAGAGGATCAAGTCGAATATAGCATTGCTTTAAACTTTTATATTGGGTACGGATGACTTCAATTGTACCAGCCCTTTCGCTCCCAGCGTACTTTTTCTTAACTCTGGACACCCAGGTTTCAGTCTGGAGGTAAGACGCCACCGGAGCCTTTTACGGTGTGAGAGTTTTGGTTTAAGCTGGCTGTCTGGGTCCCGTACCTACATAGGGCACCACGAGATAGTAACCTCGACCCAGCTCTCTCTCCAGGGAAGATGACCCTTATGGTGGGGCACATGCTTCTCTGCCTGGCGTGTAGGGGTTTTTCGTGCTACATCGAAGCCTCACCCAAATAAGCATCTAATTCCACCAAGACTGGTTCTAGGTAGGTTTTTGATCCATTATTTTGGTGTCAAGGTACACTGATGCTTTACCGCAGTATTTTGCTATTATTCAGGTAACAAAGTTTGTAGTTAATATTAGGTGTTGCGGCAATTTATTTACTTAACAGCCACTTTCTTTACAATTACGTCAGACTTAACAAAATCAGTGCATGATTATCATCTCAAACGAATGTATATTCTAATTTATTTTCCGCCTTATCTATTTCTGGCAACTTTTGTTTTCACGTTTACTTGATCAAAGTGAAAACGACACGTGCACGTTATACGCACTTTATTGATCAGTTTATTATATAATGTTTACAACGAATGATTCCTTATGCGAATATTGCGGCAGCTGCATTTACTGACAAAGCCACTAAAAGCAGAGAGATTGTAAAGAACACTTTCATTCGATGAACTTACGTAATTGCTGCATGTCGGCTTCCTTGATGGTCATCCTCTTTATTAGTCTTTCGAGTGACTGCAAAACAGGGTGGGATATTTATTTGATGGGATTTGCAATGTTCTTGCACAGCTAGTCTACCTTTATGTCAGAGGCTTCAAGCAATGCAGCGCTCTTAGTTAGATTTGTTGCGCTGTCGTTGGTGGTATGTGACATTCCTGAGACGCTGAAGATGATGAATTGTTAATCTAGCTATACCAATAAACTGCTAATATGGCACGCACTTTTTATCGTCTCAGGTCAAACCTTTGCACTTGCTATTAAGAACTGTGTGCCTCGAAATCAATATGAGACAAGCAACAGATGCAAATTGCCATTCATTCGCCGGTCGGATCAATCGTCAAAGGTTATAACGACGATACACATCTGCTTACATAGTGGGCATATTTCTGCGATGGGGCAAGTGTGTCTCGCACTCAGTTAACGGCATAAAATGTTGTTGGAAAATTCAACTATCAGTCGCTTGACGTAGGCCACTGGCGTGTCGCAAGTCGATAAATCCAAGAGTTGCGTCACATGTGCTATGTAAACTCATTTAACAACGCTTAGGGCCTAGATACTGCTGCTGCTTCGTTGTGTGTCGACCGACAGTCACTTACAATATTAAATATCTCCATAAATGCTTGCCCGAAAGCAATGAAGACAACGTGTTTAGTTAATGGGTAGATGCACGAGGCTGCATGATGCGAGATACGCGCCGACATGAGAAGGCCATGGAGTGGAGATGCATATTAATCATGACCCCACTAACAACACTACTAATTTACGACGACCACGGTGCAGAGTTGTCCGTATTATTCCGCATGGCAAAACAAGGACGAATGCAGCACACCATCCATCAGCTGTAGTAACGCTAGTTCAATTTGATCCATCGGTATGATGAATACAGGTTACATGCACTACGCTTTGGCGTATTGATTTTCGGATATAAAAAATGATGTACTTAATCGTAGCGGACCGATTGCTGAAGTAAATTAATGATGCTATATTTCAAATCATTTGTTATTATTCACTTACAGGGCTAACTCAACGGTAAAAGGAAAGCAATTCTAGCGTAGATATCTGATGCACAATGTCTTGTGAGGATAGGATTAACCAAACATTGGCAACACTATCGCGCTTCCGCTTACGTTAGCGGTCCTGTGTCTAATGCGTGACGCTCCATAGCATATAAGGACTGTGCCCCTTATTAAAATAACACGTCCCAAATCCAACGCGTATCATGTGTACTGTCACAGGATTATTGAGACAATTGACCTCATTTGTTGTTAGGTTATCAATTGGTCATCACCCAGTTACAATTGAATTAATCTTACAAGCCGGCGGGTTCAATATAAAGTTAGACATAAATGTGCACATACATAAATAGAAAACAAGAAGATTCATCTAGATGTGGCTATGATTCAGCGCGTAATAGAACCGACATGGCGGCCACACAGACCGCCACATAAAACCAAAAACACGACAGCTGGCGGTATAATCAAACAATTTCCTGCAGATATCAACAACAAAAAACTTTGACAGCTCTAAGAGAGGTTTGTAGCTGCTTGAAGTGGGCTCAATGACGGACAATGCCGGGGTGAAGAGAACCATGTGCCACTTCACATAATGTAATATGCTGGCCAGAGAAACTTTATTTATCGCACACTGGCGGCTCAAATGTTTCATTTCAGGTTCGGTATAGATTAAGGAGGAAATGCACAGGTATAAATGGGATTAGTTTTATATCTTCGCTTATCGTGTGATAGCTTAACGTTGCAGGGCAATGCAGTAGCATCAGATATGGGTTGCACTGTGTGTCTAGGAAATGAATACACTAAGGAAAATGATTTATTAGATTGATGACATGTTAGATAGCTTTATTGAAGTGTTTCTAGTGTTCCATGTTAGATTGCTGTTTTGATGGTAGCCTTTCTACCATCATCGACAGCACGTCGCATATCACGCTACAGGCTTTCATCGATGAGCGTCTTTTGAGATTGGTTTATTTGTAACATTGTCATGTCAAAGAGATTAATACATGATACGGTCGGATACAACGTCGTTGATTTTGCGGCTTCGCTTTGCTGTAGGCTGGCCGCATAAATGTAATCACTCACTACATCTCTCACCCGAAACCCCACCGCCAACCAAACACGTATCGAACACCCCCAACCCTCCCCCCCTCCAAACCACACACAGTTTAATAAGGATACCAATGAAATGCTACTCCGTCCTTAGATTCAACTTAACGAGGTATTTAGAAGAAGAAGAGGGCTAACATAGTGGTAAGAGAAAACGACGACATCACTAGGAGGAGCTTCGGCAATATACGAAGTGATTACAGTTTCTGACTTGGTAACGCTACTGTCAATGATCCGATTTAAAAAGTACACATTTGCTTATTCATGCATACGATGCGGTAAAATAGACCATCTTGCATGCTTGATATGTGACATTTTCCCCTGAAATCTTTACTTTGTAGTAAAATCAACGGGATCCAAGTATACGGTATCTGGATCACGCTATCGCAAGACCTTGCCTCATTACTCATCCTTTGTGCTGTTTCCTCCAAGCACACCAAATGAAGATCTTGTAAGAATTAGAATGAGATGTGATTTACAATAATGGCCCCCCGATACCTCATTGAGATGGATGGCAGATTAAGATATTGCCTTCCACACATTGTTGAGTTTAGGTGAGTGAATATGGGGGTTGACAACACTCCGCTACGACCTGAAATGGTTTTCTAGTATTAGCAGACAAAACAATTGTTAGGAAGTCTGTACCTATACCATTGCGGTAGTGCGCGAGTAATTCCACCCATACAGGTGAGCCCGTCAATGTTCGCATTCTTACCACTTCGAGGTGGAGCGTATACGTGGCGGACACCAACATAAGCAATCACATGAAATGAAATTCGGCGACGATTTACAACAAGACTTAAGTGTGACAATAGCATGTTTTATCTCAGTGCCTCGATTTTCTGAAGATGTAAAAATTTATATAATGATGCTGAGATGTTGAAACCATCTAAGTCAATGGCGTTGCTATTTGCAAAACATTGCTCTTGCTTCCTAAGACATTTCTTTAATAAGTTGAATTGCCAATCGCCTACTGTGCCTCCTAGGACAACATCTGCCCGCTAACTCTAACAAATGGAGCAGTAAAGTGTGATCGCCATCGTAGACATGACAAGGCAATTCCAGAGGCTCCCAAACCCAATAAGCGAATAGTTCGTTACTAAGCACCTTAACAGGAAGCTAAATTAAGCTCTTATCTTCATCTTTTCTTGGCGTGGCAGATATCCGTTAAAAAATCGGACAATGTAGATGGGTGCTTTTATTGTCAGCATTTAGCTCATCCCATGTCATGCTTATAGTATTAAATATTCCCATTAAGTATTCCCATTCTCGGTGAATTTATCAGTTCTAATAATCAGATAGCATATCTATATCATTATATCATTTTTCGATGTTAATACGCGAACTCTCCTTGATATACATTGCGGATATTATCATTGACTTTGCAATTTCAAAGAAACAGGGGACGCTACCAGACATTCACATGTAGGTCCAGAAGGGATCATGTTAATTACAATGCAGCACGGATGCTTTTATCGATATACTGTACCAAAATTAGTGACAGAATA
>CM067353.1:17934702-17938450 GCA_034190875.2 Urechis unicinctus
TACACGTATTTATAAATTTTTATGTATACATATACACGTATCAATGTATATATTCTTACAACCGAACCCACCCCATCGATAGAAATCATTTAATGGTGTTTATCGAATAAAACGACGCACCGGCCAGCGATTCTATATCTTTGTCATTGCAGATACAGAGAGCCCCAGGTATTTGTAATTACTTCTTTAGGTTTGGTCCGGAAGAAGTTGTGGGCGTAACATTAACCATCCATATATAATCCATCATGGTTAATGTATATCACTAGAATGCCCATATAATTGCAAAACAATTTAGCAGTTCTACAAAGCCGGTTCCCTTAGGCGTAGTGGTGTACTGCTTGGTTTCTCTATACTTGGATGATCGCATTAAATGGCGCTTCCATCTCCGGCCCGCAAGCTCTATAGGATCGAGCTCGGCCTTCTTCCCAGCGGCCTGGGTTTCAAAGCATCGTCTGGGCAACGAATTTGTGCCAAGTGGGCGCTGTCACGTAAGGGGACCTGTCAAAACATAATAATCAGCCTCATCCATCCCCGTCGCGATGTCAACTCGCTGTTGAAAGTGACGTTAAATCCCAAATTTTCCATTCCTTGTTTTTGTAGAGGCACAAAGGTTCTCCATTTATTGAGGCAAAGACAGATTTTTAAAATTGTCGTTAGTATGTAAATGCTCACCTGGCGTAAAGTATCCATTTTATGAATTAATTAGGACGTTTACCGCGGCGGCGTTTATGGCGGCGTCAGGGATAAATCGTCACTGCAACGACTGCTTTTCGTAGATGTACGCTTTATTGGAGCCCTGGAATCATTTCTGCACTGGCTTGGTTCGGAAGCTTACCATTGTCATTTTCAATAAGAAATCAATAATCTTCATTCTATAGCAAGAAACGAGGCTTTTAACTTGACACGGCACAGGTGATATAACTCATTAGGGTCACGTGAGTTATATTGACGCACAAGCTGCCCATGTCCACCATCGCTTATTGAAGCATCATCAAAACTGAATGAGACTTACGTTCTTTACTAGACTCTACAAATGCCACCCAATGGTATACGGAACACTCACCAACAGTTAAATTCACCTCTTGCATAATTTACGGCGGCAGAGGTTTGCAGCAGCCGGATGTTACTCTTGAAGTTTATGTAAATTGCTGGCATTTGCTAGGGTGGCATTTTAGTAACATGGACTTCAATGAAAAGAAGCTATCAATTTCCTGTTATCACAACACAGTTTTGATGGGCGAAGATTACGTAATGTATGAAAAAAAAAGTATTCTGTTTGCATTGCCATGATCAGACGGAAAACAAATATCATACGGCATCTAATTTAACCTTTCCTTTTCTACAAATGCAAGCAGAGGCTTGATGTGAAAGTTTGGTACGCATTAACGGGAATTCACGTTTGTTGCGCTTGGTGCTGGTGATTAGATTTGAAAATGCACTTTTTGAGATTCTCTGGTGGATATTGGAATTTACAATTTTGTTGATGACTGATATTAAGCACAACTTTGTTTTGACTGACTTGAAAACATATATTGTAGCTTTCGCCAAGCAGCGTAAAGCGTTTACAAGAAATAGGTTCAGGGCCATTCAACTTTGTCAAGATAAAGGTAGTATAAATCCTTACGGCCCATGTCTTGTGGTCACTTATTGAAGCCAAATAAAGGGACAGAAGGCAGGTGTTACATGCAATGCAACATCCTGATTAACGTGGACATACCGCTGCGGGCAATGACAATTCATTTGAAATGGACCGTGTTTTGGTCAATTAAGATTACCTTATGACCGCAATGTAACACAAATAATTCGGAATATTTATTAGTCGAAGCCTTTTAGGCTCAATAACTATTGCAAAGACGGATGCCCTATCAGCATATTGTAGCGTTATGTCAACAGATGTTTCTGCACTGCAACAGGGACAAAATTAATTACGTGCCATTGATCATGAATTAAATAATTTGTCACACTGCAATAACACCTTGTAGATGAACTTGTTGGGCGTTCGTGATGGAGCTGATGTTGTTCAAGGAATAATCCTTTCCACAAATCCTTCATGAGACTCAAACATATATTGCCAGAATGCAGGCGACACAGTACAGGCGATTAATGATAGCATCTATATAGCTGCAAAGTAACGATATCAGGGCATACAGGCCCATGCCACAATTTAGGCATGAGTACTGGGTAATGTTATTATAGCAATTTGATGCGGTTTATGATTACAATCACTGTCCCTTAGAACTTGTTTGCAGCTTTGATATGTATGATGCTATTCTACCACAGCTTCACAGTAAACTTGGTCTTTTAAAAATCATGTCGTTGCAAAGTTAATGCATTCGCTATCTTGCTACAGTATAAATTGTCCGCCGATTAGCCTCCGAGGCATGCATCATACCGTGCTAGGCTACAATACATAAAAGTGTCGGATATGCGCAATTCTAGAGGCAACAAAGATAAGTAATCAGCTTGTACAAAAACAGATGTACCCTTTATTCCTTCCCGGAATGCATCACCTATGTTATTAGAGCCGCTGCACCTGACAGGCTGCTACATGCTAATACCTTATATGGCTTAAAGTCACAGAGACACTTCATCAAGATGTAACAGTTTTGTGTGTGCATTATTCACATTCCTAGCACGCGTAACCTTGTTAAAAATAATGATTAGAAAACTTTATCTGTTCTGGCGCATTATTATGTATTATAGTATGCTTGCCTTTCTCACAAAGATATAAAACAAATCTGGAGAAATTAATATCTTCGTCATTTTGTCAGCTGCATCGTAAACCGTGCCATATTGTATTCGTTAACCGGTACAATGTATTATATCTGACAAACCATGTCATTAAACCACACAACCGGCAGCACATAAACGCTCGGTTTAACAGTGACTCTGCTCTTATTGACACTTGAATTGTGACGTCTATTGGGTTGCTCAGCCATCAATCATTTACCATTGCTTAGGCCCTTATTAAAATTGTGTACATCTACAGCGAAATAAGAAACCCAGACGCAACTTAATGGCGAATTCATCGCCGATTCCAGTCTCAATAGACTCTGAATTTGTCACAATACTGTCATTCTATATATTCGATTCGCTGGAAAACGTATTGTCAGCTATGTTTCATGGGTTGTCATCAATTATGCCGTCTCAATCGAAATCGCTACAAATGCAAGTAGTTGCTCTCGCTCAAGGATAGAGAGAATATAGAGAGAGAGAGAGAGAGATAGATAGATAGAGTGGTAGGGTATACATATATATCGATAGAGAGAGAGAGAAAGAGAGGGAGAGATATACAGAGATAGAGAGAGAGAGGAGAGAGAGAGGGAGATATCTATAGAGAGAAAGAGAGATAGAGAGAGAGAGGGAGGGAGAGAGAGAGACAGAGAGTAGAGGAGAGAGACAGAGAGGGAGAGAGAGAGAGAGAGAAGAGAGAAAAGGAGGGTAGATAGAGATAGGAGAGAGATATATAGGATAGATCTCTAGAGGGAGATATCTCTCTATAAATACATATAGATCTCTATGGATCTATCTATATATCTATATAAATATAGATATATATAAATATATCTTATATAAGTATATATAGATATATATATTTATCTCTATATATATATCTCTTATATATCTCTATATATAATATATATATCTCTATATATATCTATATATATATCTATATATATATATATAGATATATTTATAGATATATATGTATATATATATATTTAATTTCAGTCACCGGGCCCATAGT
>CM067353.1:17946159-17998659 GCA_034190875.2 Urechis unicinctus
TAAGGGTCATCTTCCCTGGAGAGAGAGTTGCGTCATTGATATTACTTTCTCGTGGTGCCCTATGTACGTACGGGACCCAGACTGCCAGCTTAAACTAAAACTGTCACATCGTAAAAGGCTCCGGAGGCGTCTTACCTCCAAACTGGAACCTGGGTGTCCAGAGTTAAGAAAAAGTACTCTGGGAGCGAAAGGACTGGTAAACTTGAAGTCATCCGTACCCAATATAAAAGTTTAAAGCAATGCTATATTCGACTTGATCCTCTTGGGTCCTGGAAGTAGGAAGAGAGGAAAGGGTAGGTTAGAGTCAAACCGGTGAAGTCCCAGAGCCAAACGGAGAAGAAGATGTTGGTAGTACGAGAGAATGCTTACCATGGACCGTGATCCATATCCCTTGAAGGAATTATTTTGCTCTGCAGCCCAGCGTAGCCTTTACAAAATGAGAAGAAGAGCAGTTGAAAAGAAGGGCGAACTTATTGACGAGACCCGACTAGCAACAGCGAATGAGAAGAGCTCAGTGCGGCCACCTACACGGCGGCTCAATTCGCACTGGGCCAGCTAGTGGGATACGACAAACGAAGGTCTTATAGACCCCACCCAGTCAACAGGGGTTACGAATAGTTATAGCAGATAACCGAAATAAGATCGGGAGGGTCGACCAGAGAAGTCTGATAAGGGGAGTGGCTCGCGACCATGGAAGGGCAGCGGAAAACTGGCCAGTGGTACTATTCGCGAGTGGCAAGTGGGGGGAGGGGGCAAAGAGGAACTTTTGATAGCCTGCCAGTAGACCGGATGATGGTCAACGACGCAAAGATCAACAAGTCATGTTGTATGACTTCAAACAAGCATATGACATGGTTCCACATGCACGGTCGCTGAAGGCGTGTGACGGGCTTGGACTGACCGGATAGTTTACTCGCACACTCAAAGAGATTGCATGCAAGAGGAACACTCGGTACGTTGTGAGGGAGGGGGAAAATAGAAGAAACAGCGGAGGTAAGGTACCGACGGGAGCTATTCTAAAGTGATCCGTTTGCCCTAGTCGCCTGCTGGTTAACCATCGAAGCCCTGAGAGCAGTTCTCGACAAACTGCGTGGATACAAATGCAGAGAGTCGATAAACCACGCATTCTATATGGATTACCTAAATATCTGGATATACCCGAGCCAAGCTCCAGCTTTCCAATCGACAGTAGTCCGTGTATCAGAAGCTTCTAGCCTAGGAATGGATAAGTGCGTTACTTCTAGGCTCAACCAATGTAAAGTCATAGATCGCAGCAACAACGGCAATGTCTGATAACTGGGCCTGAAATTTCTGAAGGAGCAGGGATCACTTCCACTTGAAAAGAGCGGATAGGGGTTCAAGAGCCTCAGGGTCGATTACCAGGTGGCTCTGCTTGTCTTGATACGTCTTGGGGAGACTAGATCCATTGAGGCTAGAAGTGCGTAGCGGCAAACATGTGCAGGACGATGACCGGCAGTGCAACATTGTTGCAGCGAGGAAACGAGGCAGTGGGAGATATCTAGAACGCTACGTGAGGGCCAAATATAAGAATGGCTTGATTTTCGAAGGAACTAGCCGCATGGAGAGTTTAGTAAGCGCATACAGATGGTTGAAAGAGGTAAGGTGGACGCTGGGTCGGCTGCCCTCATTCTAGCGGCACAGGACTACGTGACTCGAACAAGGTTCCACAGCAAGGTAATTGGAGTGCATCAAGGCTCAACAAAATGCAGATTGTGCAAAGAGGGAAAGGAAACCCTCGATCACATTCTAGTAAGCTGCCCTTCCCACTGCTTGACGCAGTATATGGCGTTGTTCAATACTTATTGGTAGTGGAGCTGGCGAATCGATAAAAGAAACTTGGACGTGTGTCCCAGATGTGGTGGAAAACAATGAGTTCAAGCTCGTCTGGGATATCTGTCTGACGACCACTAATCGACAGGTGCACAGAAGGCCGGGCCTGTTGCTCAGGGACAAGAAGGAGTGACGACAAAGGTAGTCTGACGGGGAACATCTAGCGCATGGTGGTTATCGCCAGCGCTGGGAAAAATCAAGCAGCATCTGGCATACAAATGAGGAAGAGATCAGCGATGGAGGAGCGCCGCGTACTGCCTTTTACACCCGGACCCTCGGGGCATAAGGTGATGACTGTTATCACGAGGTGCCTTAAGAACTGCAATATGCCCTCGGTTTCGTTAGTATGTTTTGTAATTGTTTTTCGACAGGCACAAACTTTCAAAATAATTGATAGCCAATTTTATCAATTGAAACCCCTACGAAATCTTACAGCAAGCGTAGACCATGTGTCCATATATATCATCACACCAAGGTCATTCTTGTTCAATGAATAAAAATCATTATGTTGCTGACAACATGCTTATGATTACATGTGACCTAATATGTTCGAGGGACTCGGATAATTGGCTTCTTATTATAGGAATGGTTTACAATACCAACCCTTGGGGAGTTAATTACTAGCAATATTAAGTTATACATATTGCAGTTGGCACACTCCAGCAGACAGGAACTGGCTTAGAAGATTACTAACTCGGTTGTGACGAGAAGCCAGGGACGCACATTAAACCTCTTCACGTCGCAAATGTGTACCATGGTGACACATTGGGTTCCCATTTATTGCACTCAAGAGCATATGTCACATATTTATTCTAAAACAGGCTATTCTGAACCCATGCGCCGGACATAAGAAGCAGCCTTATCCATTTTAACTGGTAAATACATCATTTCTTACGGCACAAGCAGTGTATGATTGCATCAGACTGAGTCTAGTTTTTGCTAACCTTCCGTTCTGTTGCATTATGTATCCCCTGCAAAATAACAGATTGCACCTCTGTTGTAAGGAATTTGTCATATAAAGGTGATGTGGTCGAGCAATTTTAGTGTTAGACTGGCGTTACAGACCAGAATTACTCTTTGTGCTAGTTATTTGCTAAAACAACAACCAACAAGGTACCATCGAACAAATTGGCTATTAAGAAACTTACAATGGAGATTGAGTAGGTCACTTCGTTATCGCGCGGTAAGCATTAATGCTCTTGTTTTGGAACATTAAATAAATAGTGAGCGTAGCTGAGCGCTTTATATCTGGCATGTTGATCAAAGTTGGATGGCCAGGTAGAATAGTCTGTGCCTCCAATCTATACTTTGTGTCATTTCGAAAATACATTGCCGGATCCCATTCGCAACAACTGAAGCGATAAAGTTGCGATTTGTTTCCAAGGCCATAATTGTATAGGTCTTGGAAGTTTTTGAGTAAACCACGTGGTTGTTTCGACGTAGCGCACAACGGCAATATAATCCAAACACATGTATGACAAATTGTTCACGCAATGAAAGATTTAAATTCTTTGTCGCTTTGCTGTTATATAATTATAGATTATGGTTGTAGGCTTATGTACCAAATAATAATAGCATTTATTTCGCACTCATGGTACAGATATTTTATGACGATCAAGTTCAAGTGTAATCATTTAACAAAGCGTGGGGTGCCATCATAATGTGCAAATAAAATTAAGTAGAACATTGATATCGTCGTGCGAATAATCGGGAATATATTCACATTCACGGGCCCGACAAAGTTCTTGTAGGAAGTTAACAAAGTTCAATCTTTCTTGATCAATGTTCGGTAGACAAATCGTGCTTGAAATATCATTAAAAGTAATGGTCTGGTCGTAAATCGTAGCAGTATTAAGATTAACGATACTCATAATATATCTTATATTATTTGCGACATTCGAATTATTAAAGGCAAATAATCGGCTAACCGCCGATACAAGATCATTCGTGCTATTAAGACTATTTAAGAAAAAATGTATACATCGCAACATTAATTGTTCTCTTAGGGGTAATCTAAAAAAGGAATATACATTGATCTTGTTCTAGGGTGTAGTTTCCATATATGGCGGATGCATTTGCGCCAAGTAACACAAGCTTTTAAATGAGTTACTCGAGAGCGTCCATAATGGGGATCCATAAAAACTTGTGCAATATTTGTCAAATAGTGTATTACGAACATTTACTGTACAGTGACCGAATCTTGACATCAGCATATTAGTTTTCGACACAACATCACCACATGCAGCATGAATATTCAATTGTTCGGAATTTCTTCCTATATAGGACCCAAGATGGATAGCATGTTCACTTACATTTAATCTAACACTGTTCAGTTGTAGATTCACATCGCGCTCTTGACAATTAAAAAGCAACAAATTGCTTTTTGATGTGTTAAATATAACATTAAGTTCCTTGGCAAACTCTTCGCAAGTTTTAAGCATAGATTTAGCCGCATTGAAATAAGGAGCAATGAGAGCGACGTCGTCAGGATAACTCAGTGCGCCTACATAACGGTGACCAACATGGCAGCCGATTCCCCTGTTTGAGAGTCGTGACAATAATTCATCGATATACACACCAAACAAAATAGGGGACGAAACCGCCCCTTGTTTGACTCCATTAGTACAATTAAACTTGTCAGAGAAGCTATTGCTCCACTTGACTCTTAACGTTTGATGCGTATACATATTAAGAAGGAGTTTAGCCGTCATAGCACACATACCACGCTCTTGTAACAAACCAAACAATTTCATAAAATTAACTCGATCAAACGCTTTGGAAGCATCCAATAATATGACATAACTTGGGGAGTCTTCGCTGACATAATTATCTATGATTTCCTTTAATACAAAAGTGCACTGTGTTGTTGAGTGTGACGGTTTAAATCCAAATTGTAAACTACCCGATTTCAATACATCACTTTGATAGTCATTAATCACATTATCTAACGGTTTCCCTATGATAATACTAAGAGCTACTGATAGATAATTATCACTACTGTTCAATGATTTCTTTCTGTTCTTAGGGATAGGAACAAGCGTAGATGTTAGCATTCCACGTGGCGTATGTGCATGATACAACATCATAGTAAAGAGTTTTGATAGGTGGGCATATAACTCATCACAGCCATTCAGTATGTGATCAGAATTTATTTCACAAACACCGTCTGTCTTATCTCGCTTAAGCTTACAAGCTGCTTGCCTAACTTGTGAAATGTCGATAGCATGCAAAGAGCCACATATACCACCAGCACAATTAGAGTGTACATCATGACTCAATGATGCATTAAGGGCATCCATTGCAGACTTACTATAAGACACACTATTGTAAAGTATTTCATATTTATCTTTAAAGACATTGCATATCTCATCGTCGCCGTGCACGCCATCCATTAAGGACACGGTCGACTTATTTTTGAAATGCTTCTTCCGTAGTTCTTTCCAGAGATTGCGACCATCACTTGTTGCCAAAGAAACTGCCATTCTATCAGACGCTAGCTTATTTTGATTTCTGATCACGTACCGTGTCTCCCTTTTATAATTCCGTTTTGCTTTACCGTGGATGTCTTTAAGAACGCCAGAGGTGGGGCACCCATTTTCCACCCCGAGTCGACTCCGAAATATTGATTTTGCTCTCAGCTGATTGACTTGTTACTCCAGCCAGGCCGATGTTTACGTTTCCTATTCCCAGGAATACACTGAACAGCTGCTGGGACACACGCATTCACGATTTCCTCATAGTAACGATCAATACCTTCATAATGGTTATTGCAATCAATCTGTGTACAACTAAATCCATCATTTGAAACATTCAGGTCAAGTAATAACCTCCTCAATTTACGCATTTAACTATGAATACCGCTGACATCACATTCCATCCATTTTGGTCTATTAGTGGTAGAGCGCTCATCATTAACCACCTGTGCAATAAGTATATCTAGCCGTGCAAGTACAGGACTGTGGTCAGATAAATTATCTCCTTCATGAAGACATTCGTATTTTGACAACATAAAATGGTCTAGTGTTGACCTTGTATGTGGCATATCACTCTCATAGGTAAAATCTACACAGTTATTATCTAACAAATCGCAAGGAATTAAACATTGCTCCTCACAAAAAAGTCTTCAAGGCAACAGTGTGAGGGGAATCGGCGCGAGCGAAGTCTGTGTTTAGGTCACCTCCAATAATTATACCATCGACATCCGTAAAAGACATTATGACTGAGTTGACGTGGACAAGCAGCTCGACATACTCATTGGTAGGTGCTGACCTTGGATTAACATCACATGGCATATACAAATTGATAACTAGAATCCTGTGGGACATATTGTTAGAGTGCAGGGTTAAAATGCAAGCGTGACACCTTCTATTATGTATACCATCGATCGGGGATATAGTTAATTTGGACGACTTTTTGTGTATAAATGCACAGCCACCATAAGGTCTTCCCTTAATCAAACCAGAGTCATCCATACCAGAAATGCCTGTAACTGATACGTCACCTATGCGATGCTCGAGCTGAGCAAGATCTATTTCTAACAACCAATGTTCTTGGATTAGGGAAAACATCACATTTGCCTAATAGATTGCGTATGTACATTATAGTGCATTCATTGTGCCCTCGACAGTTATACGTGCATATTGTAAAGTTGCAGTCAGTCATAGTAAAAAATGAAATATATAAAGAATAAAGTATAAAACACAAATATTTTCGTGTAACGCAGTTATGCATCTACCTTATTGCGATAAAACTTTCGTACACATACACCGCATGGCCAAAATTTCTCTTCTAACATTGCACCAACGTCTGAAATTTTTTGAAGCTGTCGAATTTTGCTTCCGTTTTTGATGATTTTTCTACTAATCTTACCTGATTTTCGAGTGTTCCGCTTCTCTACAATCTAAAACTCTTCACTCATCTAGAGATCTGGCTGTAGATATGGGTACTGCTGACGACAAGTTAGTTGTGGCAGCAGCCGTGGGAGTTCTTAGAGCACCTTTCACAGTTGATGCCCCAGTAGTAGATGTAAGTGCTGGTGATGAGGTCGGTGTAGTATCAGAGATAGCTATTACCTGCATCAGCTTGGGTGTTTCATCATGAGAGCGCGAAGTCACGACTGATGCATAGGATTGACGTCTATGACTTTTACCCTCTTCAATGTGTATCTTCAACTTTTGCAATGCATCTTCTAACTGAGACACTCGCTCACATAACGATATTGGACACGTCTTAGCGGGGATAGCCTTAGGAATGCGATGCAAACCTTGAGGACTTGCAGCAAATTGGGGCATCATATCAGAAGCATCTAGTTTCTGGAGTCCCCCGATAATGTCGTCAATATTTGCATGAACTTCTGCTCGAGTTGGGGAATCACGTCTCTTAACGAATGGCGGAAGGATGTCACTGTTCCCTACGGCCCATAAAGCTTCTTTCGCTTCATGAATTTCATCTGCCGAGTAAAACTCACGACATGCTTGTCGTATCTTTGCACAAGGGGAATTATCCATACTGTAAACGATGAACGTCAAAACAGAGTTTAGCGTCACGTCTGACGTAATTCATTCACTCGACATCTTGTTGTATCGGTCCAGTCGTGAGCAAATCTATGGATCTTTAAATCAGGCTTCCGATGGATCTTGTGACGGTACATTTTAAGTACATGGTCCTATTCTATGTATGATTCAGTATCGAAACTTACATAGGTCGATTCGCTGTTGTATCACCTTCAAACAGGAATAAAACTTTGCGCCATAGACACTTAAGCGCCCGAATGACATCGAAAATCAGCTCTCCTAGTGAGACACGACAATCCACACCAATCCTAAATTAAAGCCAGTGTGTGATTTCTAATGTTGATATATATCTAGGTAGATAGAGTAAATTTGATCAAGATCCTCAGTTTACTTCATATATATAATTTTAACCGTGTGTGGTCTGCAAGCCTCAGATGGGCGCTTGTAGTGTCTGCTTACAAGCGCAGCGATGTACGTTTGATATGTAAGCCTTTTTCTAAGGGATATCAGTACATGGTACAAACACCAGACAATGAATTTAAGTGGAATTGCAATAATGTTTTCAATGCTAGATTTTGCTAGATCAGCCAGAGAAATGTGCATATCAATGTTAGGATAGGTGTTTTTGTACCAAATGATCCCGTTATCACCGCAAAGCAATAAGCCGCGTCTATAATGGTACATATCAAATGAGCCGGTATGCACAACACTGGTTTGATCACATTCATTGAGCAATTTGATATTGTCGAGTAATTCAGAACATTCAAGGGCGCAGCCATATCTAGGCCCAAAGCGTTGTTAAGCAAGTAGACTAAACCCAGGTGTGACAATTGCTTAGACGCTAGGTTGCCTAATTGACTTGCTTCATGTAAGTAGTCTTTGTAAAGGGACTGATAGTTGCTTTTGTCAGCTATCTCACCTTGTTGCGTAGCCACTCGAAAGGCTGATTTCTTTGCAGGTAAATGCAACTGCCAGAATTTCATTGAAAGAAATCGTTTTTTGTGAGCTTTGATTAATTAACTGATCAGCAAAGTGCTTAAAGCGTAATACCTGTTCTTGGCCAAGACCATTCCTGGTTGATAATCATATAGTCAAGCCTACATCATGCAAGACAGCAAACAGCAGCATACAAAACGTGACTTCCAGAACGTCGATACCCCTTGTGTCGTCCAATTTGGATTTATATTGGCATGAATCCCATTAATCAAAGTTATCTCTATACTGCTACTGGCCGAGCACGTCACTTTCGCCGACAGTCGCCTGACACGAAAGATATGTATCAGAAATATAGCAGGCGAGTCAACCTAGGTAAAATATTGCCTAAGCCAACGGCAAGTAATTGCATTGCTGATAGTATCAATGTTGTGAATGATCGATCGGACTACCATTTGGAAAGGTGTCGCTACTCTGTCTAGCGATCCATGGGATTAATGGCTTTTATTGCTCTGGTTTAAGTAACAAAATAGCGGCATGTTATTTTAAAGCAACAGCATTTTTTAATGATAATGATATCACGCAACGTAGAAATGTTAATATGCAATGATGTGCGAATCACTTGCAAAATACTTGTGATCTGGCTAAAATAATAATCAGGTATAGCTGCTACAGAATGTCATATACAATACAATGGCTTTATTTAACAGAAAGCCACAACACCAATGTGGCTTTGTAGCTAATCATAAGTTGCCCCACAATTACTGTGAATTCGGTTCTAAACAGGGCGTTGCATTATATATGATCTATGTAATATACAGCCATTCATGCATTCATTGCCTCGTTTGTAGCGAAATACGCCATGGTTCTAAGGATTTTAAAAAGCTAGTAAAAAATTAACGGGTTGTGTGATGCGCGACGCGTCGTATTTTGCTTGCAAGGCGTGCGATCAAATAGTTGTCCAGACGCTTTCTATCAAACACATTTCATTCGACATAAAATAATTTCTTCCAGTGATGATGTTCTACTAGCATTTTGCCATAATGTGATTCCACAATGGAATTTCTATCACATAAACGATGTTACATAATGCATGAGTGATATCACATGCGATTGGAACAGAACCATCCCCCAGGAATAACCAGGTACAAGGTGCATGTCAATTTGTAGCCATTTCTTTGAAGCCAGAACAACTCCTCGAATTGCATTACAAGACTTGCCGCCGAGCTTCAAACGACATAGCCAGCATTTATTCAGCTGACATTGTTGAAACTCCTGTTTGTAATCTACTGTTAACGTCATGCATAAGACGCCCCATCAAGAAATATGTGATAACCAAATAGTGGGATACCTCTGTTGTGAAAATATTCCTCTATATTTGTATGTGCATATATTTTTATATATTGTAATTCCGATTTGGTAGGGGCTTTACATTTTTGCGAACGCAAATTGTATTTGACGAAAGTGTTACAATGTCACACAACCACCGAGTTTTTAAATACGTAACATGTCTTGTGTAACAAATAATGCAAAAAGACGGCGTCAGACATGTGAGACTAATACGAGAGGTCCCGAGGCAAGTTTTTTTCAGCAGCAGTATGTATTTCCGTTCTACTGACTTAACATGATATATACCTCAGCGCAACATGTGAATTTGGGCCAATCAATACAATGGGCGATGTCCAGGCAATGTTATATAATTTTGTGACATAGTATTCAGACAGGCGCTCCACAGGTTAAGTTGGGAACCATTTTAATGCACATTATTAAATATGGGTTTCATAAAATGTCACATGGGAACATATGTTGGGTCATCTGATGTACTAACCTTCACTTACATTGCTCATTTACCATCACGAATATGACAGCTCACAAAGCACAGCTGCCATTATTATTCAGCTTTTGGCAGATGTTAACGTTCTTCGTCATTATTTACGATGCTTATTGGTAACGATGACCATCCAGGTGATTTTACCACTCCCTTATTTCCGTTGCTGATCAGATAATGGAGACACCATATCATACAAGCGGGCTGACTATCTGGATATGATTAACGGTTTGAACTCCTTCAACTGTAGTAGTAATGGAATCATACAATAAAAGTCTTTTTCATATCGCTTTGGATTGCTTTTTCCTAATGTCTCGATATTCGTATATTATAGCTATGTCGCTGCCGATAAAACACAAAAACAAAGGATTTGACAAACAGTCTTTCACTAATGTAATCAAATAAAATTTGTGACAAATATGTTTGTGACAAATGATAAGTTCTGTCCGCTCAGTACTGTACTTGCTATGGCATTAATACACCTTTCACGTTGTTTTAAGACTCTGATGATTAAACCTCTTATTATTCTCAATGGTAGTATCTATCATACACCAGGAGTGCTTTTCCAAAACGTATTCCAATTCCTAGCTAACGCCAGCTAAATATCCTAACACAAGTCGAAGTAGCATGTACGCTGTATTTCCTACAACTGTATGATAGCGAAAGCGGCAGCAGAACCTGTCAATGACAATCAAACGAATAAGACTTATATAATGCAAGATCGTACAAGTTATTTGTGTTACGAACTCTATCTACGCACCGCGAATATAATCACACGTCGGCCAATTCAAACAATTGCAATAACTGATGCAACTTGAAAGACAGGGCGAGCAGTGCAGGGCATTGAGCTCTCTTTAAAAAAGTTTGTGAGTACCTTCAGTCTACGGAACACTTGATTTCCGACCCAGCATACACAATCCACTGCATCAGATGAGATCTGATGCGTTTGGAATTCAACAATATAATTTTGCTTGGCAGATAAAAAGCAAAAAGCCATAGCTGCTCTTACACTCCAAGTGAGACTAATCTGATTTTCGGAAAAAATGAGCAGAGTGTCGTGAAAGAAAATGCAATTTGGCCGATGGCAACTTAATATAAAAACAGCTGTTTGGCGGATTCTTTGGGACACGTTCTTGCCGTATAATAAATCACCACTATATATATATATATATATATATATATATATATATATATATATATATATATATATATATATATATATATATATATATATATATATATAGATATATAGATATATATATATATAATATATCTATAGAGATATATATATATATATATATATATATATATATCTATATATATATATATATATATATATATATATATATATATATATATATATATATATATATATATATATATATCTATATATATATATATATATATATATATATATATATATATATGCATATTTATATATATACATTTACATATAACTATGAGGTCAGTACACACGGGTGTTATTTCACTACGGCCTTATGGCCTCAGAACATTGCAGTGCAGCAGCGGCATATGTCATGCATCGAGAATATATCTTTTCCTGCTCTGTACATCACTATCCGTCTTACAAACGTAATTGTTGCTCTTGGGAGGACCTAATAAAAAGATAACCTTGTATAGACCTTTTTTTAGGTTTTACGCCCCTCTTAACCACCTGCAGCCCACACATATCACGAACATCCCGTGCAAATACCACTAAGACTAATTTTTATACTATAGGCTGCATGCGAGGTTAATCCAGCAGTTATATAATTATAAGAATGCACAACACGTAAATACAACATTCATATAAGCACAACACAATGGTACAGCAGACAAATATACAGGGGAAAAAAATCTGCAGGAGCTAAATAGCATTTAGCATGGGCACCACTCCAATCGGTTTTTCCATCGGCAAAGTCGACCCCTACTCGCCAAGATCAGGTTTCATTACACATTAATCTGCCCTTGCTAAGACGAAAACCGTCAAACACTTATTTTGTCGCAAATTGCCCAACCTTTGAGAGAAAACCTTTTGAGTTTACTCTAAAGTCAATTGCCACCCGTTAAATAATGCAAAATATTTATGTAGCAGCTATATCACAACAGTGTCACATTTTTTACTCATAAATCAGGTCACATTATTGCATAAATGTCTATTATTGATTATATGCATACAAATTTCACTCAATTCGGCATCACCCATTTGCACTTAATTCTATCACTCGCCAGCACAGACTTACGCAATGCGCTGTCCTTCTCTTTGACAATCTGCAACAAAAACCGATATTGTTGAAGCGTTAGTGCCCACCACATTACCTGATCATTGTCTCATTTTTTTATCTGTTACGTAAAAACAATGGAAAGGTGATCAATCTGCAAAATGTATTTACAGTCGCATAAGTGCGCATCCATATTCTACGCAGCCCACACAAAACAATGACAAGCATTCCCGTTCGATAACTAAGTAACGAGGTTCGGCTGGTTTGAGTTTCCCACTGATGTACAAACAAAGGCTTCAGCATGTGGTCCGCGGTCTGCATCAACGCTGCAGGAGCACCGGATGCATCCTTCACTAAAACAAACATCCTATCAAAGATTGGTAGAACAGAAATCTCCTACTTTAGCTGATTGAATGCCTGTAAGGTTGATTCATTCCATTTGTTTAAATCTGGCAAATTCTTCCATGTCTAATCTGTCCGCGACAAGGCTACGTTTGCAAGCTTTTGTCTTGCAGCAGCAAATGGCAATGTCTTTTTGTTCGTGCGACACCTCGCCAGCATTCGCAGTGGCATCACAAGTCTGCGAGAGCAAGGGCTTTATAGAACCTCTGCACAGCATACCTAAATCGACATTCTTTGGCTGCGTTGCACACTGGGCATTCTTCAGTCGTGCACCGTTCTGACCTCAAATGGTATTAACTTCGTTGTAAGTTTATGTGAACCAAGCTGACACTGTTTCAGTCCCGGTGTCCACCTCAGATCAGGAACAGGATCACGTATATGATACCAGGTAATTTGTAAGCTGGGCAATTCGAATATTGTGATTAATGAATATTACAAACAGTGTAGAAGTGCTTTACGATAGCGTGCCATATCCACGTAGCTTATTTTATTGTAGAGATGGACGGACACGGGCTGGAGCTCTTCCAATGTATTTCGGAAGTGTGCGCATATATAGTTGGTTTTCGTATATTTTAATTCAATGACATGCTATATATTGAAAAGGTTGTTAACTAGTTGTTTGTTTAATTGTGGTAGGTCATTGCCACAACTAAACTGTATATATATATATATATATATATATATATATATATATATATAGAGATATATAGATATATATATATAGATATATATATATATATATATATATATATATATATATATATATATATATATATAAATATATATATATGTACATATATATATATATATATATATATATATATATATATATATATATATGTCTATATATATATATCCCGTTCCTATCTATCTCTATGTATATTTCTTTTCTCTCTATATCTGTATATGATGTATATACATATATATCTAGAATATATCTCTATTCTATATATCTCTATATATATATACATATTTATCTCTATCTATCTATATATATATATATATATGTTTATATATATATATATATGTATAAATATATAGATACTCTATATATATACACATATAGATCTATATATATATATATATATATATATATATGTATATATATATATATCTCCATATATAGATATCCAGGATTATATATTTATATATATATCTATATATATATATATATATATATCTATATATATATAAATATATCCATCCCTATAAATTTATATATATATATATATATATATCTATATATATCTATCTCTATATATATATATATATATATATATATATATATATATATATATATATATATATATATATATATATATATATATATATCTTTTTGTGGAGTAGCATCATTACATGCGATTCAGCCACGAATTTTTATAATACTATTTCATTTGGAGCAGATTGAGACGAAACAAACTACCTTATGACGCATTCGTCCTTAGTCAGACCTTTGTAATCGATAACAGAGATGGAGATTTCTATGAGCAGTTAGTAAACTGACTCTCACGATTCGTTATTTTGGTTGATTTTGGTGAAGTAATAATATGGCGCAAAGTGCCGTAAAGAAAAGGCATAGAAAAAAAACCTTTATTTTAAGCTGGTTTAGATATGACACACGAACGAGAGGCATCTCAACTCAAAATTGCCTCATTCATTGATGCAATAATTTGGTTATGTGATTATAAACACTGAGCATTTATGTAAACACCAGACGCAAAACCTGCAATTGAATTATTTGTTAATAATAAAGAAATCCATACAGAATGTTGCCAGAAATTGTTCAAGAGACATGTAGCATCAAATATGTCGTATCAAATATTTATTAACGACAATAAATAGCCAATCCTATTTGGTAAAATTAAGCATGCGGACCCTCACAAAGCGATATTCAAAATGTGTGTACTCTGATGTTAACAGTTTGCTGTGTTCTTTGCTAAAACCCACTAACCATATGTTATCTCCAGAGGTCTACTGTCAGAACACTATGCAGTGGTAGACATCAGTCTGACACGCAACATATGCATCAGACTAATACGTCATAAAAGAAACCAAAATAATCCTTATACTGTTTATAGAACACGCTATTGCGGCTTATCATCACCAAGGTTTGTCTTAGGAAGAATGCGTCAAGAGGTATTTGCTTTCGTCATAAATTGCTTCAAATCGAACGGTTCCATATCAATTAATGTTGGCTGTATCCTATATAATGATGTTATCCAGAGGCAAATTATATACAACTATTTTATCAGACAGGAATGCCACCGATATTTAATGCAATAGTCATATGTTACTGCCAGTCGTAGTCCATATTCCGTCTTGTTGGAGACTGCGATGTCAAGTACCTCTTGGTTTCAAAGAACGACAAAGATGATCAGGCCGTCCATGATGTGTTATAAGTCAAATATATGTCCATTGTTGGCTTATGGTCTTTATGGCATTCAACACTGAACCACAAAACAACAAACGTTGTTTATGTACATGGATGCATAATGACGAATTTGCCGCCCTATTTAGGAGCATCGTCCGCTTTATCAAATCCATTCACAAAGCTGCTCGTGCGTTTTGTTGATTTTCAGTTTGTTTTCGCCAAAGGCCGTCTTGAATTAGTGATTTAGCTATGTCTATTCAAATTAATGCTTACATCAATCAATTCACTACATACATTTAAGCGATGCTAAACGTTGAATATGCTGGTGTTGAATGGTGTTAAATAGGCTCACTGCAGGTGAAACTATTCACAGGCACTCATTTATTTTAGCCTTGTTGACCTCAATCTGATTTATTTCCGTTGTAGTTGAAGACAACATATACCTACCCATAGCAGCTGATATATGATGCTTTCGGTTTGATCTCTAATGCCTGGCGATTCTACACGCTGATCGGATCAATGAATTTCAGTTACATCTTATCCTATATGTAATTTCAAGCATCAAATCTGACATTCCCTAAATGATTAACATACATAGTTCCATTCGTGTCAGATTATTGCGCTCTCACTCAGCAGAATATGAAGCAACAACAAAATCGTACTCTTCACCCTGTCAAACCTCGCAATAGAGACCAATTCGTGTAGCGACTTACCTCTCGTAACGCGTTGGAGGTTGTGTGCTTTTTCCTTTTGAGAGCAAAAAAACATATCCTTTCATAACGCAAAAATGATCCATTCTATTGCAAACCATCTAGTTTTTGGCTACACTTGGAGGTCGCCATCACAGACACGTTGGTGGTGTTACGCGTTAAGTTATAGGCTGATCGACCGTGAGGTGATGTCATTGTGTGCGATGAAGGTCCTTATTGGCTTTACTGTTGTCATGACAGTTTGTCATTTGCATCTTCGTGTCTTTATCAACTCACTTCATAACTATAGCGTGGCGCCTTTGTACCACACTGCACTGTCACAGGGGACGGCATTGAGCTGGATAGACAAAATACAATGACATGCACTACGTTTTCAATCCGAGCCTACACATAGCTCTGAGCCTACATATTTCAGTAGAAACATGATTTTGTTTCAGGAGTATCAATCATACCATACTTCCATTGTACACACTGCAATATATACAACATAAATTTGCGTAATTGTCATTGAGGGATGGTTATTTATCAAGAACCCAAATGATGGATACTGATAAGTTGGCAGATATAATATATATATATCCAAGAATGTAGTGATCCCCTTCAAATCAGAATATGACTGATGACTGCTAGGTTTGGCTGAGTTATACATGAGCGCTGGAGCTAGGTTCTTCCACTTCCCTATTTATCCCCACTGCTAATCAATTCATCTAAATAAGTCACTCGCAGAGTTTTGAACCATGCTTGTACCTTAATTTAACGTTCATTTACCGCGATTATTTCGAAAATCCAAACGATATGTTAACTATATTTGCGCCTAGAAGCCCTGAGCTGATATAAAATCTTGGCATCAGCGCAATTCCTTTGGTGCCTGCAGGTGTGCCGCTGGTATCAACTGCGTTTTAATGCAGTGATATAATTTGATATCGCCATCCATGATTGAATAGCCTACCCTGTCAGACTATAATAAATTCTAACGTCAGGAAGACTTTTGTCATAGTATGCATTATTGACTCTGCTTAGATAATGGGTCAAAATTCAAACCCCTGTATGTATGAGTATGGCTCCATGGGGCGGTGTATTCGATTCGCTTAATGATAATGATTTGATTCGCTAAACGATGCTGACCGGAACCTGTGATTTAGCACTACGGGTTTATGATGGCGACATCCAAATGCGAATAACAATAAACAATGTTCGAAACGCCTATACCTTTTCGATCTTACACTATATCAGTTCTTGTGCTTTTGATTGTCAAAGCCAGGTTCTGCTGTAACTTTTTGCAAACTGATGGTTGTAGAAAATGCTGATGTCCAGTTGTTGTGCTAACACATCTTGCGTGCTATTTTGACAAGAATTGGGACATTTAGCAGGCGTTAGCGAGGAGTACCTTTAGAAAAGGTTCTCCTCTCGTATGTTACTGTCAGTCATGGTAATACATGCATCAATCAGCGTGTCTTAAAACGACGTGAAAGTTGTACTGCAATACTAAATGGACAATACATATTCTACGTCGCAAACATATATTTGATCTCATTAATAAACGACAATTTGTCACCTCCATTTCTGTATGCTGTTGGAATCCTCATAGCTATTATATGGTAATTTTAGAGCTACGTCGAGTACATTATAAATTTATTCGACACAACAAGCTTTGTGTAAGCAAAAATAAGGAATATGAAGATGACGATTGATTGTGTGATTCTGTGATGCCATTATTACTTCAGTAGAAGGGATACATGCTGTAAATCATGTCATGATACCAGGCCACTTTATATGCCATGGCATCACCATTAAATGTTCAGTAATGTAAATGAGGAGGTCACATTTGCGATGGTATATGAGCAGCGTTATTGAAGGTTAGTACATTGGATGATCCAACATATGTATCTATGTGACAATGTATAACACCAATTTCCAATATAGTACATGTAACGCCTCCAAACTCGACCTGTTGAGCGCCTGAATACTATTTCACAAAACTGCAATAAATTGCACGCTTATTTCCAATGCTTTTGATGGTCCCATATTAGTACATAACGCTGACATATGTATCAGTGGCATTTTGCGTTGCAATGAAACGCGGAAGTCGTGTCAGTAGAGCAGAAATCAATGCTATGGCTCCAATTACTTGACATGTTAGCTCTCCTTTATCGGTTAAACGCATATGGAATACCGTCTACGTCATTACGCACACAGGTGTTTGCTTTGTAAATTCACGCATTCGTGCGCGAAGCTGCTGTGCTTTGTTTTTCAGCAGAGGGTTCTTCGGTAATGAATTATTTCTTAACGGGGCGTCGTAAGCGTGACGTTGATGTAAGTTACTGGCCAAAGTACAATGAACGCTGATAATGAAACATACCATAGAGTTAGGGAACGTATCAGGTAAGGCTCGACAGTAACCGCCCGATGGTTTCCTTATAACAGATGTAACAACCGATCTACAATGGACGCTGAATAATGCTAGCTGAGTACGCTATGGGTTTGCATCGTAACTCTCATAAAGATCACTGAAGCTCGTTTCTGCAAACTACAAATGGGTATTCTTTGGGGTCGGTTCTGATCCAATCGCTTGTGATATCACTCATGCAGATTGCATTACGTCGTTTATATGATCGAAATTCAATTGGGAAATCACATTGTGGCAAAGTGCTCGTAGCAAAGCGTTACCGAGAATAATTTGCCTCTAGCTACCTTTCGGAACATAATTATCAGTAAAAGATACAGCAGCTGTATTTCTGATGGATAGCTTTCGTGTCAGACGACAGAGGGCGATAGTGCAGTGATCTGACAGTAGCATTATTGAAGAAAGGTTTGTTCAATAGGGTTTATGTCAATTTAAATCAAAATTGGGCAACGCAAGAGTGTTGACGCCTTCAAAGTCACGTTTGGAATGTGACAGTTGGCTGCTTTGCATGGGGTAGGCTTGTAATTTTTCTGACACTCTAATCAATGTCATGTTACGACCAATCAAAAGTGATTATTGGCTACCTTTGTGGTCAAGGACTATCTGACAGCTATCAGCTTACAGGAAGTGCGACGACAGCTGCGTTCACCACGCCTTATGGTAAGTGCTCATTCATGATGCTCTAACCGCCGCCTTCTGGTAGTCAGCAAATTAACTGTCACCCTTTTGAGCTGCTATGCTTAATATTAAGGTGTCGTAAACACGGATTGGTCCAGCAAGAATGAGCCGCAAAATCTATTAACATTTGAGGCTCAGCCGGAAACCCTGTGTTTCCTAAACAATGGGTGGTTAAGTTGAGATTTCGTTGTGTACAGCAAATATATTGTGTAATGTAACTTATGTTTATCTTCACCTTGTAAACGATCTGTGCCTACACTTGCGCTTCCGGGATGGTCACCATTAAGAATAAAAGTATTGCAATGTGAGTACTATAGCCCATCGTACCGGGCACAATTCTGACAAAATGACTCATTTAGGCGAAGCTATAATTCAGCGCGCACTAGAACAACAGACATGCCCGTCAGATAGAGCTTCACTCGTAACGGAAAACAATTTTGTGATATGAAAAGATAGGTTTATTGCCCACAAAAGTGAGAAAGCGAATCCTTAGACAACTGTAAGAGAGGTTCGCAGCTGCATGAAGTGGTCCCAATAGCGGGCAATGCCGGGCTGGATAGAACCATTAGTTTGCCACTTAACGTTATGCGGGGCGGGTGCAATATGATGGTTGTACTGGTTTTATTTATCACATTCTCATTTAATTTTTGTATTAATGTTTGTAGCGATACACAGAGCTAAATGGGATAGCGAAACACTGAAGAGTAGTGCAATTGCATCAGATATCGGTTGCATAGTCGGTCTAGAAAATTGAATTCATTAAGGAAGCTGATTTATTGAATTGATGACATATAAGATAGCAATATTTAAATTATTCCACCGTTCCGTATTTGTTAGCTCATTTGATAGTTGTCTTTCGACCATTAGTCTGACAATACCTCACTTAAAGCGCTATCGGCTTTCATCGATACACATCCGTTGTGATTTGTGAGGTGTCCTGATGGGTCGTGGGTGAAATAGCGATACTTGCTATCATGTTAGAGGAATGGATGTGAATATGGTCAGGTAAAAGTCTTTGATTTCACTGCTTTGTTTCACGTGACATATGTATAGCTGGTATACAAATGAATGAGGCTCACGCGCCAGGCTCTCACTGTAGCTGGGCTAGTTTGCTTTATATGCAACTTGCAAGTGTGCAACGTCATAGCGCTTCATACATGAATTGTATCTGATTTAAAGAATCGATCAAGTTGACTGTCAGCTCAGAACAATAAACGTTTACATCAACGAAGAAAGATGTGACATTTCAAACGCTCCTAGTACTGTAGACTGTATGGCCGATGGGTTCCTATTTATTGCACACCCAACCTCGACAACTGACGCAATATGTGATGTTAACTCTGGTGCCTGTAATCGACGAACCGTTCGCTCGACATGATGCATATTTAAACAATAAGCGTGTGTGTTCCATTCTGTGTTGGGGACAGAATCGGGTCAAACTTAAAGACATTTAATTGCGTCTTTTGATTCCAAATATTTGAATCATTATTGCCGTCCACGCACAAAACAAAACCAATGCCGCCACTATAGCGTCACAAAGTTAGGAGGTGCAATCATTTCTACCATTAGAAATTTTCGAGTTTTTTGGGAGGATAAAACATAACCTCTTTACTCTTAGCTATCACCAAGAGCTAATCGTTAAATGAACGATATCAATGAGGTGCAAGCATGATGCTGAATGCCGAACGTTGTGATAGCTTTACAGTCGGAATATGACTGGAGACTACTTAGGTTGCGGTGGTTTGTACGAGCAAACCGTTTAGGTGTTTATTTCGTCTCTCTAGACGGCTAAGCTTTCTACCTGAATAATTCATTGACAGCAAACAAATGGTCAACTACTAGGCCTCCCGCCATACGTTAAGCCCCATTAAACACTCATAAGTAATCAGATTATTAAATCTACTGAGAGATATGTGTGTTATTGCTTAAGCGTCGAGGCCCCGAGCTAATACATTGCAATCACCAAGGAAAACTGTCAGCGGTATTTAATCGTCAATATCCCCTGAATTTTCATTCCATTGATTTATATAATCATTTACCATCATAATGAGAAATTGATGCAGAGGACCATTGCACGTCAGAGGCCCCTACAAGTAGAAGTTGCAACCTTTGCGGTTCTCTTCCAAACCCATGACACTGACTCTTATAGAAATATAAAGCCACTGCAGTTCTCTTGCTTTTGAGTATAAGAGTAGGCTCCCTTAATCATACCAGAAAGATAAAACAAGTCGCTATTTCTGGTTTGGATTACTTTTGCATTATTTTATTTTGTAGCATACTAATAAGGAAACAGGTTTCTGAAGGTTAGGTAGGTATAAACACCTACAGTAACTGTAGAGCCAGTTGTATCACAAACCATGCCACACACTTCAGCAGTCAATGTTGGTTATATTGCATTAACAACGTTTGGACAATTGACCGTGGCAGATAAACAGTAGATTAAAAGCGAATTTTCGAATGTGCGGAATCAATATCCCCATAAATGTGTTTATTGGCTTTTTGTTGGGTGCTTACTGCATGTACAGACCAATATCCAATTTTACTATATATTGATTTGTATATTAGAACCTAGTGAGTATGCCATGTTAATTGAACACCATTCTACCTACAAAAATACTGAAAACGAACCAATTCACCCAGCTGAACAACTAACTTTCATTGCTCAGCAGAACGAAATCTGAGGTGTCTACGCCTAGTTGGAATATATGTTGCTGCTACTATAATAGCGGATTACATTTGTCACTGTTATGAAACAAAACCAGGCAAAACCATTTACATTCACGCAAGCTGTTCCGGTCTCTCCTCAGGTAATTAAAATTGCAGGTCAAGTAGGTTTTACCAATCCAGCCCCTGCAGCTAGTGAGGCCGCTGTAGCATCCAAACTGCTCCCGGTGCTGCTTGGGTGGCAGCTGTTGGGCCATAAAGCTTTACTACTGCTGCTGTAGATGTATTGGCGATCAGCTTGCGACTCGATACGCCGCACTGGGTTTGTAGTCCAAGTTCGATGCCCACCTGATGCACAAATCTGAACCGGAAGCCGCAGGGAAACCTGTGTGGCCCCGGCCATAAATTCCTATAAATACGTCGCAAATTACTCGCAAACCCATTGAAACCTAATTGTGACTTGGGTGTTAAACAACACTCCGGGATAGCCGTCAATAGCTCGTCAGTGGACGTAGATGTGAAATTTATATGTAAGGCTAGGCGTTGAGCACATAGAGCAGGTGGCTACTAAAATTTCTAAGGCAATACATTAATATAGACACAGAGCAGGTGCGAGCGTGATGCCGGTGAAACAATCTACGGCGACCAGCGGTATGCGACTGAGAGTTAATTAATTACAGCTTGACTTAACTTGACTATGCTCGCAGACCAGCACTGCAAGTGCTCTATTGAATCTTCAACTGTACCCATATGGAATACTCAGGTCATTTAAACACGCAATAATGCAGTAACACCATAGGGTTAACCATATATATGTACACTTCCGACAATGAAAACTTCAATTATATTATCTGGGAGAATCATGCACCAAAACAGCATGCAAAATTCGTATTTTACCCATCTTCAGCCATCCGAACGATTGAACGATTAGCTCCAAAGAACTATTTCAGAATAACATGTACATTTAAAATACATTTTGCATGGCCTGTCAGAGCAGTGTGGCTTTTGGGTACCACATTGAGCAGATACAAAGCCTAACATTAAACTAAAGATCAGATGAATTGGATCGAGGCGCCCTGTGTTTGATAATTTTTTTGTTTTCTATGGTTTCCTTTTAACGCAACAAGGAACGATTGAGAAACTAAACTATTTATGGCCATTACAATGTGTCGTAGTGTCGGGCATATACTGTCGGCTAGACTATAAGCAAATATACCCGCATGAACCACTTCCAGAATGGTGAGTACCCACATAAATTATGCACCCTTGTAAAAGTTCTTTGGTAATTTGATTCATGCTACATCACGAGATTTTGCATTCTTCATTGACCGAGAGTTGATTCATAGGAACGCTCTTTAAAGTGGAACACTTTCCATTTTCGTTCATAATTGAGTTTTCAAACACACGTGACCTTTGTGATAAACAACAATATGAAAAGACCTCACTAAGAATGGTATGATGAAGCGCCGCTTTAATTGTGCAGCGAGGTTGCGTGCTAATGGTGCATGAGTTATGATGTAAAATTGTTCCCGTAAGTGTACTTTGTATTTGAACTATTGTGCGAAGAGTTCTGTAAAAACGTGACGTTGTGCCTTTCTTAAGACGCAAAAAGGAAACTACGGAAGTCTGTAAATAATGTTCATTACAAAAGATATATCTCCTAATGCGAGGAACATTATGTTTACACATGAAAAGGCTGGAGGTTAGATCATCTCTCATCCGAAGAAAGTAACTAGTGTACAAGCCATGGGTCTTTTCTTACAAATGAATAAAATAATGTGACGCATTAGTAATAAAATGTTAATTTTCCTGGGTTATTGTGTGAGTAGCTGGGTGTTCCGTGCATCGCGAGACCATCCAGCATGAAGGGTGGAAGATGTCGTGTAACTGACTCGTTTGATTGGGGTCACAACCTAGATGTATGGTTGGACGCAAAATGTGCTAAGGGATATGTAACCAGTTCGCGTTTTGTTCGGGTGTGTGTTTTATCCCTTGTGACGGTTATCACCATGTCAGTTATGTTCCGTAAAACAATCTTATCCAATTAAGCGTAGATGTTTATATCTGTAAATCAGAATTCTGCAGTGTATTCCTGTCAGTGATGTGTGTTACATTCAATTCACAGCCGCATGAGACAAGCTATATAGTTGGGTGGCAGGCTATGTATCGCACAATCCCCAAGCAGTATAGTATGGATACAGGCTATTTGTGTTGCACGATCCCAACGCTGTATAGCTAGGATACAGGATACTTGGTACGCATTATATAGTTTGGTGACAAGCTGCTCGTAACGCATGATTCCAAAACTGTATAGTTGGTTTGCAGGCTATTTGTAACGCATGGTCCCAAAGCTGTGTAGTTGGGATACACGCTTTTAGTAACGCATATATATGGCTAGCATAACCTATGGGCATATATTACAACAATTTGTTTTTACCTAGCAAATCTATCTGAAGATGAATATACCTATCCATAAACTACGTATGTATATAATGATAAGTGAAATAGCACAGTATTCCATTAGGAGAACTAGAGAGAGATTGGCACTGCTGTGATAGTGATCCGTGTTCGTGTAAGGTTGCAGAATAACACAAGGAGTGATTGACGGCGAATTAAAGTAATTGCTTAAAAAGCACCTGATGTACAGGTAACGAATTTAAAACTAAACCCACAATAATATAATTTGAAAGAAGAAACACACCAGCTGGTTCGTTGTACTTTTATCTATTTCGTAAAGCGCCTAAAATGTAAGTACTCAGAATACACCAAACGACATGAATTGGGTCTAGTAATTAATATTCGATGTGTATAGAGTGGCCAAGTGGCTTGGATGAATGCGTTTGCGTTTGCAGTGCGGTCAATGCTTGCACAGTCATCCAGCATTTTGGAACGTCATCGTGAGATGATGAGTAAAACTATATCATTTCTGCTATTGTGATAAGTATGTTCAGCAGTTACACTCGTCATTCTGAGTTTTGGCAAGTGAGCATGTTGTTAAGGATTGTGATAAATGCACAGTGTGTCTGCCATATAGCAGTTGTTAAAGACGTTAATTTCTCTCCAATCTTGGAAATCGACCATTATCTTAGAAAGACAATCAACATCCAAATAAATGGCAGTACATTTTAGTGTTATCGCGTTTTGTTACGGATGCATTTTGATTAATACCGCAATTGTTGTTCATCTGATTCCATTGGATTGCTGTACACTGCCACTAATAGTAATCGTGGCTCTTACAAATGGTTCTGAAAAAGTGATTTGCAAGTTTCCCATCGACGGCCTATGTTTCACGTAAATGATGCCCACACTATGTGGAGCATATTTGTACAAAAGCACGTCAGTGGTGCATTTGGTAGCACACGGGATCCAGAAGGTAGGAGCTGTAGCACTTAGATTCCATTTACGAATTGATGTCACGTGAGGCGGACAACACAATGTAGGCGGCTGTTGAATGAGCTAATTACAACGTGACCTTGTCTGACTATGCATGCGATTGTTTGATTGTCATCGCATTAGGCAGGCTGACAAGCTCACAAAACGACCAGCAACAGTAACGAGATCACAAAGGCGAAGCAAGACATCGCCGTTTGCTGGTATCATCGGTGCGCATATAAAATTACATTGATTTATTTTGACTACAACATAACACTTAGATTTTCATGTGCTAATGTAATTTACCACTGTTATCCCTCTCCATGCATGCTGATATCTCATAAAAAATGCGATATTTGAGGACAAAGTTGCCACTATTGGAAAACTGTTGAACTATATATCATCCCTAATCTTTGCTGAATATTCAGAAAGCAATGCATATTCTGATGCACTTGTTTATCGATAATAGTTCGTTATTGACGGGTATGTAAAACGGAAATGCTTAGGAAACAACACAAAAAAACATCTGCATGGCCACAAATTCAACGAAAAAGGAAAACTGTTAAGAATACCGTACACAAATATGCAATATAATAACTACCTCGATGGAATGTGTCTGGGATACAGTAACATTCCCATCGTAGGGACATGTTTGTCCGTTATATATTCAGATATGTCGAAATTCCAGGGCTCATTTATGCACACTGATTATTGAATACTTTCTTAATCATTGTAGGAATACGATTTATTGCGTAGAATATATACATTAGGCTATCATGTGATGGCTTGGTGAGTAAAAGAAAATCGTCAATATAGATTTACAAGCAGTAATTGTATTGTTTATCCAAAACCGCAACCATTTGTTTAATAGATTCTGCAATGTTTACTAGCTGCATGTATCATTTACCAGCACCAAATATTCGCTTCAAAGAGTCAGGTATAAAGCTTTAGCGTCATGTATTTCTTTGATTTCACAGAAAACAAACAGCTACCTGCACGTACGTATCATAACCGAGCATGGGAGGGACCATATGAGATATGTCGCCCTGCACAAATTACGCCATTAATTCTAACCAGTGTCAAATGTTCCTTGTCTATGTTGGCTGAGGTTAAACGACTGCGAACTTTAACAAGACAAATTAGCAAAGGAATTGTTCGTTATTGAAGAGACAATCACTAGCCAGTCAATCCCGTTAAAGATCCATGTGAATTTACCAATGGTTCAACTTGTGGTGCAAATAGCCATCAGGTACATTCCATGAATTTCATACGCATCAACCGTTAATGCTAACCAGCTACAGATGATATTGCAAACCGTCGAGACATTTTATTCAAACTAGCAACAGCGCTTCCTTGCAGACAATAGCATAACGGGCTTTTAAACGGCAACGTTATGCAAGGATATGTACCGCAAGGTAGTAGCATGAGGCTCGGGCCAATCATTGCATTCTCGCGATAATGCTTCAATTGATCCTGGAATCATTTACGGAATCATGGCGAGGACCAAATGCAATTTAATGAACTTCGTTGCGCACTGAAGTCATAAATTGACAAAATGAGCCGTAAGCAAGCCCTGGGTGAATTCGTGCTAATAGTAAGAACCGCCTGCGTACCACTGATACACTTTAAATAAATACCAGTTAAACAGGATGAATAATCGTGTACTTAAGCAAACGCACTCGATATTTTATGCTTCAGATTACCCCATGATGGTGATACATGCTTATCTCCAGTTGAATATACCATGAAAGAGATCGAGACTATTTAACATTTTATACAATTGAGCCGTCGTAATTTAGTAGATGCATAGAAAGTAGAGTCATTAAACGCAATAAGCCGTATAAATGCAGGTAGAAAGCACCAGTGAAATAGTATATCTTAATGCATGCAAGCAAATCATACAAATGTACATACGTCAACAACTGCATGCAATAGGTGTCATAATCGCCCACTCAGCGTGACCAACAGAATGAATTTCTATTTTAGTTCAAACCTTTACAAATTACTAGACAATGCAAGGCGTGTGCTCTTGGGTTTAGATAAAAACCATTACTCCATGGCTCGGTAAGTGGTGCAGGATAATTTGCACGAAACACCACGGTCATTTGGGTTGCGGCTCATATATTTTATAAGCTTTATAGTTACCTTCGCGCAATGTTAGGTGTCATATCTCAATTTGTATTAAATAGTTGCTCACAAAGTTGGATGTCGAGTGTGAATCAAGTAGCTGCACTCATGACAAGGACGCATTTATCTTCGTCTTATATTGCTAACTCACATTTACCTGAATGACAAGCAAATAGCATCTTTAATCCCTTTGGTATCGTAATTAAACAAGCACCGAATTGAACGCAAACTAGCATGTATGCATGTTCCATGTACTACGGGCCAGTTGACTGAAATTATATATCTATATATATATATATATATATTATATATATATATATATATATATATATATATATATATATATATATATATATATATATATATACATATATATATATATATATATATATATATATATAGATATATATATATATATATATATATATATATATATATATATATATATATATATATATATATATATATATATATATATATATATATATATATATATCATATACACAACGACGATATCGTGAATCTTAGTCAGTTTGCTTCTTATTGAAGAGGGAATATAAATTTGTTGACTACATATATTATTCTTACACAATTTAACGCAACCACGTGGCAGTAGCAGTATATAGTCAATCTACCTTTCATCGGACTAATTGAGCGAGAGCAACTACTGGCATTTGTAGCGATTTCGATTGAGAGAGCATAATTGATGACAACCCATGAAACATAGCTGACAATACGTTTTCCAGCGAAACGAATATATGGAATGGCAGTATTGTGATAAATTCAGAGACTGTTGAGACTGGAATCGGCGATGAATTCGCTATCAACTAAAAGTAAGTTGCGTCTGGGTTTCTTATTTCGCTGCAGATGTACACAATTTTAATAAGGACCTACGCAATGGTACATGATTGATTGCTGAGCAACCCAATAGACGTCACATTTCAAGTGTCAATAAGAGCAGAGTCACTGTTAAACCGAGCGTTTATGTGCTGCCGGTTGTGTGGTTTAATGACATGGTTTGTCAGATATAATACATTGTACCGGTTAAAGAATACAATATGGCACGGTTTACGATGCAGCTGACAAAATGACGAAGATATTAATTTCTCCAGATTTGTTTTATATTTTTGTGAGGAAGGCAAGCATACTATAATACATAATAATGCGCCAGAACCGATATGTTTTCTAATCAATATTTTTAATAAGGTTACGCGGGTTAGGAATGTGAATAATGCACACACAAAACTGTTACATCTTGATGAAGTGTCTCTGTGACTTTAAGCCATATAAGGTATTAGCATGTCAGGTGCAGCGGCTCTAATAACATAGGTGATGCATTCCAGAAAGGAATAAAGGGTACATCTGTTTTTGTACAAGCTGATTACTTATTTTTGTTGCCTCTAGAATTGCGCATATCCTACACTTTTATGTATTGTAGCCTAGCACGGTATGATGCATGCCTCGGAGGCTAATCGGCGGACAATTTATACTGTAGCAAGATAGCGAATGCATTAACTTTGCAACGACATGATTTTTAAAAGACCAAATTTACTGTGAAGCTGTGGTAGAATAGCATCATACATATCAAAGCCGCAAACAAGTTCTAAGGGACAGTGATTGTAATCATAAACCGCATCTAATTGCTATAATAACATTACCCAGTACTCATGCCTAAATTGTGGCATGGGCCTGTATGCCCTGATATCGTTAGTTTGCAGCTATATAGATGCTATCATTAATCGCCTTTACTGTGTCGCCTGCATTCTGGCAATATATGTTTGAGTCTCATGAAGGGTTTGTGGAAAGGATTATTCCTTGAACAACATCAGCTCCATCACGAACGCCCAACAAGTTCATCTACAATGTGTTATTGCAGTGTGACAAATTATTTAATTCATGATCAATGGCACGTAATTAATTTTGTCCCTGTTGCAGTGCAGAAACATCTGTTGACATAACGCTACAATATGCTGATAGGGCATCCGTCTTTGCAATAGTTATTGAGCCTAAAAGGCTTCGACTAATAAATATTCCGAATTATTTGTGTTACATTGCGGGCATAAGGTAATCTTAATTGACCAAAACACGGTCCATTTCAAATGAATTGTCATTGCCCGCAGCGGTATGTCCACGTTAATTAGGATGTTGCATTGCATGTAACACCTGCCTTCTGTCCCTTTATTTGGCTTCAATAAGTGACCACAAGACATGGGCCGTAAGGATTTATACTACCTTTATCTTGACAAAGTTGAATGGCCCTGAACCTATTTCTTGTAAACGCTTTACGCTGCTTGGCGAAAGCTACAATATATGTTTTCAAGTCAGTCAAAACAAAGTTGTGCTTAATATCAGTCTTCAACAAAATTGTAAATTCCAATATCCACAAGAGAATCCCAAAAAGTGCATTTTCAAATCTAATCACCAGCACCAAGCGCAACAAACGTGAATTCCCGTTAATGCGTACCAAACTTTCACATCAAGCCTCTGCTTGCATTTGTAGAAAAGGAAAGGTTAAATTAGATGCCGTATGATATTTTTTTTCCGTCTGATCATGGCAATGCAAACAGAATACTTTTTTTTTCATACATTACGTAATCTTCGCCCATCAAAACTGTGTTGTGATAACAGGAAATTGATAGCTTCTTTTCATTGAAGTCCATTTTCCTAAAATGCCACCCTAGCAAATGCCAGCAATTTACATAAACTTTAAGAGTAACATCCGGCTGCTGCAAACCTCTGCCGCCGTAAATTATGCAAGAGGTGAATTTAACTGTTGGTGAGTGTTCCGTATACCATTGGGTGGCATTTGTAGAGTCTAGTAAAGAACGTAAGTCTCATTCAGTTTTGATGATGCTTCAATAAGCGATGGTGGACATGGGCAGCTTGTGCGTCAATATAACTCACGTGACCCTGATGAGTTATATCACCTGTGCCGTGTCAAGTTAAAAGCCTCGTTTCTTGCTATAGAATGAAGATTATTGATTTCTTATTGAAAATGACAATGGTAAGCTTCCGAACCAAGCCAGTGCAGAAATGATTCCAGGGCTCCAATAAAGCGTACATCTACGAAAAGCAGTCGTTGCAGTGACGATTTATCCCTGACGCCGCCATATGTTTCGCGGTAAACGTCCTAATTAATTCATAAAATGGATACTTTACGCTAGGTGAGCATTTACATACTAACGACAATTTTAAAAATCTGTCTTTGCCTCAATAAATGGAGAACCTTTGTGCCTCTACAAAAACAAGGAATGGAAAATTTGGGATTTAACGTCACTTTCAACAGCGAATTGACATCGCGACGGGGATGGATGAGGCTGATTATTATGTTTTGACAGGTCCCCTTACGTGACAGCGCCCACTTGGCACAAATTCGTTGCCCAGACGATGCTTTGAAACCCAGGCCGCTGGGAAGAAGGCCGAGCTCGATCCTATTGAGCTCGCGGGCCGGAGATGGAAGCGCCATTTAATGCGATCATCCAAGTATAGAGAAACCAAGCAGTACACCACTACGCCTAAGGGAACCGGCTTTGTAGAACTGCTAAATTGTTTTGCAATTATATGGGCATTCTAGTGATATACATTAACCATGATGGATTATATATGGATGGTTAATGTTACGCCCACAACTTCTTCCGGACCAAACCTAGAGAAGTAATTACAAATACCTGGGGCTCGCTGTATCTGCAATGACCAAGATATAGAATCGCTGGCCGGTGCGTCGTTTTATTCGATAAACACCATTAAATGATTTCTATCGATGGGATGGGTTCGGTTGTAAGAATATATACATTGATACGTGTATATGTATACATAAAAATATATAAATACGTGTATATGTATATATGTAAATATATATATATATGTATATATGTAAATCTATATATATATATATATATATATATATATAAACATATATATTTATATATATGTAAATATATATATATGTATATATATGCAAATATATATATATAGATATATATATATTTATATATATAATTATACATATATAGATATTTATGTATATATACATATATGAATATATATTTATATATATGAATATATATATATAAATAAATATATATATATTTATACATGTAAATATATATACATATATATATATTTTTCTATATATAAATATATTAATACGTGTATATGTATATATGTAAATATATATATATATATATATATATATATATATATATATATATATATAAATATACATACGAATGCGACCATTTTGGCCGTTTAGCAAAAAACCGACCATTTTGGGACATTGGAGGCGACAAAACATATAGTCAATGTTATGATTATTTCTTGTTTTCTGTTGGTCCTTCGGTATCATGTTTCGGTTTCGTAAACTTATATTGGATTTTTATTGTTTTATTAAACTTACATATTTTGTGTACCAAAATGGGTGTTCCAAAATAGTTCGGGTATAAGGGACATGTAAAAAACCAACTATTTTGGAACATAGCAAAAAACCAACTAATTTGGGACATAACAAAAACCGACCATTTTGGAACATTATAAAAAAACCAACTATTTTGGTACATAACATAAAAACAAATCATTTTGGGATATCACCAAAAACCTATTATTTTGGCACATAACAGAAACCCAAACGCTCTGGGACACAACAAAAACAAACCATTATGCGACAGTGTGGCGGGAATTAAAAGTTTGCATCTATGCCATGGGGTATGTCTTTCATCCCTGTCTGTATGACGGGTAATCTTAATTTGAAATGATAATAAGCGATAAAATCAAAACGTGCAGTTAAGGGGCAATGCATGTTTAATTAACGACGATTCATTTATTTCACATTGAAAGAAGTACTATCCAACGTAATTCAAACATGGAGCAGCAAAGGCTCTATATGTCTGGCGCTTTCGAGTGCGTGGCTCAGGCACATGAATAAATATATCTACACCGAGATACGCACACTGTGAAACTGGAAGTCGTACAGGAACTCGTGGGATGGAACGCGCAATATGTGTCGAGAGTCTGAATATGAACTTGACAGGGGTCGTTTGTTATCATTGAGAAAACTCGAACATAGTTCAGTATCATTCCACATCCTGACTGAGACCTGTACGCTCCGTCGCTAAGTGATCTTCGATGTTTCAAGCGAGGTTAATCCCAATCTTGCACACACACCGCATAAGGATCATCCTCTGCTACTAATATAACAACACTGATGTAGTTATAGTAATAGACGATTTATATAAATCCCTCTGGCTCCCACTCTTATGCTCGATATGGTTGTTTGTTTGTCCATGGAGGCCTCTCCGTGGTTCATCATAACGCTTAATCATCCAATGTAGCTCACAGAGAGGCATGCTTTTTTTGCTCTAGTTCATAGAAATATACGCTAATTAATTAATGATAACCGTACTAACGCTATGTTATCTGTATTATTTCTGATTATATCATCTGCTCTCGCAATACATTCATAGTTCTCCCTAGAGAACAGGTTTCATATGGCCATAATTTGTTTGAAAGGGGTTGGATTTGAAATGCAGGTAACACAACATTAATATCACACCTGTGGAACAAGTAAGGGTACTGGTAAACATAATTTTAACATTGAGGCCTTGGGTAAACAGTTTAAAAATCGTTTTTATCTGTCAAAAGCTATGATCAAATATTATTGCACCATTAACTGGGGATGTGTAATACTGTCTATAAACTATATAGTGATTAAAAAGGTCACTTGTATGACAATTATGCATGTTTATTGACATTTCAAGCATCATTAAGAGTTTGTGGCACATCCATTTGGAACCAGCACTGCTCATTACAATTATCAATAGTTGATGACATTTCAAGCATAATTAAGAGGTGGTACAAGGCCCATTGAAACTTGAGCTGCTCATTCATATTTTTTCCCCAGTAGTGACTGTCCCATTGGCAGCTGTGACTTAAGAACTTCTTTCTTCCCTGAAACAATCAACATGTACACATATTAAGCAAATTACTTGGCACCACTAATCCAGAGATAACAGTTCTATTATTCAACCAAATGATGTGTGGTTCAGATTGATGGGTCATCCCACAGAATGTTAGGTAGTGTTCCTTGCTGGTACAGCTATAACCTACCGTTTGACTGATTGAATGGTGTAGAACAACTCCAGGTGTCAAAGTGAGGTTGTGTGAGGGTAGTGTCCAATGAATAGTGTCACATGCATTCTGTATATGATGGTGACCATAAATGTTTTACAGACTAAATTGCTGTTGAACACAAGATTGCAGCACCTCATCAGGTTTTAGATTGACCAGGACATCTTCAGATAGATGCACCCAACAATAAGAGAGATTATTTTAGAGCTACACAGATTGTATATTTATTACAACTTTTGTAATAATCTGTCGGCAGTGTAATGCTGAGAATAGAAGATATAACTTACTGATAAAGCATCAGATAAAGTTACTTAATTATGAAACATTACATGGCAGTGCATGACTAATCTAGAAGCTTAAATAACAATTCAGCCTACACCACAATTGTGCAACAATTGTATATCATATATGACATCTACCATAAAAGAGATACTGGGAATGATCTTTTCTGTCAAATTTATCCTGATTAGAACAATATATTCTAAAGTGTATATACAATACCTGGGAGTAGTTTCCTTAGACTTGGGATCTGAATGTAACTTCTGAAGGCAAGTTGTAGAGCTTGGGTCTGCCTTGTATCCCATTAGAAGTGGTCTGCATATGCATTGATATATTGTTTTCATATTTCGCTATTAGTTTCTAGTTATAGCAGACTTGTAATGACTTTCATAATAGAGCACAGGCCTTTATAGACCATGCAGTGGGTAGTGTCTTGAAATATGAAGGTCACTTAACTAGAATTCATTTATAATGCAAAAAAGCCTTTGGTTGTTTTATACCTTGTCACTAGTTTACAGACCACAGAGGAATGAAAAATACTCACTTGTATCTTTGATGCATGTTCTGCTCGAAACATCCTAATCTGACTCAGAGTCACTAGAAATCAAGTTGTTTTTGTTGGCATCTTTAAGTCTGGGGTCTACAGGTTTTTTTTGTTTTAGTCAGACTTGTGGCATAACTGGTACTTGCTCGGGCTGCTGGTTCAGTATCTAATGAACAAAAGCACATACATTTTACAATATGCATTGCAAAATTAATATAATTGACACATTACAGACTATGCATTAATTCAGATGTAAACAATGAGAAACAATGTTTGTATCACTGCATATTTCTGCCATTGCTTCACATTTGTTCATGATTATGTGACCTGCATATTATGTGAGTTTTCAGAACACAGTACAGTACATGGGCCCAATCATAAAATGTTTCCACACTAACTTATAGGATACCTTTCAACGGTCAGATCACATAATTCAATGCCAGGAAACTTATGTGAGGTCACATCAGCTGTTCAGATGAGAACATTCAATATTATCTACTGTCAAATTACATAATAATCATAGTCATGGTGTTTATAGCACAGATGCTCATTTATTATGCAATAAAATAGTTATGCAATTCTGAGGCTGTTTAATTTAATGACTGGTGTTATTTGTATTAGGTGACCCTCTGGTGATATCTGAAACTTACAAGTCTGTATTTGCACCATCAACTTATTCCCTCTTTTGATAGACCATTACATTGGCCATTGCTTGGATAGGCAACAGCCCAATATGTATGTGATGTTGTGAATTCAAATTGATATTTGGTCATAACATCAGACAACCTCTTTACAATTTAGATCCAACATCAGAAATATGACTACCCCCAAGTATAGTTTATGATTGCAATCTGAGGACCCGTTGACTGTTGAGGTCTATCATATTAAGATAATTGGCAATAGTGAAGTATATGAAACACCAAGTGACAGTGTATAAGCAGCCACTGATATGTGTTGATCAATTCATAAAACCTACCATGCAAATCATGCAGGCCAGTTAAAACCATCAATGGTGCTGCAACATTAGTCCCTTCAATCACAACTTGCCAAACAGCGCAGTACCATACAACACCGTATCTATCGTCATGGCAGAAGCCTAGTGAAGGGAGTGAAGGGAAACCATTAGCTTCGACAGTCGAGATTTTCAGCACAAGTTTCCAAGAACATTTGTGGGTTCGCGTTAAGTTAAGAGGCCAGGAGGAACTTCTTCTCGGTTGCATCTACCGCAGCCCCGATCCACAGCAGACAATAACACCAGCCTCTCATGCCTACTCCATCAAGCTTCAAAACTGAAGCCCACCCATCTAGTGATAGTCGGTGACTTCAATATGAGAGAGATCGACTGGGATACTTGAGTTGCAAATGCACCAGTAACCCACCACTCCCAACAGTTCCTCAACACTGTCCAAGACATCTTCTTGACTCAGCATGTCTTGGAGCCAACCCGCTTTCGCCAAGGTCATAGGCCAAGCATACTGGACCTGATACTTACCGAAGAAGACATCATATCCGCCTTCCAGTATAGCCCCCCCCCCCCCCCCCCCCCCCCTATGGAAAAGTGATCACATATGTCTCAAGTTCAACATCATTTGCTACCCCACGCCAGCAGTCTCCGACCAGCGCCGTTTCAACCTAAATAGGGGGGACTACCCCCGGCTCACGGGCATGCTTCAAGCAGTCCACTGGGACACTGAAATCGACTGTCCAAGTGCGCAGGAAGCCTGGACCCGTCTTGCCCAACACTTCGATACCGCCACCACCGAATGCATCCCCCGCTCAGCCCCCAAGCACTCTGGGAAGCAGTTGTACACCATCCCCGAGGTCGATCGTATGCGGAAAACCAAGAAAGCCCTCTGGCACACATATTATGAGTCCCATAACCAATCTGACCATGTTAGCTACAAAAAGGTCAGGAATGCACTGCGATCGCTCTCCCGTCGACTCCGTACCGACTTCGAACGCCGTATTGTTGATGACGCGAAACACATCCCAAAGTCCATCTGGACCGCCCACCAATACGACCTTCTGTCCGACCCCTGATCCTTCCCCCGGGCATGCATCCAGCAGTGGTTTATTGTCTAAACGCCCAGATTGGACCTACAGGCTCTAGCCTTATTCCCAACATATTACTATTACTATTAATCGTTAAAATTATTAGGTTGATGTTTCATAGTCAAGTTCTCTTTGCATTTACATATCACCGAACAGTCTTAGCTATAATAGCCAAACAAGTCTGTCAAACAACAATTTGCTTTTCAACCATCCAACAGTATTGTAACGAATGCTGCTAAGGCCTAAATTGTCGATCAGCTGATCTGCTGGTAGCGGTCGTTCCGTCAAAGGAATTGGGTCATGGATATAAATTCGGTCAGGGAAGGTGTAAAAGGCGGATTAGGTAATACAGAACCCGCAGTAATAGAGATGGTATATTATTTTACCGACACAGCTTCTTTTCCGTCCATGCCAGAATGTATTTTTTGGGAAATTTGTATTTAACAACAAATTTCTATGCTTTCCGCGAAGTCACGAGGAAGCAGTCTAATGTAGAGTTAATGTTTACGAGTTTCGTAATTTATGAAATGTCATTATTAGCCGAATACTGTAACAATCGTATCATGCTTATCCAGGGCTGTGATAAAATAAGTTAAATTTAATTCTAATGATCATTATTTATCAGATTGGCAATTTTATGTAACTTCACTTTGGTAATCGCCTGCTAGTTGTTCGCTCTATATTTCGCCGATCTGTCGTTCATCTGGGGTCAAAGTTCGAAGCCAGATTATCATGGCTAGGGTCAAAGAGGGAATTTGGTAGCTTCGATCGTAGGAATGGGTTTTTATATCAAGTGTTTTGTTATTATATGGTATTCAATGATCCAACAGTGTTGAATACTGTGTGAATAATGTATATTTGGCAGTTTGTCAAGAAGGTACTTGACTTTTACGGTCGCACTTGATTATTTTGGTCACATGACCATACAGAAAGTAAACAAGGCGGGGTCATTGAGAATAAGACCGCATATGTAGACTACGTGAGTTCCATGGATGGATCAGGGGTTATTGAATGAAGTATCATACGGGAAATCATTATAAAAGCTTCTGAAGTACTGACCAACAATATCTTTTGTCCGGCATCACTCATGGATTCCCTATTATTAATGACATGCCCCATCACCAGGTAAAGACCAATCACTACAAATCCGCCCTAGCAGCACATCCCGAGGTAAAGAAACATATCCCAGTGGGCACAACACGTGGAATCCACGTGGAAATCATGTGGATTTTGGTGAATTGGTGGATCCACGTGTTTTCACAGTTCATCGTGATTCCATGAGTATTAACGTCACGTTCCACTGAGTATTAAATTCACGTGGAATTGTCACGTGTCAAAAAACACGTGGAAAAGACGTGTATTTTAGGACCCATTTGTAAATTATTATTTAAATGTTTGTTATATTCTTTTTTTCAGTTTTATATACCAGAAATATGGCCATGTGTTAACCTGACAGCCCCAGCTAGGCTAGTGCTAGATGCTAGATATGCCAAGATATAGTGGGTTTCACAACTTTTGGTGCTATCGATCTATGAGCTCTGGGGATGATGACGTTTTTGGCTTTCCAAACGCCCCCAGCTAGTTACTATCGTGACAGCTTAGTTACTATGGGAGTGACAGGGGTCTCCTGATGTGACATCGTCCTTCTGCTTCAGGTGAGATACTCTCCAAACGTAGGCGAGGTTCGAACCCGTAACCTGCTGGTCCGTGGTGGAGACCCCACCGGGGGTTAACCGCTAACCGCTGATTGGCGCGATTTGCTGCAGTTTTGGAAAGTTGAGAATTCATTTGCTATATTTTTGACAGTTTTCTAAGTTTACAAGTGAGTCATATTCAAATGTTATTCTTTCAATGAAAAATAAGTTACTCAAGTAGCTGTACAAAAAAACTTGCCGTATATAATGTCCTTCATGGTTTATACAATAATGCCTTCTGCTGATTGGTGCACATTGGTGCATGAAACCTGTATTATCGCTCTCAGCAAAGTGCCAGCCGTTGCAGCTAGTTAGTTGCAGCGGAAAGGCTGTAGGCACGCCTCGTGGTTTTTTGGAGGCTTGCTCCTTAATACACCACAACCATCTTATACACACGCCATGGTTCATCTGTTGACTGTTCCTCCATCTCACAGTCATCGTTCATCTGTCAGTCCATCTCACAGTCATCGTTCATCTGTCAGTCCATCTCGCAGTCATCGTTCATCTGTCAGTCTAGCTCTGGTGTAACGGTAGCATGAATTTATACCAGACGTCTTGTAGGGCTACTGTCAGTCCATCTCACAGTAATCGTTCATCAGTCAGTCCATCTCACAGTCATCGTTCATCTGTCAATCCATTCCACGCGGTCGTCATCGCTCATTTGTCACTCAGTCCCACAGTCATGGCTCATCTGTCACTCATTCTAGCAGTCGTCGGTTGAGCAATGATGGTTTTCCTTTAACATAAGTGCACATTTGTGAATATTTTCTTTAAATATTTTCTCTGTTTTAATGCTGCTGTTGAGAAAGGTATTATTTATGAGTTTGTAGTCAGCAGCATAGTAATTGAACACTGCATAATTTGTTTGTGCACAGGTTTTCAGGAGCGCTGCCTCTCCTGCCTCTGCAAATCAGGGATATACTGAACAGGCAGGAGAGGAGAGAGCTGGCCGATAGTGGCAAAATGCTTCCTGAAGCTGTGCAGATGAACAGCACTGAGGAACTTCAACATTTAAATGAGCAACCAGAGAAAGAATTTGTGGATATGTAACATTGCAGTTTTTTCAAGGAGGAGTGGGCATTAGATCTAATAAACAGCAATGAAATATTTTCCAAATGTCACATTTTTGTGTCAGTTTCAGAAGTGTATGAAAATCATTGTGCATTGTCCGGGATACGATGAACGATTTGACAAGCAGGTGAGATTCTCTATGTATATGATGTAAATCCATGATCCAAACAACTTGCACTTATGCATTTTGTCTGAATTGGCAATGTTTAAGAAATTTTCATGCACCAATTGTATTCATTCAGACATATTGCTTGCAGATTAATCACTAATTCCCTGCAGTGCAAGCTTAACATGAACGGGTCAGGTGACAAAGCCAGCTTTGAGAAAATGGCACTCTGCAAATTAATTGTCGGTAGGTTCACCATTGGCTAATTACTTGGAAGTCCAGGATAGTTTTTGATTTTAATGATACACAATAAATAATGAAAGTCAGTTGTACGATGTATGAAATTAGATAGCTTATATTGTCCTCTTTGTACTGTGCAGAAAGTGTAGTGAAGAGTCATGGGTTCACCGAGGCTGCTGTTAATGTCTTTCTAGCCAACCGACTAAGGAATGCACCCAAGAGAAGTTTAAATATTGCCTATTGTAATGATTGTTGATTTACTCACACATTTATATTTTTCATAGATTTGACTAGATCGTTTACTTAAAGAGCCACTTACATGCAAAATTCAAATTTGTGTTGTCATCTAATTATGAAGATGATTTTGTGACATTTTGACAACAGTATGACTGAGATGTCATAACTGGTTGCCGAGATATTACCGATCAAACTCGCAGACTTTCCTGTATGAAGTCATCAAACTCATTCACTCACTTTCGTTTAGTGGTTTACTGATGAAAGCCATTTACCCAGACGAATTTGACTGATTTGTGTCAATTAGGTGACGTCACCCAGAAAGTCACTTAAAAATTATCATCAAGATGCGATAACAAAAATTCGGTTTTGCATTTCAGTGGCCTTTTAAGTACATTTTATAATTTGCATTTTATTAGGGTGAAAGTAAATCATGTTATATCTGTGTATATTCATGATGCTCATCCATGTAGTGACCGGTTTAATGTGTTTCATGTTTCATAATTTGTTGCCTTTGTATGTTGACATTTGCTCGTAATGTTTAAAACATGTTTAATATTTTTATTTGTAATCATGTAGCACTTATAGTTGGATATTTCTGAGAAATAAATGTACTTGGTTCAATGATCTTGTGAAATATATTAAAAAACAAAAAATTTACTAAAGAGGAAGTAAAAACCACCTGAATACAGATATTTTGTATCGTTGAATTTAGGTGGAAGAGCACACGTGTTTTCCACGTGTCCATATCCACGTGAATTCAACTTGCCTTTTACGCGTATTATCTACGTGAATTACACAAGTTTCTCCACGTATTTTCCACGTGGATTCCACGTGTTGTGCCCACTGGGATACTACGAGAAATGGCATTCAATCGACACCTCCGACTGCACCCTCAACCTCCCGCTCGACAAGGCACAGGCCTTCAAACAACTTCTGCAGAAATTTCGCACAAAACGCCCGCCTCTTTAAAGCGGTTGCAAAGCCTCGCCGGCAAACTCCAATGGGCTACGCACGTCGTTCATGCCGGTAGGATTTACCTGCAACGCGTGCTGGCTACCATACGCAAGCTAATAAACCCCTCACACAAAGCACGAAGCTGAAATGAATAAAAATGTTGACCTAGCTAATACATTGTTATCATAATAATGTGAACCACATTTAATATGCTTACAACTGCAGAAAACGTCAAATGTTCTAGTGTAGACTTGAGGCAATAAAACCTGGGGAATGGGGAACACTGTTACTGATAAATGAAATAATAAGTTACCATTCTTTCCCCATACGACATGATGACTGATCTGTCAGACCTGCAAAATGAATATTGAAGAAATTGTATTAACACTATGTCCTACCTGCGATATCTGGACACATAAGCTCATTCAATCAAATTGCACACTTGACCATTTAAACTCAAATGTGCACCACAGTACTAGACTTTGTTTGAAATATGGGGATCCGACGGAGTACATATGACCCAATTTGTATTACCATCGGACATTAATTGACGGTTTTGTAGGCGCTCAAAATATTCATGAAACTTATGTAGTCATTCGGACCGATACCACGATTTTTTGACCTGAGGTAAGGACAAACGCGGCGCCGATCTCGCTTGGACAGGGCTGTTTTTGGGCCGTTTGGTAGTCTCATGTAAATGACCACTGACAACAAACGATGCAATGATACATTTTGTTCTTTTAATATATCGAGACCATAAAAGTTGTCGATTGTGCCGCTTAAACACCGGATAACTCTCCAAAACTCGAATAACTTTTAGATTATCACCAGATCCCGAGAAACAGTGAAGGTGAATCCGCCGCTCTCTGGGCACCTGACCAAGCAGCTGATACAGGACACAGCAATATGCCTCTGTGTCGTCATCTCCCTTCATTCCCCGGATGTGCAAAACCAGCACATGCCGGGGCTCCAGGAGGGATAGCACGTGGAGTAGGGCATGTTGTTGAGTCCCCCATTTAGCAGGGAGGACTGAATGGTCTAGGCCAACCTCCCCAAGGCCGACAACTTCGGACCGTTTGAGAAAGCTGGACATCACCTGCATTTGGTCCGATATTAACTTTGCTGCGTGCTTGGGGTGGAGACCAATCGCGACCCTCTCTTTTTGCTGCCCCAGGTCGATAATTTTATCGACACTGGGATAAGTGGCATGGTCGCAATAGTTGGCCACAGCACCCCTAACCACGACAGCGATTGCAGACTGGGGTTTGGCAGTGATGAACAACTTACGTGGCCCGGAATTCTGTGAAAGGCCCAGGGAAGTCAGGGCCCTGTCCATGTTGAAATGGGAATCGAAGGCCATGGGTAGCTGAGGGTCCGGTTTAGCAGACTTCTGCCCCGCCCCGCTCCCCTCGATCCTACCACAGCAGAAGGTAAGCAGGCTTGAGAAATTACAATATTGGCCACAGCACCCCCAACCACGACAGCAAAGGCAGACTGGGGTATGGCAGCCATGAACAACTTACGTGGCCCGGAATTCTGTGGAATGCCCAGGGAAGTCAGGGCCCTGTCCATGTGGAAGTGGGAATCGAAGGCCACGGATAGCTGAGGGTCCGGTTTAGCAGACTTCTGTCCCGCTCCGCTCCCCTCGATCCTATCACAAGGTTCAGCCCGACGCCCTAAGTCCCAGACGAGCTCCCTCTCATTGGATCCGAGCTGAGACAACAGACACATCGAAGGTTGCCAGTGGAGGAGGACCGCGGGCGAATTTATGGGCCTTAGACAGAAGCTATGAGGAACCGAATCCTCGTGGACCCGAGAGAACTCCCGCATTGCTTCCTTCAATAATCCTGTGGGTTCCCTCAGGCTTTGGCATCCAAAACCGCCTAACCCCTCTGCGAGACGGTCCAAAGTTTTTAAGTCTCGGCCCGGTCCCAGCATGTAGTTGGCGATTACATGGAGGACAGACAATCGCTGCCTTGTCACATCCAGGTGGTCCAGGCCTTCATTGAAAACCTCCAGGACTTGCGTCGTCGGAGACCCGGACGAATCCCCACACCCAGGAATGGGACATCTAGGTGTGGACTTCCCCTTGTGGCCGTCCATGTTCCCTCGGGGCGTCCCGCCTATAGCCCCCTGGGACCCACCCTGCACAACCTGGGGTCGTGAGTTGGCTGTTGATTTGGGGGTAGGGGTCGTTGCCGATGGTCATGGGCTTATGTGCCTCCCTCGGCTTGGATGACCCTGCAACCCCCGTTTGCCGCTTGACAGGCAACGTGATTGTCAGCACTTGTACTGCAGTTGCCTGCGCGGCTGGCTGTTTTCGACCACGTGCCTTTGCCTTCCTTGCACCTCGGAATCTCCTACCCGCCCGCTTGGTCTTATCTTTGGAAGGGGGCCTTACATTTGAACCAGCCAAAGCATCGGCGACGCCTGAGCCTTCGATACATTCCACCCCTCTACGTAGAGGACATGAAGGCACCATACCAGTGGCAGGGGTAGGGTTACTAAGCGTGGAACCTGGAAGATTGAAATCCTTCCCCCTACCTAACAATTGACCCAGGATGGATACAGGTTCGGAATCTGAGCATTCCTCTGTATGTACCAGCTCGATTGACGACGTTGACGCCTCTGCACCAGTGCCACCCATAGCAGGGGGTGACCTTTTTCTAGAGGCTCCAAACATGGGCACTAAGCCTGGCCCGGCTGAGTCAGGGTGGCTGCGGCCCATGCTCCTCCCTGAACTAGCTACACTTGATTTACAGGGCCCACATTCAACTCCACCGGTCCCACAACGAATCCGGCCATAGTCATGTCTCTACCAACCTGACATCCCTGACCTCTCGTGGCTGTAGGCTTACCTGGCGGAAAACCCGGTCAGACATAATCGTGGCTTATTTAGCGGTATCAACTACGGAATCTACAGTCATACCACCGATCTGCACAGGCAGGGTAAACTGAGACGCGGATAGGAGTTGGCACACCTAAATGCTTTCATTGGGCACCTGATTGGTCACCGTACTACTGGCCATATCTGTCGCCGGTCCCCCAACCCGTTGTGCATCATGAGGTCCCCTGTAGTTGGCCAATGGTCTCGATTGTGGTGACCCAATGGGTAAGAGGGGGTATTAGGGGTGGGATGGACATTTCTGTGGCGCCAGATGAGCCCCCTTTTGCTCGACCTCTTTGCCCTAGACCCTTTCATGCCACACTACCTACACCGGCAGTGCTGACATTCTGGGGAGATACTCGAATCCCTATCCTAGGCCCTGTACCAGCCAGAACCTAACCCCAGGCTCTGCCTCTCACAACACCACAACAACCCCATACAGCCCCACAACCCGCACAGACCGGAGGCACTAATGGTGAGGGGATCATATTGACTGTCCACCAAACGACTAATGTGTTAGTCAATTGACTAAAGCAGTTAGTCAAATATTGATTAGTCAAAATGACTAATCTATCTAGTCAAGTAAAGAGTAGTCAACAACGACTAATCCATTGGTCACTATGACTATCTTATTAGTCACACTGACTACAGCATAAAGGAGTAATGACTATTGTACTAAGTCAGACTGACTAGAAGATTTGGTCAGTTTGACTATGATTGAAGGTCAGTTAGACTATGTTTGAAGGTCAAGCTTAAAATACCTTGTACACCCTGAACAAATACAAATTTATTTCACCAAATAAGTCCTACTGCTTATAAGTTTGTATAAGCAAGTCAGACAAAATTGTATGCAAAACAAGAACATTTTATTTCATTCAATCACATTAATACATAGCCTTGTTAATGCTAGCCGTGATACAAAGGCGTTTGGCATCAATAGGGTCTGTAACCTCTTCTTCAATGGCAAGCATAACTTTCTGGACATAGCGAGAAAGTTTGTTTGGCAGAGTTGGGGCATGGTACATAAAAGACATAAATCTCAGCCATTGGCATGGCCATGGCTACTGTTACGTCCAACGCTTCTCCAACAATGTACACATATATTTCAGCATCCATCAATTCTCCCTCATACAGCAGCAATGGAGGCAGGCTGTTTATGCTGGTGTTGTGCTGTGTTGCGACATTCTAAAACACATAGGTGACTTATTGTTGAGCCATAGCTCTCATTAGAAATAGTACAAGGTCCACAAATCCTGCCTGAATGAAAGAATGTTATTATTAAAAAGAGACATTGTGACAATCATTGTTTACCTAGTCATCATTTAGCTTAATAATAATACATGATGAAATATAAACCGAAAATTACCTTGAGTGTGCCTTCAAGGATAAAGGATTTTTCCTTGAAAAGTATTGGCAGACCGGTGATAACTATAGCTGCATGGGCCACTGGGAGATGGCAATGACACAGACAAAATGGGGTAGATATTGGAATCCATGTTGTAAAGCAACATCAAGTTTAGTATATGATCAAACCAACGTAAAAATAACTAAATAAATAGTAAGAAAATGACACTATTGTAGCTACCAGGAACCTGAAGAACAATATGCGGCAGTTATTTGGTTGGTAGATGATGAATACGCTAAACTGGGATTCTTTACCTGCTCTCTCTACTTGGTCCCTTAACAGGTTCATTCTCGACATCATCTCCTTCAGTCTGAAACGGCATATATTTTGCCGCCTAAGAAGTTCCATAATGCCCCATCCAAAGCGATGGAGACTAGACAGAAGGAGCTTGCCAATGTCGCCACTCTCTACCTTAGGCCCCAGTCTAGTAAATTCTGCATACAGCTGCGACCAACAAAGCCTTAACAGTCATTAATTAATCAATGCTTCAGTGCAATTATACAACGGGAAATCAGTTAATAAAATATAGACTTCAAACACTTTGATACTATTCAAAATCACATATGCTTGTATTAAAATATGGCCTATGTATAATATCTCACCCCTGCTCTTCCCTGCAACCATGGGTGTTGCTCAGTACACTGAGGCACTGGCATTCCTCTCGCACAATCTGACTATGTCGCAAAGACATAGTTAGGCGCATCTTCTCAGCTACCTTGTTTTTGTCAACAGCATCTCTCACCTTTGCAAACTCTTTCTGGAGCCACTTCCTGTGGGCCACAATGGTAGAATCGTCTTCACTTTCAGACTGCTGGGGAAGGTAGTTGCGAGGCACCAAGTCCTCTTTGAAGCCTCAATGCAGGAATCTAGTGATGACTTCTTTTTAGGTCGCTTGTGGGCGTGCACCTCTTCCAAATCTATTCCGATTCCTTTTCTGGAATTGCACAACTTGTGCTGGATGCTGTTCCGCCAACATTTCTGTAAACAATAATCCTCATTGATAAACATTTCACTCTTAAATATTCTCAAAACTCTTAACTGTCTCTAACTTTCCTTTACATATTAGTGTACATACGTTTAAGTTACTAAAGAGCTACTAAGGAATATTAAATATACCAGTGTTAATTATACTTATAGTAATGCTGAAACATAGATAAATAATGTCCATGGGCGTTTCCCGACTTGGTCCCCTGGGGAGTTCTGGGACTCCCTCTACCCGGGCCATTGGGCATTCCCTTTTGAAGTGCCCCTGTTTCCATCAACGAAAACAGGACCCAACTTCCCTTTTGGGTGACTTGTAGTGGTTGGGGGGGACTTAAGATAACCTTGGGTGCCCCTGGATCTTTCAACTTTTGCAAGGCCCTAGTCCAGTCAGAACCTCGCGCTGCAATTGGTTCATCATGCGCGTGAGGTTCTATACTTTGCTGGATTCACTAGGGCTAGTGACCGCTGAAACCCTAGGGGTTACCCCTTCCTCTTCCCTTCCCCGCTTCCGGGACTGCTTACCGAAGCATGTCGGTTCTGAGGTTGGTAACCTTCACCAGGTCTATTGCTTCGCGGAGGGTTTGAGGGTGACGCAAAGGGTGAGGTGCGCCGCATCTCGGGATGCTCAGTATATCGGAGATCCGCGTTACCTCTCGCACTCCCGACAAATGGCACTGACGGAGTTGTGAAAGGCAACAGTCTCTTTGGGAACCGCATTATCTTCATGGAACAGGCGATATTACCCCACATTCCCTTAGGGCTGGCAACAGGATGGCGGTAAGGGGTCCCAAGAACCGCAGCGTGAGGTGGACGGAGTCCTTTCTGACCATGAAAACCGAGAGGAATGCGGGGCAGAGGCATAAAGCCCCTCGCCCCCACCTGCAGGCACGTCACGGCGGTAGTAGCCCCGGAAATCTCCGACCCCATGAAGCAAAGCGCCGCTGCAAGCCCCAGAGAACCCCCGACTGGGAGGAAGGCGAGACCGCGTCGACACCCGCCAGGCCAGAAGACCCCAAGTTCAACTTGAATTTCGCCGACACTCGCCGACTTTTTAGCAGGCTTCGTTATTGAAGGCTTGCAGTCTAGACAGCTGGGCAACAAGTGGCCGAGCACTTGTTGCTGCGTTGCCGCCTCAAAGGCCCGGGCGGTCCGGGGAGACGTGATTTACTCCTCATGGGTGTCATACGCATAAATGCAACGCCGTCACGTTAACGGCCTTAGAGCGCAGCGGTGACGTAAGTTACCACAACATAAAGGAGACCCACCTCAACACATCCGTATGATTATCTCTTCTGTGGGACTAAGAATGAAATGGTACGGTTAATTTAAAGACACCATGTATCCAGCTTATTTTCCCAGAGAAATCTCTCAACGCCATATAGCTTCGGCGTCATGGCAACAATCCGCGTCCTTGGGAGATTTCATATTGCGACTTTGTCAAAGGTTGGCTAGTCTAAGTAGGTCGCGTTTTTTTAAGTTAGTCGATATAGAATTAACCTGATTTACAAATTCAATTGGACTGTTGTAGTCATTTGCACGATTAACAGCCATTTGGCGTGTGTGAGTGAAACTGTTGCCATGCTTAAATTACTTTTTGAATAATCTATGTCATACCGTTGAATCTATCAACCCTGCTTTTTGGAACATCCCAATGAACTATTTGACCTGCATTGTTTGGGAAACTCACTTCTTCTCTCCATCCCGTATTTTTTAACAAATACGGAAGAACTATGTCATGATACTCAGAATACAACAAAACGGGTGTTATTTGAGGAGCTATTCTTACTATGTAAGTTCGGAAGTCTTAGCGGACTGGATGGGCGGGCGCATGGGCGCTTGTGTCTCTCAGACCGCGTGAGCAGCTTTTGAGAGGGGAACAGCATAATAACGCTGGTGGTGGTTATGTGATATCAATGGCTATAAGTGAGTGGCAGTTTCCCAATATTAGAATTTAGAGGGGTTATGAATAAGTGTGCAAACATTCGTCGACTCTATGAAATCAATAATACTATCACTTACGCTTCCAGCTGTAATGGTAGGTTGGGGATAAGAGTTACTTTTGAATCAACATGACACTTTTAGCAGCAAATAAACACATAACCCATTTTATACCATAAATGATCAAGAATATATATAGTGATAATTCCATATACATCTATATCAGCACTGCCATCAAGGTAAAATGGAACATATTAATTGTTATTAAATAGCTCAGTTTACATATATGTGTTATGTTCCATCCTATATGCTTAAACAATTTACTCGTTCTAGTTTGCAATTAGAATGAGCTACATAATGATGCGAACATCTTGGTTTAACGCATTTTTACGATGACGATTGAAAATAAAGATTGCGACCTGTATCGCGCATCAAAATGTTGTTTACAAACATACATACATACATACGTTGTGACAAACGCGACTAACCAACATAACTTGACTGCACATAGCTAAAGTAATGTACCTCAAACATTGACCAGATTCCATTTATATGTCAAATTGAGTATACCACACAATATATCCAATCTATCGAACCAGCGTTGTCATGATTTAGATCAATCACAAAATGTCACAGTGGACGATATTAGAAAGCCAAAGCTAAGAACCCACTTTAGCGACATTATATACTTTTTCTTGCTATCATCTGGTTGACCTGGGTCTAAGTGTCTTAAATAACGCTATAATACATTCAAGAGTTGTGGTTATTGCTTACCAAATCGTAAGATATTCTCGGCCCGCAACGCAACTTCATCTCAAAGCACGAGGTGCCTTACGAATTATCCGACAAGCCGAAGCATTTCGGTTTTCTGGGCGAATATATATCATTGGAAAACGTCGAGACCAAATATATATATTTTTTATTCCCTCTATCGAATGTCACGTGTGTAGAATATATTTGTGAAGGAAGTTATTCTAAGCAATATATCAGAAGTTGGGATAATGATATATCGGATAATAACGAGAAACAAGCTGTTAAATACCGAGTACCAAAATGGTCGTCAGTCCAATATATAAAGTTTTTCAAACGTCCCAAACTACCACCTGCGCGATGCAGGGGTTTAAGTCTTGCAATGGATGAATGTGAATGGAGATAATTTACCAGGTAGCACAAATTTAAAATAAAAATTTTTGCAGAACAAAGCTCTCAAAAAGCTCTTGACTATTTTGGCACTCAGATCGTGTGCCAAGATGTGACAGTGTGCCAAAATAGTAGGTCGATTGTATCAAAAAGGTCGCATTCGTATAAATATATATATATATATATATATATATATATATATATATATATATATATATATATATATATATATATATATATTTAAATATCTATATATATAAAATATATATATACATCAATATATATATATATATATACATACAAATATATATATATGCATATATATAAATTTACATACCCAGATATTTATGTATATATACATATATTCACATATATTTATATATATGAACATATATTTAAATATATATATATATATAAATACATATATATATATATATTTATACATGTAAATATGTATACGTATATATATTCATGTGTGTGTGCATGTGTGCGTGTGTTTCTGCGCACGTGTGTGTGCGTGTATGTGTGCTTGTATGTGTGTGTGTGTGTCGCTGTTTTCGATCATACATAAGGCTGTCCATGATACTTTGAGAGCGTTTTAAGTGATTTGTTCGTGTTGACAAAATCAGACATATTTGGCGATTTAGCTAATCATGGCACTAAGCATTATTGCAGGGCGATTTGTTTTGGTGTGCCTCATCAGTCGTTTAGAATGGCAATATACTAAAGCGTATCTCCTTCTGACTTTGGTTACTTATACTTATATATCCCGTCTTGAAACATGAACAGATGTGATATATTTGATTGTCTATCAAATGCAATGACGCAGATAAAGATTGATGCAGAGTGGCCATTGTAGCTTGGATGTGATTTTTAAATTGCAAATGCTGCTCGATAGCACGCCAACACCAGATCTGTAACATTGCATCAGCAGCAATACGCATATTATGTTATTGTTTAATTTGAAAAAAACCAAACCGACATTAAACTCTAACATCATGAGAAAAGAAGATGCGATAATGAATAACTTAAAACTACATATGAATGGCTTTCTTAGGAATTGTCACCAACCTAGCCAACTTATAGAGTGTGAGCTACAAATGCATCAATCTGCATGTCTACAAAATTGAGTCCAATAGTGAAAATATGCTATTTGCGCAGGTTCCCGTAGTGCAACTATGACGAAGCAAGCGATTAGGAATGTCCTTGAAACGACAATACACTTTTTATAGACCAAAATCACATCGTCCCACCAATACTAAGTGCATAAATATTCACAATGATGACTCTCCAATGATAGTTGCTTAAAGGCACGTTAATAGGCGAATCCTTAATTGTCAGTCGTCATTGTTAGGTTGAGTTGTTACCCGCTCTTGGTAGTGCATTTCAGAGCTTTCACGCAGATTTCAGATATGATATCCCTTGCCACATAATATAGAGACTTTAAACAACTATTTCAACTCAACATTTCTGAAATTGTCTCGGATTTCCTCTTAAAGTGACTGAGCCATATTCATTTGCTGCTACCAGATGATGAATTAGGTTTGACAAGGGAATCATATGTATATATGAATTTTATTCAATGTCGTTGATTGAACTTTCTACTATGGCCGGATATATATATATATATATATATATATATATATATATATATATATATATATATATATATATATATATATATATATATATATATATATATATATATATAGATATATATATATATATATATATATATCTATATATATATATATATATATATATATATATATATATATATATATATATATATATATATATATATATATATATATATATATATGTATATGGTATATTATGGTATCAATTAGACGAAGTGTTGCTTGTACTTGTTAATGAGGTTCTCTATCTACATAGCCTGTATCGGCCCGTGGTCTTCATCATGAAACGAATGTCAGTTCATACCCATAGGGCCTGTCACCAATCCTTGAGGCATTACATGGCTAGAAAAATACGAGCGGATGGGGCATTTATCCATAACTCAGCTGTTACGTAGCTGATCGTGGCACTAATATTAGATATATGTGATCGCTAGCTGGTTGCTGAATGACACAATGATGACGATTCATTTTCCGTCGAGTGTGAAAGTGCTTAAAAATAATAATAATCACAATCAGCTGATGAAGAAAGTAGTATATTCGTTATTGACACACAATCGTATCTGCGCATTGCTTTTATTAAACAAAACGAAACAAACGCTACTACAACTTATCAGCGGCAACGCTCTCATTGCATAATATAACAGGGTTGCTTATAGCGGTGCCTGACCATGTCAGCCGGGTTTTAGGCGATCATTCTCATCACCTTATTCTGTCACTAATTTTGGTACAGTATATCGATAAAAGCATCCGTGCTGCATTGTAATTAACGTGATCCCTTCTGGACCTACATGTGAATGTCGGGTAGCGTCCCCGTGTTTCTTTGAAATAGCAAAGTCAATGATAATATCCGCAATGTATATCAAGGAGAGTTCGCGTATTAACATCGAAAAATGATACAATGATATGGATATGCTATCTGATTAACAGAACTGATAAATTCACCGAGAATGGGAATACTTAATGGGAATATTTAATACTTTAAGCATGACATGGGATGAGCTAAATGCTGACAACAAAAGCATCCCATCTACTTTGTCCGATTTTTTAAAGGATATCTGCCACGCCAAGAAAAGATGAAGATAAGAGCTTAATTTAGCTTCCTGTTAAGGTGCTTAGTAACGAACTATCCGCTTATTAGGTTTGGGAGCCTCTGGAATTGCCTTGTCATGTCTACGATGGCGATCACACTTTACTGCACCATTTGTTAAAGTTAGCGGGCAGATGTTGTCCCAGGAGGCACAGTAGGCGATCGGCAATTCAACGTATTAAAGAAATGTCTTAGGAAGCAAGAGCAATGTTTTGCAAATAGCAATGCCATTGACTTAGATGGTTTCAACATCTCAGCATCATTATATAAGTTTTTACATCTTCAGAAAATCGAGGCAATGAGATAAAACATGCTATTGTTACACTTAAGTCTTGTTATAAATCGTCGCCGAATTTCATTTCATGTGATTGCTTATGTTGGTGTCCGCCACGTATACGCTCCACCTAGAAGTGGTAAGAGTACGAACATTGACGGGCTCACCTGTAAGGGTGGAATTACTCGCGCACTACCGCAATGGTATAGGTACAGACTTCCAAACAATTTTTTTGTCTGCTAATACTAGAAAACCATTTCAGGTCGTAGCGGAGTGTTGTCAACCCCCATATTCACTCACCTAAATTCAGCAATGTGTTATCAAGTAATTCCTGTGGGAAGGCAATATCTTTATCTGCCACCCATCTCAATGAGGTATCGGGGGGCCATTATTGTAAATCACATCTCATTCTAATTCTTACAAGATCTTCATTTGGTGTGCTTGGAGGAATCAGCACAAGGGATGAGTAATGAGGCAAAGTCTTGCGATAGCGTGATCCAGATACCGTATACTTGGATCCCGTTGATTTTACTACAAAGTAAAGATTTTAGGGGAAAATGTCACATATCAAGCATGCAAGATGGTCTATTTTACCGCATCGTATGCATGAATGTGCAAATGTGTACTTTTCATCGGATCATTGACAGTAGCGTTACCAAGTCAGAAACTGTAATCACTTCGTATATTGCCGAAGCTCCTCCTAGTGATGTCGTCGTTTTCTCTTACCACTATGTTAGCCCTCTTCTTCTTCTAAATACCTCGTTAAGTTG
>CM067353.1:18003659-18053659 GCA_034190875.2 Urechis unicinctus
TTCCTTTTCTAAAATATAAACAATCAGATTAACATCTACAATAAATTGTCGTGTTTTCGGTTTTATGTGGCGGTCTGTCTGGCCGCCATGTCGGTTCTATTACGCGCTGAATCATAGCCACATCTAGGTGAATCTTCTTGTTTTCTATTTATGCATGTGCACATTTATGTGTAACTTTATATTGAACCCGCCGGCTTGTAAGATTAATGCAATTGTAACTGGGTGATGACCAATTGATAACCTAACAACGAATGAGGTCAATTGTCTCAAATAATCCTGTGACAGTACACATGATACGCGTTGAATTTGGGACGTGTTATTTCAATAAGGGGCACAGTCGTTATATACTATGGAGCGTCACGCATTAGACACAGGACCGCTAATGTAAGTGGAAGCGCGATAGTGTTGGCAATGTTTGGTTAATCCTATCCTCACAACACATTGTGCATCAGATATCTACGCTAGAATTGCTTTCCTTTTACCGTTGAGTTAGCCCTGTAAGTGAATAATAACAAATGATTTGAAATAGAGCATCATTAATTAACTTCAGCAATCGGTCCGCTACGATTAAGTAGGTCATTTTTTATATCCGAAAATCAATACGCCAAAGCGTAGTGCATGTAACCTGTATTCATCATACCGATGGATCAAATTGAACTAGCGTTACTACAGCTGATGGATGGTGTGCTGCATTCGTCTTTGTTTTGCCATGTGGAACTATACGGCTAACTATGCACCGTGGTCGTCGTAAATTAGTAGTGTTGTTAGTGGGGTAGTGATTAATATACATCTCCACCCCATGGCCTTCACATGTCGGCGCGTATCTCGCATCATGCAGCTTCGTGCATCTACCCATTAACTAAACACGTTGTCTTCATTGCTTTCGGGCAAGTATTTATGGAGATATTTAATATTGTAAGTGACTGTCGGTTGACACACAAAGAAGCAGCAGCAGTATCTAGGCCCTAAGCGTTGTTAAATGAGTTTACATAGCACATGTGACGCAACTCCTTTGGCGTTTGATTTATCGACTTGCGACACGCCAGTGGCCTACGTCAAGCGACTGATAGTTGAATTTTCCAACAACATTTTATGCCGTTAACTGAGTGCGAGACACACTTGCCCCATCGCAGAAATATGCCCACTATGCAAACAGATGCGTATCGTCGTTATAACCTTTGACGATTGATCCGCCCGGCGAATGAATTGCAATTTGCATCTGTTGCTTGTCTCATATTGATTTCGAGGCACACAGTTCTTAATAGCAGGGTGCAAAAGACTGACCTGAGGCGATAAAAAGTGCGTGCCATATTAGCAGTTTATTGGTATAGCTAGATTAACAATTCATCATCTTCACGTCTCAGGAATGTCACATACCATCAACGACAGCGCAACAAATCTAACTAAGAGTGCTGCATTGCTTGAAGCCTCTGACATAAAGGTAGGCTAGCTGTGCATAAGAACATTGCACATCCCATCAAATAAATATCTCACCCTGTTTTGCAGTCACTCGAAAGACTGATAAAGAGGATGACCATCCCGGAAGCCGACATGCAGCAATAACGTAAGTTCATCGAATGAAAGTGTTCTTTACAATCTCTCTGCTTTTAGTGGCTTTGTCAGTAAATGCAGCTGCCTCAATATTCGCATAAGGAATCATTCGTTGTAAACATTATATAATAAACTGATCAATAAAGTGCGTATAACGTGCACGTGTCGTTTTCACTTTGATCAAGTAAACGTGAAAACAAAAGTTGCCAGAAATAGATAAGGCGGAAAATAAATTAGAATATACATTCGTTTGAGATGATAATCATGCACTGATTTTGTTAAGTCTGACGTAATTGTAAAGAAAGTGGCTGTTAAGTAAATAAATTGCTGCAACACCTAATATTAACTACAAGCTTTGTTACCTGAATAATAGCAGAATACTGCGGTAAAGCATCAGTGTACATTGACACCAAAATAATGGATCAAAAACCTACCTAGAACCAGTCTTGGTGAAATTAGATGCTTATTTGGGTGAGGCTTCAATGTAGCACGAAAAACCCCTACACGCCAGGCAGAGAAGCATGTGCCCCACCATAAGGGTCATCTTCCCTGGAGAGAGAGCTGGGTCGAGGTTACTTTCTCGTGAGCCCTATGTAGGTACGGGACCCAGACAGCCAGCTTAAACTAAAACTCTCACACCGTAAAAGGCTCCGGTGGCGTCTTACCTCCAGACTGAAACCTGGGTGTCCCGAATTAAGAAAAAGTACGCTGGGAGCGAAAGGGCTGGTACAATTGAAGTCATCCGTACCCAATATAAAAGTTTAAAGTAATGCTATATTCGACTTGATCCTCTTGGGTCCCGGAAGTAGGAAGAGAGGAAAGGGTAGGTTAGAGTCAAACCGGTGAAGTCCCAGAGCAAAACGGAGACGAAGATGTTGGTAGTACGAGAGAATGCTTACCCTGGACCGTGATCCATGTCCCTTGAAGGAATTATTTTGCTCTGCAGCCCAGCGTAGCCTTCACAAAATGAAGAGAAGAGCAGTTGGAAAGAAGGACGAACTCATTTACGAGACCATGCTAGCAACAGCGAATGAGAAGAGCTCAGTGCGGCCACCTACACGGCGGCTCAATTTTGCAATCTGGACAGACCCGAGCCAAGCTCCAGCTTACCAATCGACAGTAGTCCGTGTATCAGAAGCTTCTCGCCTAGGAATGGATAAGTGCGTTACTTCTAGGCTCAACCGTTGTAAAGTCATGGAATGGAATCTGAAGCAGTTGGATGAGTTGGAGATCGCAGCAACAAAGGCAATGTCTGATAACTGGGCCCGAAATTTCTGAACGAGCAGGGATCACTTTCAATTGAAAAGAGTGGATAGGGGTTCAAGAGCCTCAGGGTCGAGTACCAGCGAGCTCTGCCATCCCTGTCTTGATACGTTTTGGGGAGACAAAATCCATTGAGGCTAGAAGTGCATACCTGCGAACATGTGCGGGAAGGTGCCCGGCCGCGCAACGTTGTTGCAGCGAGTAAAAAGAGGCAGTGGCAGATCTGTGAGATATTCCAGATAGCTCCGTGAGGGCCAAATAAAAGAATGGCTTGATTTGCGAAGGAACTAGCAGTATGAAGAGTTCATTAAGCACGTATAGATGGTTGAAAGAGGTGAGGTGGACGCTGGGTCGGCTGCCCACATCCTAGCGGCACAGGACTACGTGACTCGAACAAGGGTCCACAGCAAGGTAATTGGAGTGCATCAAGGCTCAACAAAATGCAGATTGTGCAAAGAGGGAAAGGAAACCCTCGATCACATTCTAGTAAGCTGCCCTTCCCACGGCTTGACGCAGTATGTGGCGTTGTTCAATACTAATTGGTAGTGGAGCTGGCGAATCGATAAAAGAAACTTGGACGTGTGTCCCAGATGTGGTGGAAAACAATGAGTTCAAGCTCGTCTGGGATATCTGTCTGACGACCACTAATCGACAGGTGCACAGAAGACCGGGCCTGGTGCTCAGGGACAAGAAAGAGTGACGACTATACGTGCCTATCGTAGTCGAGAATTTCGGCAACGTTGACACTCTGGAGACGAAGCTAGAAGGGCTTCCTCTAATAGAGGACAAGGGTAGTCTGACGGGGAATATCCAGCGCACGGCGGTTATACCCAGCGCTGGGAAAACCAAGCACCATCTGGCATGCAAATGAGGAAGAGATCAGCGATAGAGGAGTGCCGAGCGGGTTGACATCACAGACGTCTGTCAGGGTACTGCCTTGTACACCCGAACCCTCGGGGCATAAGGTGATGACTGTTATCACGAGGTGCCTTAAGAACTGCAATATGCACCTCGGTTTCGTTAGTATGTTTTGTGATTGTTTTTCGACAGGCACAAACTTTCAAAATAATTGATAGCCAATTTTATCAATTGAAACCCCTAAGAAATTTTACAGCAAGCGTAGACCATGTGTCCATATATATCATCACACCAAGGCCATTATTGTTCAATGAATAAAAATCATTATGTTGCTTACAACATGCTTATGATTACAAGTGACGTAATATGTTCGAGGGACTCGGATAATTGGCTTCTCATTATCTGATTGGTTTACAATACCAGCCTTTGGGGAGTTAATTACTAGCAATATTATGTTATACATATTGCAGTTGGCACACACCAGCAGACAGAAACTGTCTTAGAAGATTACTAACTCGGTTGTGACGAGAAGCCAGGAACGCACATTAAACCTCTTCACGTCGCAAATGTGTACCATGGTGACACATTGGGTTCCCATTTATTGCACTCAAGAGTATATGTCACATATTTATTCTAAAACAGGCTTTTCTGAACCCATGCGCCGTACACCAGAAGCAGCCTTATCCATTTCAACTGGTAAATACATCATTTCTTACGGCACAAGCAGTGTATGATTGCATCAGTCTGAGTCTAGTTTTTGCTAACCTTCCGTTCTGTTGCATTATGAATCCCCTACAAAATAACAGATTGCACCTCTGTTGTAAGGAATTTGTCATATAAAGGTGATATGGTCGAGCAATTTTAGTGTTAGACTGGTGTTACAGACCAGAATTACTCTTTGTGCTAGTTATTTGCTAAAACAACAACCAACAAGGTAACATCGAACAAATTGGCTATTAAGAAACTTACAATGGAGATTGAGTAGGTCACTTCGTTATCGCGCGGTCAACATTAATGCTCTTGTTTTGGAACATAAAATAAATAGTGAGCGTAGCTGAGCGCTTTATATCTGGCAGGTTGATCAAAGTTGGATGGCCAGGTAGAATAGTCTGTGCCTCTAATCTATACCTTGTGTCATTTCGAAAATACATTGCCGGATCCCATTTCTGGAGTCCTCCGATAATGTCGTCAATATTTGCATCAACTTTTGCTCGAGTTGGGGAATCACGTCTCTTAACGAATGGCGGAAGGATGTCACTGTTCCCTACGGCCCATAAAGCTTCTTTCGCTTCATGAATTTCATCTGCCGAGTAAAACTCACGACATGCTTGTCGTATCTTTGCACAGGGGGAATTATCCATACTGTAAACGATGAACGTCAAAACAGAGTTCAGCGTCACGTCTGACGTAATTCATTCACTCGACATCTTGTTGTGTCGATCCAGTCGTGAGCAAATCAATGGATCTTTAAATCTTTAAATCAGGCTTCCGATGGATCTTGTGCACGCTACATTTTAAGTACAAGTTCCTATTCTATGTATGATTCAGTATCGAAACTTACATAGGTCGATTCGCTGTTGTATCACCTTCAAACAGGCATAAAACTTTGCGCCATAGACACTTTAGCGCCCGAATGACATCGAAAATCAGCTCTCCAAGTGCGACACGACAATCCACACCAATCCTCAATTAAAGCCAGTTTGTGATTTCTAATGTTGATATATATCTAGGTCGATAGAGTAAACTTGATCAAGATCCTCAGTTTACTTCATATATATAATTTTAACCGTGTGTGGTCTGCAAGCCTCAGATGGGCGCTTGTAGTGTCTGCTTACAAGCGCAGCGATGTACGTTTGATATGTAAGCCTTTTTCTAAGGGATATCAGTACATGGTACAAACACCAGGCAATGAATTCAAGTGGAATTGCAATAATGTTTTCAATGCTAGATTTTGCTAGATCAGCCAGAGAAATGTGCATATCAATGTTAGGATACGTGTTATTGTACCATATGATCCCGTTATCACCGCAAAGCAATAAGCCGCCTCTATAATGGTACATATCAAATGAACCGGTATGCACAACACTGGTTTGATCACATTCATTTAGCAATTTCATATTGTCGACTAATTCAGAACATTCAAGGGCGCAGCCATATCTAGGCCCAAAGCGTTGTTGAGCAAGCAGACTAAACCCAGGTGTGACAATTGCTTAGACGCTAGGTTGCCTAATTGACTTGCTTCATGTAAGTAGTCTTTGTCAAGAGACTGAAAGTTGCTTTTGTCAGCTATCTCACCTTGTTGCGTAGCCACTCGAAAGGCTGATTTCTTTGAAAGAAATCGTTTTTTGTGCGCTTTGAATAATTAACTGATCAGCAAAGTGCTTAAAGCGTAATACCTGTTCTTGGCCAAGACCATTCCTGGTTGATAATCATATAGTCAAGCCTACATCATGCAAGACAGCAAACAGCAGCATACAAAACGTGACTTCCAGAATCCCATTAATCAAAGTTATCTCTATACTGCTACTGGCCGAGCACGTCACTTTCGCCGACAGTCGCCTGACACGAAAGATATGTATCAGAAATATAGCAGGCGAGTCAACCTAGGTAAAATATTGCCTAAGCCAACGGCAAGTAATTGCATTGCTGATAGTATCAATGTTGTGAATGATCGATCGACTACAATTTGGAAAGGTGTCGCTACTCTGTCTAGCGATCCATGGGATTAATGGCTTTTATTGCTCTGGTTTAAGTAACAAAATAGCGGCATGTTATTTTAAAGCAACAGCATTTTTTAATGATAATGATGTCACGCAACGTAGAAATGTTAATATGCAATGATGTGCGAATCACTTGCAAAATACTTGTGATCTGGCCAAAATAATAATCAGGTATAGCTGCTACAGAATGTCATATACAATACAATGGCTTTATTTAACAGAAAGCCACAACACCAATGTGGCTTTGTAGCTAATCATAAGTTGCCCCACAATTACTGTGAATTCGGTTCTAAACAGGGCGTTGCATTATATATGATCTATGTAATATACAGCCATTCATACATTCATTGCCTCGTTTGTAGCGAAATACGCCATGGTTCTATGGATTTTAAAAAGCTAGTATAAAATTAACGGGTTGTGTGAGGCGCGACGCGTCGTATTTTGCTTGCAAGGCGTGCGATCAAATAGTTGTCCAGACGCTTTCTATCAAACACATTTCATTCGACATAAAATAATTTCTTCCAGTGATGATGTTCTACTAGCATTTTGCCATAATGTGATTCCACAATGGAATTTCTATCACATAAACGATGTTACATAATGCATGAGTGATATCACATGCGATTGGAACAGAACCATCCCCCAGGAATAACCAGGTACAAGGTGCATGTCAATTTGTAGCCATTTCTTTGAAGCCAGAACAACTCCTCGAATTGCATTACAAGACTTGCCGCCGAGCTTCAAACGACATAGCCAGCATTTATTCAGCTGACATTGTTGAAACTCCTGTTTGTAATCTACTGTTAACGTCATGCATAAGACGCCCCATCAAGAAATATGTGATAACCAAAGAGTGGGAAACCTCTGTTGTGAAAATATTCCTCTATATTTGTATGTGCATATATTTCTATATATTGTAATTCCGATTTGTAGGGGCTTTACATTTTTGCGAACGCAAATTGTATTTGACGAAAGTGTTACAATGTCACACAACCACCGAGTTTTTAAATACGTAACATGTCTTGTGTAACAAATAATGCAAAAAGACGGCGTCAGACTTGTGAGACTAATAAACAAGAGGTCCCGAGGCAAGTTTTTTCAGCAGCAGCATGTATGTCCGTTCTACTGACTTAACATGATATATACCTCAGCGCAACATGTGAATTTGGGCCAATCCATACAATGGGCGATGTCCAGGCAATGTTATGTAATTTTGTGACATAGTATTCAGACAGGCGCTCCACAGGTTAAGTTGGGAACCATTTTAATGCACATGATTAAATATGGGTTTCATAAAATGTCACATGGGAACATATGTTGGGTCATCCGATGTACTAACCTTCACTTACATTGCTCATTTACCATCACGAATATGACAGCTCACAAAGCACAGCTGCCATTATTATTCAGCTTTTGGCAGATGTTAACGTTCTTCGTTATTATTTTTGGTTACGATGCTTATTGGTAACGATGACCATCCAGGTGATTTTACCCCTTCCTGATTTCCGTTGCTGATCAGATAATGGAGACACCATATCATACAAGCAGGTTGATTATCTGGATATGATTAACGGTTTGCACTCCTTCAACTGTAGTAGTAATGGAATCATACAATAAAAGTCTTTTTCATATCGCTTTGGATTGCTTTGTCTCGATATTCATATATTATAGCTATGTTGCTGTCAATAAAACACAAAAACAAAGGATTTGACAAACAGTCTTTCACTAATGTAATCAAATATATTTGTGACAAATATGTTTGTGACAAATGATAAGTTCTGTCCGTTTAGTACTGTACTAGCTATGGCATTAATACACCTTTCACGTTGTTTTAAGACTCTGATGATTAAAGCTCTTATTATTCTCAATGGTAGTATCATACACCAGAAGTGCTTTTCCAAAACGTATCCCAATTCCTAGCTAACGCCAGCTAAATATCCTAACACAAGTCGAAGTAGCATGTACGCTGTATTTCCTACAACTGTATGATAGCGAAAGCGGCAGCAGAACCTGTCAATGACAATCAAACGAATAAGACTTATAAAATGCAAGATCGTACAAGTTATTTGTGTTACGACCTAATTTTCGTACACATCTACCCACGCACCGCGAATATCATCACACGTCGGCCAATTCAAACAATTGCAATAACTGGGCCAACTTGAAAGACAGGGCGAGCAGTGCAGGGCATTAAGCTCTATTTAAAAAAGTTTGTGAGTACCTTCAGTCTACGGAACACTTAATTTCCGACCCAGCATACACAATCCACTGCTTCAGATGAGATCTGATGCGTTTGGAATTCAACAATATAATTTTGCTTGGCAGCCAAAAAGCAATAGCCATGGCTGCTCTTACACTCCAAGTGAGACTAATCTGATTTTCGGAAAAAATGAGCAGAGTGTCGTAAAAGAAAATGCAATTTGGCCGATGGCAACTTAATATAAAAACAGCTGTTTGGCGGATTCTTTGGGTCACGTTCTTGTCGTTAAATAAATCACCACAATAAATATATATATATATATATATATATATATATATATATATATATATATATATATATATATATATATATATATATATATATATATATATATATAGATATATATATATATATATATATACATATATATATTTATAAATATGTATATATATATAATATATATATATATATATATATATATATATATATATATATATATATATATATATATATATATATGCATATTTATATAAATACATTTACATACAACTATAAGAACAGTACACACGGGTGTTATTTCACTACGGCCTTATGGCCTCAGAACATTGCAGTGCAGCAGCGGCATATGTCATGCATCGAGAATATATCTTTTCCTGCTCTGTACATCACTATCCGTCTTACAAACGTAATTGTTGCTCTTGGGAGGACCTAATAAAAAGATAACCTTGTATAGACCTTTTTTTAGGTTTTACGCCCCTCGTAGCCACTTGCAGCCCACACATATCACGAACATCCCGTGCAAATACCACTAAGACTAATTTTTATACTATAGGCTGCATGCGAGGTTAATCCAGCAGTTATATAATTATAAGAATGCGCAACACGTAAATACAACATTCATATAAGCACAACACATGGGTACAGCAGACAAATATACAGGGAAAAAATCTGCAAGAGCTGAATAGCATTTAGCATAGGCACCACTCTGATCGGTTTTTCCGTCGGCAAAGTCGACCCATACTCGCCAAGATCAGGTTTCATTACACATTAATCTGCCCTTGCTAAGACGAAACCCGTCAAACACTTGTTTTGTCGCAAATTGCCCAAACTTTGGGAGAAAACCTTTCGAGTTTACTCTGAAGTCAATTGCCACCCGTTAAATAATGCAAAATATTTATGTAGCAGCTATATCACAACAGTGTCACATTTTTTACTCATAAATCAGGTCACATTATTGCATAAATGTCTTTTATTGATTATATGCATACAAATTTCACTCAATTCGGCATCACCCATTTGCACTTAATTCTATCACTCGCCAGCACAGACTTACGCAATGCGCTGTCCTTCTCTTTGACAATCTGCAACAAAAACCAATATTGCTGAAGCGTTAGTGCCCAGCACATTACCTGATCATTGTCTCATTTTTTTATCTGTTAAGTAAAAACAATGGTTGGTGATCAATCTGCAAAATGTATTTACAGTCGCATAAGTGCGCATCCATATTCTACGCAGCCCACACATAAAATGACAAGCATTCCCGTTCGATAACTAAGTAACGAGGTTCGGCTGGTTTGAATTTCCCACTGATGTACAAACAAAGACTTCAGCATGTGGTCCTCGGTCTGCATCAACGCTGCAGGAGCACCGGATGCATTCTTCACTAAAACAAACATTCTATCAAAGATTTGTAGATTAGAAATCTCCTCCTTTAGCTGATTGAATGCCTATAAGGTTGATTCATTCTATTTGTTACAATTTGGCTAATTCTTCCATGTCTAATCTGCCCGCGACTAGGCTACGTTTGCAAGCTTTTGTCATGCAGCAGCAAATGGCAATGTCTTTTTGTTCGTGCGACACCTCGCCAGCATTCGCAGTGGCATCACAAGTCTGCGAGAGCAAGGGCTTTATAGAATCTCTGCACAGCATACCTAAATCGACATTCTTTGGCTGCGTTGCACACTGGGCATTCTTCAGTCGTGCAACGTTCATACTGGTTCTGACCTCAAATGGTATTAACTTCTTTATAAGTTTATGTGAGCCAAGCTGACAATGTTTCTGTCCCGGTGTCCACCTCAGATCAGGAACAGGATCAGGTATATGATACTAGGTCATTTGTAAGCTGGGCAATTCGAATATTGTGATTAATGAACACTACAAAAAGTGTTGAAGTGCTTTACGATAGCGTGCCATATTCAAGTATTGCTTTTTATTGTAGAGATGGACGTACACGGGCTGGAGCTGTTCAAATGTATTTTGGACGTGTGCGCATATATAGTTGATTTTCTTATTTTTTTATTACATTGACTTGCTATACATTGAAAAGGTTGTCAACTTACTGGTTTATTATTGTGGTTGGTCGTTGCGACAAATACAATGTATATATATATATTAACATTTATATATATAAACATATATATATATATATAATATATATATATGTATATATATATATATATATATATATATAGTAGATATATATATATATGTATATATATATACATATATATATCAAAATATATATATATATGTATTATTTATATACATACATATATATATATATATATATATATATATATATATATATATATATATATATTACCTTTATTCTCGTAGTAGCATCATTACCTGCGATTCAGCCACGAATTTATATATATATTTATATGTATTTATATATATATATATATATATATATATATATATATATATATATATATATATATATATATATATATATATATATATATATATATATATATATATATATATATATATATATATATATATATATATATATATATATATATATATATATATATATATATATATATATATATATATATATATATATATATATTACCTTTATTCTCGGAGTAGCATCATTACCTGCGATTCAGCTACGAATTTATATAATACTATATCATTTTTAGCAGATTGAGACGAAACAAACTACCTTATAACGAATTCGTCCTTAATCAAACCTTTGTAATCGATAACAAAGAATTCTATGAGCATGTAGTAAACTGACTCTCACGATTCGTTTTTTTGGTTGACTTTGGTTAAGTAACTATTTGGAGCAAAATGTGTAACGAAAAGGCATAATAAAAACAAAGTTTCCTTGATTTCAAGCTGGTTTAGATATGACACACGAACGAGGGGCATCTCAACTCAAAATGGCCTCATTCAGAACACTATGCAGTGGTAGACAGCAGTCTGACATGCAACATATGCATCTGACAAATACGTCATAAAAGAAACCAAAATAATCCTTATACTGCTTATAGAACAAGCCATTGCGGCTTATCATCACCAAGGTTTGTCTTTGGAAGAATGCGTCAAGAGGTATTCGCTTTCGTCATAAATTGCTTCAAATCCATATCAATTAATGTTGGCTGTATCCTATATATATTGATGTTATCCAGAGGCAAATAATATACGACTATTTTATCAGACAGGAATGCCACTGTTATTAAATGCAATGGTCATATGTTACTGCCAGTCGCAGTCCATAGTCCGACTTGTTGGAGACTGCGATATCGAACAACTCTTGGTTTCAAAGAACAACAAAGATGATCAGGCCGTCTAGGATGTGTTATTAGTCAAATATATGTCCATTGTTGGCTTATGGCCTTTATGGCATTCAACACTGAACCACAAAACAAAAAACGTTGTTTATGTACATGGATGCATAATGACGAATTTGCCGCCCTGTTTAGGAGCATCTTCCGCTTTATCAAATCCATTCACAAAGCTGCTCGTGCGTTTTGTTGATTTTCAGTTTGTTTTCGCCAAAGGCCGTCTTGAATTAGTGATTTAGCCATGTCTATTCAAATTAATGCTTACATCAATCAATTCACTACATACATTTAAGCGATGCTAAACGTTGAATATGCTGGTGTTTAATGGTTTTAAATAGGCTCACTGCAGGTGGAACTATTCACAGGAACTCATTTATTTTACTCTTGTTGACCTCAATCTGATTTATTTCCGTTGTAGTTGAAGACATCATATACCTACCCATAGTAGCTGATATATGATGTTATCGGTTTGATCTCTTATGCCTGGCGATTCTACACGCTGATCGGATCAATAAATTTCAGTTACATCTTATCCTATGTGTAATTTCAAGCATCAAATCTGACATTCCCTAAATGATTAACATGCATAGTTCCATTCGTGTCAGATTATTGCGCTCTCACTCCGCAGAATATGAAGCAACAACAAAATCGTTCTCTTCACCCTGTCAAACCTCGCAATAGAGACCAATTCGTGTAGCGACTTACCTCTCGTAACGCGTTGGAGGTTGTGTGCTTTTTCCTTTTGAGAGCAAAAAAACATATCCTTTCATATCGCAAAAATGATCCATTCTATTGCAAACCATCTAGTTTTTGGCTACACTTGGAGGTCGCCATCACAGACACGTTGGTGTTGTTACGCGTTAAGTTATAGGCTGATCGACCGTGAGGTGATGTCATTGTGTGCGATGGAGGTCCTTATTGGCTTTACTGCTGTCATGACAGTTTGTCATTTTCATATTCGTGTCTTTATCAACTGACTGGAAAATGTCATTCCAAGACGACTCGCCCATGAATACTTCATAACTATAGCGTGGCGCTTTTGTACCACATTACACTGTCACAGCATTGAGCTGGATGGACAAAATAAAATGACATGCACTACGGTTTTCAATCCGAGCCTACACATAGCTCTGAGTCTACATATTTAAGTAGAAACATGATTTTGTTTCAGGAGTATCAATCATACCATACTTCCATTGTACACACTGCAATATATACAACATAAATTAGCGTAATTGTCATTGAGGGATGGTTATTTATCAAGAACCCAAATGATGGATACTGATAAGTTGGCAGATATAATATATATATATATCCAAGAATGTAGTGATCCCCTTCAAATCAGAATATGACTGATGACTGCTAGGTTTGGCTGAGTTATACATGAGCGCTGGAGCTAGGTTCTTCCACTTCCCTATTTATCCCCACTGCTAATCAATTCATCCAAAAAAGTCACTTGCAGAGTTTTAAATCATGCTTGTACCTTAATTTAACGTTCATTTACCGCGATTATTTCGAAAATCCAAACGACATGTTAACTATATTTGCGCATAAAAGCCCTGAGCTGATATAAGATCTTGGCAACAGCGCAATTCTTTTGGTGCCTGCGGGTGTGCCGCTGGTATCAACTGCGTTTTTTAATGCAGTGATATAATTTGATATCGCCACCCATGATTGAATAGCCTACCCTGTCAGACTATAATAAATTCTAACGTCAGGAATATTTTTGTCATAGTATGCATTATTGACTCTGCTTAGATAATGGGTCAAAATTCAAACCCCTGTATGTATGAGTATGGCTCCATGGGGCGGTGTATTCGATTCGCTTAATGATAATGATTTGATTCGCTAAACGATGCTGACCGGAACCTGTGATTTAGCACTACGGGTTTATGATGGCGACATCCAAATGCGAATAACAATAAACAATGTTCGAAACGCCTATACCTTTTTGATCTTACACTATATCAGTCCTTGTGATTTTGATTGTCAAATCCAGGTTCTACTGTAACCTTTTGCAAACTGATGGTTGTAGAAAATGCTGATGTCCAGTTGTTGTGCTAACACATCGTGCGTGCTATTTCGACAAGAATTGGGACATTTAGCAGGCGTTAGCGAGGATTACCTTTAGAAAAGGTTCTCCTCTCGTATGTTACTGTCAGTCATGGTATTACATGCATCAATCAGCGGGTCTTAAAACGACGTGAAAGTTGTACTGCAATACTAAATGGACAATACATATTCTACGTCGCAAACATATATTTGATCTCATTAATAAACGACAATATGTCACCTCCATTTCTGTATGCTGTTGGAATCCTCATAGCTATTATATGGTAATTTTAGAGCTACGTCGAGTACATCATAAATTTATTCGACACAACAAGCTTTGTGTAAGCAAAAATAAGGAATATGAAGATGACGATTGATTGTGTGATTCTGTGATGCCATTATTACTTCAGTAGAAGGGATACATGCTGTTAATCATGTCATGATACCAGGCCACTTTATATGCTATGTCATCATCATTAAATGTTCAGTAACGAAAATGAGGAGTTCACATGATGGTATATGAGCAGCTTTATTGAAGGTTAGTACATCGGATGATCCAACATATGTATCTGTTTGACAATGTATAACACCAATTTCCAATATAGTACATGTAACGCCTCCAAACCCGACCTGTTGAGCGCCTGTCTGAATACTATTTCACAAAACTGCAATAAATTGCACGCTTATTTCCAATGCTTTGGATGGTCCCATATTTGTACATAACGCTGACATATGTATCAGTGGCATTTTGCGTTGCAATGAAACGCGGACGTCATGTCAGTAGAGCAGAAATCAATGCTATGGCTCCAATTACTTGACATGTTAGATCTCCTTATCGGTTAAACGCATATGGAATACCGTCTACGCCATTACGCACACAGGTGTTTGCTTTGTAAATTCACGCATTGTTTTTCAGCAGAGGGTTCTTCGGTAATGAATTATTTCTTGACGGGGCGTCGTAAGTGTGACGGTGAGGTAAATTACTGGCCAAAGTACAATGAACGCTGATAATGAAACATACCATAGAGTTAGGGAACGTATCAGGTAAGGCTCGACAGTAACCGCCCGATGGTTTTCTTATAACTGATGTAACAGCCGATCTACAATGGACGCTGAATAATGCTAGCTGAGTACGCTATGGGTTTGCATCGTAACTCTTGATAATGATCACTGAAGATCGCTTCTGCAAACTACAAATGGGTATTCGTTGGGGTCAGTTCTTCAGTATTGAAGAAAGGTTTGTTTAATAGGGTTTATGTCAATTGAAATCAAAATTGGGCAACGCAAGAGTGTTGACGTCTTCAAAGTCACGTTTGGAATGTGACAGTTGGCTGCTTTGCATGAGGTAGGATTGTAATTTTTCTGACACCCTAATCAATGTCATGTTACGACCAATCAAAAGTGGTTATTGGCTACCTTTGTGGTAAGCTATCAGATTACAGGAAGTGCGAAGACAGCTGCGTTCACCACGCCTTATGGTAAGTGCTCATTCATGATGCTCTAACCGCCGCCTTCTGGTAGTCAGCAAATTAACTGTCACCCTTTTAAGCTGCTATGCTTAATATTCTGGTGTCGTAAATACGGATTGGTCCAGCAAGGATGTGGCGCAAAAACTATTAACATTTGAAGCTCAGCCGGTAGGCATGTGTTTCGTAAACAATGGGTGGTTAAGTTGAGATTTCGTTGTGTACAGCAAATATATTGTGTAATGTAACTAATGTTTATCTTCACCTTGTAAACGATCTGTGCCTACACTTGCGCTTGGTCACCATTAAGAATAAAAGTATTTCAATGTGAGTACTATAGCCAACGTACCGGGCACAATTCTGACAAAATGACTCATTTAGACGAAGCTATAATTCAGCGCGCACTAGAACAACAGACATGCCCGTCAGATAGAGCTTCACTCGTAACGGAAAACAATTTTGTGATATGAAAAGATAGGTTTATTGCCCACCAAAATGAGAAAGCGAATACTTCGACAACTGTAAGAAAGGTTTGCAGCTGCATGAAGTGGTCTCAATAGCGGGCAATGCCGGGCTGGAAAGAACCATTAGTTTGCCACTTCACGTTATGCGGGGCGGGTGCAATATGATGGTTGTAATGGTTTTATTTATCAACCGCTGAGAGCATCATATTCTCATTTTATTTTCGTATTAATGCTTGTAGAGATACACAGAGCTAAATGGGATAGCAAAACACTGCAGAGCAGTGCAGTTGCATCAGATATCGGTTGCACAGTCGGTCTAAAAAATTGAATTCATTAACGAAGTTGATTTATTGAATTGATGACATATAAGATAGCGATATTTAAATTATTCCAGCGTTCCGTATTTGTTAGCTTATTTGATAGTTGTCTTTCGACCATTAGTCTGACAATACCTCTCTTAAAGACGTTAATTTCTCTCCAATCTTGGAAATCGACCATTATCTTAGAAAGACAATCAACATCCAAATAAATGGCAGTACATTTTAGTGTTATCGCGTTTTGTTACGGATGCATTTTGATTAATACCGCAATTGTTGTTCATCTGATTCCATTGGATTGCTGTACACTGCCACTAATAGTAATCGTGGCTCTTACAAATGGTTCTGAAAAAGTGATTTGCAAGTTTCCCATCGACGGCCTATGTTTCACGTAAATGATGCCCACACTATGTGGAACATATTTGTACAAAAGCACGTCAGTGGTGCATTTGGTAGCACACGTGATCCAGAAGGTAGGAGCTGTAGCACTTAGATTCCATTTACGAATTGATGTCACGTGAGGCGGACAACACAATGTAGGCGGCTGTTGAATGAGCTAATTACAACGTGACCTTGTCTGACTATGCATGCGATTGTTTGATTGTCATCGCATTAGGCAGGCTGACAAGCTCACAAAACGACCAGCAACAGTAACGAGATCACAAAGGCGAAGCAAGACATCGCCGTTTGCTGGTATCATCGGTGCGCATATAAAATTACATTGATTTATTTTTTACTACAACATAACACTTAGATTTTCATGTGCTAATGTAATTTACCACTGTTATCCCTCTCCATGCATGCTGATATCTCATAAAAAAATGCGATATTTGAGGACAAAGTTGCCACTATTGGAAAACTGTTGAACTATATATCATCCCTAATCTTTGCTGAATATTCAGAAAGCAATACATATTCTGATGCACTTGTTTATCGATGATAGTTCGTTATTGACGGGTATGTAAAACGGAAATGCTTAGGAAACAACACAAAAAAACATCTACATGGCCACAAATTCAACGAAAAAGGAAAACTGTTAAGAATACCGTACACAAATATGCAATATAATAACTACCTCGATGGAATGTGTCTGGGATACAGTAACATTCCCATCTTTGGGACATGTTTGTCCGTTATATATTCAGATATGTCGAAATTCCAGGGCTCATTTATGCACACAGATTATTGAATACTTTCTTAATCATTGTAGGAATACGATTTATTGCGTAGAATATATACATTAGGCTATCATGTGATGGCTTGGTGAGTAAAAGAAAATCGTCAATATAGATTGACAAGCAGTAATTGTATTGTTTATCCAAAACCACAACCATTTGTTTCATAGATTCTGCAATGTTTACTAGCTGCATGTATCATTTACCAGCACCAAATATTCGCTTCAAAGAGTCAGGTATAAAGCTTTAGCGTCATGTATTTCTTTGATTTCACAGAAAACAAACAGCTACCTGCACGTACGTATCATAACCGAGCATGGGAGGGACCATATGAGATATGTCGCCCTGCACAAATTACGCCATTAATTCTAACCAGTGTCAAATGTTCCTTGTCTATGTTGGCTGAGGTTTAACGACTGCGAACTTTAACAAGACAAATTAGCAAAGGAATTGTTCGTTATTGAAGAGACAATCACTAGCCAGTCAATTCCGTTAAAGATCCATGTGAATTTACCAATGGTTCAACTTGTGGTGCAAATAGCCATCAGGTACATTCCATGAATTTCATACGCATCAACCATTAATGCTAACCAGCTACAGATGATATTGCAAACCGTCGAGACATTTTATTCAAACTAGCAACTGCGCTTCCTTGCAGACAATAGCATAACGGGCTTTTAAACGGCAACGTTATGCAAGGATATGTACCGCAAGGTAGTAGCATGAGGCTCGGGCCAATCATTGCATTCTCGCGATAATGCTTCAATTGATCCTGGAATCATTTACGGAATCATGGCGAGGACCAAATGCAATTTAATGAACTTCGTTGCGCACTGAAGTCATAAATTGACAAAATGAGCCGTAAGCAAGCCCTGGGTGAATTCGTGCTAATAGTAAGAACCGCCTGCGTACCACTGATACACTTTAAATAAATACCAGTTAAACAGGATGAATAATCGTGTACTTAAGCAAACGCACTCGATATTTTATGCTTCAGATTACCACATGATGGTGATACATGCTTATCTCCAGTTGAATATACCATGAAAGAGCTCGAGACTATTTAACATTTTATACAATTGAGCCGTCGTAATTTAGTAGATGCATAGAAAGTACAGTCATTAAACGCAATTAGCCGTATAAATGCAGGTAGAAAGCACCAGTAAAATAGTATATCTTAATGCGTGCAAGCAAATCATACAAATGTACATACGTCAACAACTGCATGCAATAGGTATCATAATCGCCCACTCAGCATGACCAACAGAATGCATTTCTATTTTAGTTCAAACTTTTACAAATCACTTGACAATGCAAGGCGTGTGCTGTTGGGTTTAGATAAAAACCATAACTCCATGGCTCGGTAAGTGGTGCATGATAATGTGCATGAAACACAACGGTCATTTGGGTTGCCGCTCATATATTTTATAAGCGTTATAGTTACCTTCGTGCAATGTTAGGTGTCATATCTCAATTTGTATTAAATAGTTGCTCACAAAGTTGGATGTCGAGTGTGAATCAAGTAGCTGCACTCATGACAAGGACGCATTTATCCTCGTCTTATATTGCTAACTCACCTTTACCTGAATGACAAGCAAATAGCATCTTTATTCCCATTGGTATCGTAGTTAACAAGCACCGAATTGAACGCAAACAAGCATGTATGCATGTTCCATGTACTACGGGCCAGTTGACTGAAATTATATATATATATATATATATATATATATATATATATATATATATATATATATATATATATATATATATATATATATATATATATATATATATTTTATACGAGTCCGACCATTTTGGTACAATTCACTAACCATCTTGGCCCATACTTGCATTTTGGCCGATGATCATGGGACCAAAATAGTCAGCGTCATCCCATAGGCTTACACAGCTGCGCTTCCCCGCAAAATCGTAACTTTATTTGCTTCTACTCCTCCTAAGGTTGGAATCTTATTATTCGGGATAACTATCCACTTTTTCTTGGCGTTAAATGCATTTGCCTGAATTTACATTTTGGCCAAAACGACCATTTTGGCCATGTTGAATAATCGGTCATTATATGGCTTTGTTCGATGTATATTTGCTCCAAATTTTGAATGAATATATGAATTAGCAGATTAAAGAATAACGGGCGGCACACGCTCAAATATCTTTACGGTCGGATATAAAAAAAATGGCGATTTTACTGGGAAAACCCTGGTTGTAAGTCTTTGTCAACTCATTTTGGGTGTTTTTTTCTCAGTACATATTCGTCTGATAATGTTTAATTTAGATAAATAAGAACAAATGTAGTACTTAAGCTGGGAATTCTAGAAGCAGATCAGCATTTAAAATGTTTTGAGAATCTCACTGAAATGAAATACCGGTTTTTTCGATCTATGATGTGTAAAGTTTCGAGTAATCAATGAAAGCATATCGTATCAAAGGACTTTTTTTATCAAGTGATTAATTAAAAAGATTGTTCTGTGTTATCAGTTTGCTCGTGTCGTAAAATCCAAATGTTCCCACTAACGCACCCGCGGGCTCAATCTGAAGGTATATTTTGGGATTGTAACTATTCCAGCCTGCCATACCTCGTGGAATTTCCTGTACACGAGCGAACAAGACGATCGGTCAGCCATGACATCTTTACACGCACTGTTTCCATGTGATTCTCACTCGGTCAGTATGATTCTAACGTTTATAGATTGAATATCATTCATGTAACAATGAACGTTATTGTTGCGGAAAGAAATTTCATGTACGACCAATTACGAAATACCCGTAGTTTACAGTGGTTAGCGAGCTTCACCGGGCAGTTCCGCACGTGGGCTCTACTGTTCACACTCACACTTTCCGATCACGAACACCATTCTAAGGGCCAACAATACCCAGATACCATGTTAATGTGACTAGATGCCTGCAGTTTGGTTGGATAGATCTATCGATTACCAATGATTGTTTTTAAAATGTATTTCCTAACGTTCATTAAACCATGTCGACTATTGCCTACGGCTTTTGCTGTCATCTGTCAGATGTAAACATTGCCTAATCCGCTCCGGTATCACAATAACCCAAACAGACTTCCGACTTTATGCCCTGTAACTAACAATGTTGTATGGTGGACTATGACACTAGCCACCCCTAGCCTAGTGTCATAGTACACCATATAAGTTATAACTACTCTTTTATTGGACGTGGAAATAGCATGATCTGCTAATATTATGTATCATTGTAATACACTAAAACATGAATTCTTTATTACATTCCTATAAGTTTGATTATGTGTTATATGATAGTCAACGTTTGTTATCAATAAGTCAGGAGAATGATCCTAACTGTATCTCAATAATAGCTGTCCAAAACAAACTGTGCTAGTTTTAGCTGCCAGCCATGTTCAACAGTGGCTTGCCAAATAATTAGAACCTAGGTGGGTTTTTGAAGTACAGAGCCTCTTTTGTCAGGGTATCTGATCTAGTGTTGATAGGGGTATTAAGCATATCTGAAATCCCAAATCACACATGACACAGTACAGTTTTGCCCTGTCAATCTGTCTGCTTGTAAACGTTTGGTGTCACATTTTCTTAATAATGCAAGTCACTCATATATTGATTGTGACATTATTGAAAAAATATTTCTTAGCTATGTTAACCAAATAGGGAATACCTGTCTCAAATTAAACATGAACCACTCTTATATTGATGATCACTTACAAAGTAAATATCAGCGCTGCATGACCTTTTGTTCCTAAGTGATTTACTCAATGGGGAATAATTCTTGATGGCACTTTTCTTATAATGCAAGCTTGCAACTTCACATTGACCAAATCTTGCAAACTTTAACTCATAGCTTTATGGCTCTTGACCTCTGACTTGCTAAATAAAAGCAAATTAAAATTGCTTGTTCCAGGAAAATGTAACTAAGTTATTATTAGCTCATGGGTGTTAGGGTGAATCATTTCTTAATAACTTAAATAATTAGGCTTAAATGCTAAAACTTTTTGCATACTTGGGGATGGACTATTGTTGCTAGACAAAAGGGTTTGGGAGTTATTATTCAGCCCTGGTGTGTCATTGAATACAAAGATATACTATTAAAGCTATGTCTTTATTGTTAGGCAGTGAGATTGACTAGGTGTTTGTGATGACATTTTGCTCAGCAGCACTCGCAATCTGGTAGTGATTAACTGCTTTACCTCATGTTCTGGGTTTAATATTATGAACCCAGTATCTCAATTGAATCATATTGGAGATTAATATCCTCTGTGTTGGTTAATCTGCCCAATTTAGGAAATTTATTTTTTCAAGATGGGCAACAGTATCAGCTGTCCAAACATCTCAATTATGCTCATCTATCTCTGCAAGACACCTCCTCATATCAAATGGAGCCGTGTCTTGCTGTAGGGCCACTAGGCTCTTGCTAAGTGAAGAGAAATATTCTATAGTCTTTTCATTTCATGACATTTGGTGATTTGATATAAATGAATAGTTAAAGATACGAATCGTGAGGAGGTCATGTGGCTTCATCTACATTACTGACAGTAATGTAGATGAAGCCACATGACCTCCTCACTTTTCTACATAATGAGTTGCATGTGCAATATTAAGGTCCATGTACTTAACCACCATGAAAACAAATTTTATGTTAGTGGTAAATTCACAACTTCATCAATATTGTGGTTTCATCAGTTTTGTGGCTTTACAATATTGTGGCTTCACCAATATTGTGGCTTCACAAATACTGTGGCTTCAATAATATTGTGGCTTCATCAATATTGTAGTTTCACCAATGTTGTGACATAACCAGTGTTGTGGCTTTACCAATATTGAGGCTTCACAAATACTGTGGCATCACCAATGTTGTGGCTTCACTAGTGTTGTGTTTTCACCAATGTTGTGGCTTCACCAATTCTGTGGCTTCATCAATATTTTGGCTTCACCAGTGTTGTGGCTTCACCAGTGTTGTGGCTTTACTATTATTGAGACTTCACAAATACTGTGGCATCACCAATGCTATGGCTTCATAACATTTTAGCTTCAACATTGTTGTGGCCTCACCAGTGTTATGGATTCAATGATATTGTGGCTTCATCAATATTGTGACATCAATATTGTGGCTTCACCAATACTTAGGCTTCACCAATGTTGTGGCTTCATTAATACTGTGGCTTCACCAATATTGTGACTTCATCAATATTGTGGCTTTACACATCTGTGGCTTTTCCAATACTGTGGCATCATCAATATCGTGACTTAACCAATATTGTGGCTTCACCAATACTGTGGCTTCATCAATTTCTTGGCTTCAACAGTGTTGTGGCTTCACCAGTGCTGTGGCTTCAACATTTTTGCGGCTTTACCAGTGTTGTGGATTCAATGATATTGTGGCTTCAATAATATTGTGGCTTCATCAATATTGTAGTTTCACCAATGTTGTGACATAACCAGTGTTGTGGCTTTACCAATATTGAGGCTTCACAAATACTGTGGCATCACCAATGTTGTGGCTTCACTAGTGTTGTGTTTTCACCAATGTTGTGGCTTCACCAATATTTTGGCTTCACCAATGTTGTGGCTTCACCAGTGTTGTGGCCTTACCTATATTGAGGCTTCACAAATACTGTGGCTTCACCAGTGTTGTGGCTTCACCAGTGTTGTGGCTTTACCATTATTGTGGCTTCGCAAATACTGTGGCATCACAAATGTTGTGTTTTCACCAATGTTGTGGCTTCACCAATACTGTGGCTTCATCAATATTTTGGCTTCACCAATGTTGTGGCTTCACCAGTGTTGTGGCTTTACCAATATTGAGGCTTCACAAATACTGTGGCATCACCAATGTTGTGGCTTCACCAGTGTTGTTTTTTCACCAATATTGTGGCTTCACCAATACTGTGGCTTCATCAATATTTTGGCTTCACCAATTTTGTGGCTTCACCAGTGTTGTGGCTTTACCATTATTGTGGCTTCGCAAATACTGTGGCATCACCAATGTGGCTTCACCAGTGCTGTGTTTTCACTAATGTTGTTGCTTCACCAATACTGTGGCTTCATTAATATTTCGGCTTCAACATTGTTGAGGCTTCATCAGTGTTGTGGATTTAATGATATTGTGGCTTCATCAATATTGTGACTTCACCAATATTGTGGCTTTACCAATATTGTTGCTTTACAAATACTTTGGCATCACCAATGCTATGGCTTCATAACATTTTAGCTTCAACATTGTTGTGGCCTCACCAGTGTTATGGATTCAATGATATTGTGGCTTCATCAATATTGTGACATCAATATTGTGGCTTCACCAATACTTTGGCTTCACCAATGTTGTGGCTTCATTAATACTGTGGGTTCACCAATATTGTGACTTCATCAATATTATGGCTTTACTCATCCGTGGCTTTTCCAATACTGTGGCATCATCAATATCGTGACTTAACCAATATTGTGGCTTCACCAATACTGTGGCTTCATCAATTTCTTGGCTTCAACAGTGTTGTGGCTTCACCAGTGCTGTGGCTTCAACATTGTTGCGGCTTTACCAGTGTTGTGGATTCAATGATATTGTGGCTTCATTATTATTGTGACATCAATATTGTGGCTTCACCAATACTTTGGCTTCACCAATGTGGTGGCTTCACCAATACTTTGGCTTCACCAATATTGTGGCTTCACTAATACTTTGGCTTCACCAATATTGTGGCTTCATCAATATTGTGGCTTTAGCAATTCTGTGGCTTCTCCAATGCTGTAGCTTCATCAATATTTTGGCTTCACCAATGTTGTGGCTTCACCAGTGTTGTGGCCTTACCTATATTGAGGCTTCACAAATACTGTGGCTTCACCAGTGTTGTGGCTTCACCAATACTGTGGTTTCACCAGTGTTGTGTCTCCATAAATATTTTGGCTTCACCAATGTTGTGGCTTCACAAGTGTTGTGGCTTTACCAATATTGTGGCTTCACAAATAATGTGGCTTCACCAAAGTTGTGGCTCTACCAGTGTTTTGTTTTAACCAATGTTGTGACTTCAACAATATTTTAGCTTCAACATTGTTATGGCCTCACTAGTTTTGTGGATTCAATGATATTGTGGCTTCATCAATATTGTGACATCAATATTGTGGCTTCACCAATGTTGTGGCTTCATCAATATTGTGGCCTTTACCTATACTGTGGCTTCTCCAATACTGTGGCTTCATCAATATTTGGCTTCACAAGTGTTGAGGAGTTACCAATGTTGTGGCTGCATCAATATTGTGGCTTCACCCATTCTTTGGCTTCATCAATATTTTGACTTCATCAGTATTGTGGCTTCATCAATACTGTTCCTTTTTCCAATAATGTGGCTTCATCAATATTTTGGCTTCACCAATGTTGTGGCTTCACCAGTGTTGTGGTTTCACCAATATTGTGGCTTCATCAATATTGTGACTTCACCAATTTTGTGGCTTCACCAGTGTTGTGGCTTCATCAATATTTTGGCTTCACCAATGTTGTAGCTTCATCAATGTTATCCCTTCATCCAAACTTTGGCTTCACCAATGTTGTCACGTCACCAGTGTTGTGGCTTTACCAATATTATGGCTTTACCAGTGGTTTCACCAATGTTGTGGCTTTAGCTGTGTTGTGACTTCACCAATATTGTGGCTTCAGCAATATTAAAACTTTATCAATATTGTGGCTTCACCAATATTGTGGTTTCAACAATACTGTGGCTTCACCAATATTGTGGCTTCACCAATACTGTGGCTTCACCAATTTCGTGACTTCGTCAATGTTGTGGCTCCATCAATGTTGTGGCTTCATCAATATTTTGGCTTCTCTTGTTTATCATATTCCGTTGAGATATATCAATCACTGGGGCTTAAAAAGACATATTATGTCAAAATATAATTTTTTTTGTTAAAACCATCAGAATGACCAAAATGACCAAAACAATGAGTATTATCTGTATTTGTTGTGTGTGGGGTATGGCTTCAACAATCTGTTAATATAGAAGTTTTTTATCAGAAGTTCTGTTTACCCAGTATGACTGTTAAGCTCCACCTGGTCCTGATTGATGGTCTTGCAGTTATGATATATGCACCTGTGTATAGTGTCTCATTGTTGAACACTTAATCTGCTCTGTATTTATCTGCAATTCATATCACCTCCTCATCGCCAGCCCAGCATGACACAGACCTGGGGTTCTTTTTATTACCAACCAGTCGTTACACTGACCTGGGGTTCTTGTCACCAGCCCAGTATGTCACCGACCTGGGGTTCTCCTAACATGGCTACTTTTTTGTTTGGAGGGGTAGTATTTCTTGAGGCCAGTTAACATGTAAAATGGCCACCCGTCACCAGGACAGGTCAGGACCGGTGGCCATTTTAGTTAAGTTCCAGCCCTGTTACTGATGACTGAACTAAGCCTTCTGGGCTGTAGACTTATTCTGAACATCTGGCTTTGTCACATAATCAACTCCAGATGAACATCAGATATGTATGTCCTCATATTCACTATATACTGATTTTCAGATGTGTACAATTGTAAATGTGACCTCGGGTTAAGGGTGAAGAGAGCTGGCTTTATGTGGATGAGACACCATTTTATTAAGTGACAGAAGGAAGTGCACCATAGCCAACCCAGGGGAGCAGTCAAGCATTGAATTCTAGTATATTTATCAATGCTAAGCTCCATAGCAACCTTCCTGGTGGTCACTAGTCAATGCCTGTTATCTGGATACCCAGAAAGAGAATGTTAAAGTTGCCATCAGTGGTCAATGAATGAAGGTAACATTAATTATTGATGGGTGGGCGGTTTGTTATTGGTTATATAATTGCAGTGCATATTGATAATATCAGGCTTACGATGTGTTTTACCAATATTCTATTAGTTTATATTCAAATGTAGATTCAGTTTCTGCCTCACGAGAGGGATTAGTTTTTACTTCCTTTACTTAATTACAGGAGATTGATTCATGTGACATGTTGTATTGATATTCAACCTTATCAGGTTAGTAAGAATTAATGTTGTGTAATGTTTTACATAGACTTCCTTTGGTTCTTATGATATAAGACTGATTGGCAGTTTGACAAGTTAACTTTGTGTGTGTAACAGAATGTGCAACTATAGCTGGGGCACAGCAGGAGAATCATCTTTAGCTGAATCATATGGACAAGCTGTTGTATGGATTCACTAATTGTGTCCTAATGGAAACCCACCAAGACTGGCCCTATTGAAAGTTTATTACTGATAGTGCAACATAAGACGCTGTTGTCAAAGTTCCTGCTGATCATGTTCAAATTTATCTGTAGATATGCTTTGCTTGATAATGATATCCTGATAATTGATTTCCTTATATTGTTAACCCTTATGAGGTCAATACATTCAGTCCATTAAGTCAATTTATTTAGCTGAATCAACTCTGAATGCCTTTATTGTGGATACATTTTTTGTAGAATTTAAGTGACCCTAGATAGGCAAGTGAACAGCAATCAAAGTTTAATCATCAACAAATTAAATTCATCCTCTGCCTACTCCTGACCTTAAGAAATCCTTCAGCACATTGCCTGCAGATGCTGCTGTTTTTTTTTTTTTTTTTTCATTTTTGTAACTACATGTTATTATGTGGCAAACTGAATAAAGGTGCTATATTTAAAGCTTAAAGATTGTTTAATCCATGTTTTAATCATGGTGTCCTGAGGGGATTTATATCGTTCACACTAAAAGATGGGATTCAGTTTAATTCTCAAAATAAATATAATGTAAGGCAAGACAATGATGCTCTTTCATGAACAGATAAAACATGTAATACAGAATGCACAATTAATCAATTGGAGGCCAGTTTGACACTTGATGAAGCAAATTGTGAATAGATGCATGAACATATGCAATTGGACACATCATTATATGACATGCACATACTTTGTGTTCTGTTGCCTTAACTTCTCGGCTGGTTTGCATTATTGCAGTTAATATTTAACAATACGAAAATAAATTATTGAACCATATAATATAAGAGCGAGGAATGGGTTCATAACGCTATGTGATGCTGCCTCCACTGGTCCGTGTCATTCAGTGTATAGCTAGCTAGCTGATCAGAACTTCACAGAAGCCTGTCAACGCGACCGATTTGGAAAACACCAAAATAGCTTCAGTCGAAAGTCATTTTCTCTCAAATTACCATATCTTATTCGCCTTTCATTTACTATATATAAACACTTCTTCTTTCATTTAATTGGAACTGATTTAAGATTACACCTTGTTGTTTTGTTGCACCAAATCTAAGCGGATTTTGCAACTTTGGCCATGTGCGGCAAAACTGTCGCCATGTCGCACGGAGATAAATAGTGACAGCTGTTTGGACTCTCCCGATTCAAAGGACGAGGGATGTTGTCCGACATCGTTGACAGACAGATTACAGTGTTCAGAGTGGTAAAATAACATTAATCTGCCCAGAGCAATCGAAATGTATAATAGTTACAGCAATTACTTCAATGATGGCAGTTTAATTATCCATGAATCAGAATATAAATACGTTAAAATATATGACCTACGTGCATTTTTGACTTGGAATCGTCCGAGCTCCAATATTAGAGACGACAATCTTCAGAATGTTAGGTATCACTAATTCTTGTTAAAACTCGCAGTACCTAAGTATAAACTTGTAACCAAATTAATAACGGGTACGTTGAAGAACTCCCTTCCTTAAAATAGGTGACTTTAATGCATATTTTCTCCGTTCGACCGGTACACCTGCCGCTCGGCAAGGTTCTGAACTTTTCGGAGCAAGATATTGCGTCAGCATTTCGTGGAATCGCGCCGATAATTTAGCTTCACTTTTTCTTCATGGCTCGTTGAATATTGTGAATGTACAGTTCGAATTATGTTTAAACAATGAGAAATCGAAAAAAAGTTTCTTTCGGTTCCCGAAAGACCTAAAAACGCGCAATACTTTGTGCAAGCTTGTGTGTAGGAATTAAATTTAAGTCGTTTATGGTTTCATTGACCTAAGCTTTTTCATTGACTAAGCTTTGTAACCCAAGGTTGTATAAACGATGGTCTGTCAGTAGTAGGTTGGTTGGGATAATAAATGTTGGTAATATCGGAAGGCAAAAAGGGCTGGTCGGCTCATTTGTTTATTCTAATCGCCAATATGGGTAGATATGTAAAATGGTCAAAATGGTTGGTTATATAAAAAGGCCAAAATGGTTGGTTTTATAAAAAAGTTCCAAAATGGTTGGTTTTTTGCATGACAAAACTATCAAGACTATTTTGGTACAACCATTTTGGCCTAGGATTTTTATAATCTTCTAAAATAAGTTTTGAATGATGATATTAACTGAAAGCTGTACAAGGCAGATGTATAATGTTTTGCATCCGTGATATCACATAATTTGAGCTCCAAAAAGCGAAATAATCGAATAACCCAAAATGGTCGGTTTTGTCGATATTGTCCAAAATGGTTGCAATTGTAAGTATATATGTATATATATATTTATATATATATATATATATATATATATATATATATATATATATATATATATATATATATATATATATATCTATATATATATATCTATATATATATATTCTCATATACACAACGACGATATCGTGGATCTTAGTCGGTTTGCTTCTTATTGAAGAGGGAATACAAATTTGTTGACTACATATATAATTCTTACACAATTTAACGCAACCACGTGGCAGTAGCAGTATATAGTCAATCTACCTTTCAACGGACTAATTGAGCGAGAGCAACTACTGGCATTTGTAGCGATTTCGATTGAGACGGCATAATTGATGACAACCCATGAAACATAGCTGACAATACGTTTTCCAGCGAAACGAATATATGGAATAACAGTATTTTGATAAATTCAGAGTCTATTGAGACTGGAATCGGCGATGAATCGGCGATGAATTCGCCATTAACTAAACGTAAGTTGCGTCTGGGTTTCTTATTTCGCTGCAGATGTACACAATTTTAATAAGGACCTAAGCAATGGTAAATGATTGATGGCTGACCAACCCAATAGACGTCACAATTCAAGTGTCAATAAGAGCAGAGTCACTGTTAAACCGAGCGTGTATGTGCTGCCAGTTGTGTGGTTTAATGACATGGTTTGTCAGATATAATACATTGTACCGGTTAAAGAATACAATACGGCACGGTTTACGATGCAGCTGACAAAATGACAAAGATATTAATTTCTCCAGATTTGTTTTATATTTTTTTGAGAAAGGCAAGCATACTATAATACATAATAATGCGCCAGAACAGATATGTTTTCTAATCATTATTTTTAACAAGGTTACGCGTGCTAGGAATTTGTATAATGCACACACAAAACTGTTACATCTTGATGAAGTGTCTCTGTGACTTTAAGCCATATAAGGTATTAGCATGTCAGGTGCAGCGGCTCTAATAACATAGGTGATGCATTCCGGGAAGGAATAAAGGGTACATCTGTTTTTGTACAAGCTGATTACTTATCTTTGTTGCCTCTAGTATTGCGCATATCCGACACTTTTATGTATTGTAGCCTCGCACGGTATGATGCATGCCTCGGAGGCTAATCGGCGAACAATTTATACTGTAGCAAGATAGCGAATGCATTAACTTTGCAACGACATGATTTTTAACCAAGTTTACTGTGAAGCTGTGGTAGAATAGCATCATACATATCAAAGCCGCAAACAAGTTCTAAGGGACAGTGATTGTAATCATAAACCGCATCTAATTGCTATAATAACATTACCCAGTACTCATGCCTAAATAGTGACATGGGCCTGTATGCCCTGCTATCGTTACTTTGCAGCTATATAGATGCTATCATTAATCGCCTGTACTGTGTCGCCTGCATTCTGGCAATATATGTTTGAGTCTCATGAAGGATTTGTGGAGAGGATTATTCCTTGAACAACATCAGCTCCATCACGAACACCCAACAAGTTCATCTACAAGGTATTATTGCAGAGTGACAAATTATTTAATTCATGATCAATGGCACGTAATTGATTTTGTCCCTGTTGCAGTGCAGAAACATCTGTTGACATAACGCTACAATATGCTGATAGGGCATCCGTCGTTGCAATGGTTATTGAGCCCAAAAGGCTTCGACTGATAAATATTCCGAATTATTTGTGTTACATTGCGGGCATAAGGTAATCTTAATTGACCAAAACACGGTCCATTTCAAATGAATTGTCATTGCACGCAGCAGTATGTCCACGTTAATCCGGATGTTGCATTGCATGTAACACCTGCCTTCTGTCCCTTTATTTGGCTTCAATAAGTGACCACAAGACATGGGCCGTAAGGATTTATACTACCTATATCTTGACAAAGTTGAATGGCCCTGAACTTATTTCTTGTAAACGCTTTACGCTGCTTGGCAAAAGCTACAATATATGTTTTCAAGTCAGTCAAAACAAAGTTGTGCTTAATATCAGCCATCAACAAAATTGTAAATTCCAATATCCACCAGAGAATCTCAAAAAGTGCATTTTCAAATCTAATCACCAGCACCAAGCGCAACAAACGTGAATTCCCGTTAATGCGTGCCAACTTTCACATCAAGCCTCTGCTTGCATTTGTAGAAAAGGAAAGGTTTAATTAGATGCCGTATGATATTTTTCCCGTCTGATCATGGCAATGCAAACAGAATCCTTTTTTTTTTCATACATTACGTAATCTTCGCCCATCAAAACTGTGTTGTGATAACAGGAAATTGATAGCTTCTTTTTCATTGAAGTCCATGTTACTAAAATGCCACCCAAGCAAATGCCAGCAATTTACATAAACTTCAAGAGTAACATCCGGCTGCTGCAAACCTCTGCCGCCGTAAATTATGCAAGAGGTGAATTTAACTGTTGGTGAGTGTTCCGTATACCATTGGGTGGCATTTGTAGAGTCTAGTAAAGAACGTAAGTCTCATTCAGTTTTGATGATGCTTCAATAAGCGATGGTGGACATGGGCAGCTTGTGCGTCAATGCAACTCACGTGATCCTAATGAGCTATATCACCTGGGCCGTGTCAAGTTAAAAGCCTCGTTTCTTGCTATAGAAAGCCTCCGAACCAAGCCAGTGCAGAAATGATTCCAGGGCTCCAATAAAGCGTACATCTACGAAAAGCAGTCGTTGCAGTGACGATTTATCCCTGACGCCGCCATTTGTTTCGCGGTAAACGTCCGAATTAATTCATAAAATGGATACTTTACGCCAGGTGAGCATTTACATACTAACGACAATTTTAAAAATCTGTCTTTGCCTCAATAATTGGAGAACCTTTGTGCCTCTACAAAAAAAAGGAATGGAAAATTTGCGATTTAACGTCACTTTCAACAGCGAGTTGACATCGCGACGGGGATGGATGAGGCTGATTATTATGTTTTGACAGGTCCCCTTACGTGACAGCGCCCACTTGGCACAAATTCGTTGCCCAGACGATGCTTCGAAACCCAGGCCGCTGGGACGAAGGCCGAGCTCGATCCTATTGAGCTCGCGGGCCGGAGATGGAAGCGTCATTTAATGTGATCATCCGAGTATAGAGAAACCAAGCAGCTTTTCACAACTTGGTGTCGAACCTAAGGGTCGAAAGGCGACGCAGTATACCACTTCGCCTAAAGGAACCGGCTTTGTAGCACTGCTAAATTGTTTTGCAATTATATGGGCATTCTAGTGATATACATTAACCATGATGGATTATATGGATGGTTAATGTTACGCCCACAACTTCTTCCGGACCAAACCTAGAGAAGTAATTACAAATACCTGGGGCTCGCTGTATCTGCAATGACAAAGATATAGAATCGCTGGCCGGTGCGTCATTTTATTCGATAAACACCATTAAATGATTTCTATCGATGGGGTGGGTTCGGTTGTAAGAATATATTCATTGATACGTGTATATGTATACATGTAAATATATAAATACGTGTATATGTATATATGTAAATATATATATATATGTAAATCTATATATATATATATACATATATATATATATATATATATATTTAAATATATATATATATATTACATATATGCAAATATATATATATATATATATGCAAATATATATATATATATATATATATATATATAGATATAGTGATTTTTAAATTGCAAATGCTGCTCGATAGCACGCCAACACCAGATCTGTAACATTGCATCAGCAGCAATACGCATATTATGTTATTATTTAATTTGAAAAAAAAACAAACCGAAATTAAACTCTAACATCATGAGAAAAGAAGATTCGATAATGAATAACTTAAAACTACATATGAATGGCTTTCTCAGGAATTGTCACCAACCTAGCCAACTTATACAGTGTGAGCTACAAATGCATCAATCTGCATGTCTACAAAATTCAGTCCAATAGAGAAAATATGCTATCTGCATAGGTTCCCGTAGTGCAACTATGACGAAGCAAGCGATTAGGAAGGTCCTTGAAACGACAATACACTTGTTATAGACCAAAATCACATCGTCCCACCAATACTAAGTGCATAAATATTCACAATGATGACTCTCCAATGATAGTTGCTTAAAGGCACGTTAATAGGCGAAGATATCTGCGCGCGAATCCTTAATTGTCAGTCGTCATTGCTAGGTTGAGTTGTTACCCGCTCTTGGTAGTGCATTTCAGAGCTTTCAAGCAGATTTCAGATATGATATCCCTTGCCACATAATATAGAGGCTTTAAACAACTATTTCAACTCAGCATTTCTGAAATTGTCTCGGATGTTCTCTAAAAGTGACTGAGCCATATACATTTGCTGCTATCAGATGATGAATTAGGTTTGACAAGGGAATCATATGTATATATGAATCTTATTCAATGACGTTGATTGGACTTTCTACTATGGCCGGATATATATATATATATATATATATATATATATATATATATATATATATATATATATATATATATATATATATATATATATATATATATATATATATATATATATATATATATATATATATATATATATCCATATGTGTGTGTGTGTGTGTGTATATGGTATATTATGGTATCTATTAGACGAAGTGTTACTTGTACTTGTTAATGAGGTTCTCTATCTACATAGCCTGTATCGGCCCGTGGTCTTCATTATCTCAGGGAAGAAGTTTATGTCTTCCTTTGAAACGAATGTCAGTTCATACCCATAAGGCCTGTCACCAATCGTTGAGGCATTACATGACTAGAAAAATACGAGCGGATGGGGCATATATCCATAACTCAGCTGTTACGTAGCTGATCGTGTAAAATATTAGATATATGTGATCGCTAGTTGGCTGCTGAATAACACAATGATGACGATTCATTTTCCGGCGAGTGCGAAGTGCTTAAAAATAATAATAATCACAATCAGCTGGTGAAGAAAGTAGTATATTCGTTATTGACACACAATCGTATCTGCGCATTGCTTTTATTAAACAAAACGAAACAAACGCTACTACAACTTATCAGCGGCAACGCTCTCATTGCATAATATAACAGGGTTGCATATAGCGGTGCCTGACCATGTCAGCCGGGTTTTAGGCGATCATTCTCATCACCTTATTATGTCACTAATTTTGGTACAGTATATCGATAAAAGCATCCGTGCTGCATTGTAAATTAACGTGATCCCTTCTGGACCTACATGTGAATGTCTGGTAGCGTCCCCGTGTTTCTTTGAAATAGCAAAGTCAATGATAATATCCGCAATGTATATCAAGGAGAGTTCGCGTATTAACATAGAAAAATGATACAATGATATGGATATGCTATCTGATTAACAGAACTGATAAATTCACCGAGAATGGGAATACTTAATGGGAATATTTAATACTATAAGCATGACATGGGATGAGCTAAATGCTGACAACAAAAGCATCCCATCTACATTGTCCGATTTTTTAATGGATATCTGCCACGCCAAGAAAAGATGAAGATAAGAGCTTAATTTAGCTTCCTGTTAAGGTGCTTAGTAACGAACTATCCGCTTATTAGGTTTGGGAGCCTCTGGAATTGCCTTGTCATGTATGTGACGATGGCGATCACATTTTACTGCTCCATTTGTTAGAGTTAGCGGGCAGATGTTGTCCCAGGAGGCACAGTAGGCGATCGGCAATTCAACGTATTAAACAAATGTCTTAGGAAGTGATATACGTGGTAAACGTAGTTGTGAGCTTACTGAACGAAATGTACTGCAAATAGCAACGCCATTGACTTAGATGGTTTCAACACGTCAGCATCATTATATAAGTTTTTACATCTTCAGAAAATCTCGGCAATGAGATAAAACATGCTATTGTCACACTTAAGTCTTGTTATAAATCGTTGCCGAATTTCATTTCATGTGATTGCTTATGTTGGTGTCCGCCACATATACGCTCCACCTCGAAGTGGTAAGAGTGCGAACATTGACGGGCTCACCTGTATGGGTGGAATTACTCGACGCACTACCGCAATGGTATAGGTACAGACTTCCAAACAATTGATTTGTTTGCTAATGCTAGAAAACCATTTCAGGTCGTAGCGGAGTGTTGTCAACCCCCATATTCACTCACCTAAACTCAACAATGTGGATCAAGTAATACCTGTGGGAAGGCAATGCCTTAAACAGCCACCCATCACATTATGGTAAATCACATCTCATTCTTATTCTTACAAGATCTTCATTTGGTGTGCTTGGAGGAAACAGCACAAGGGATGAGTAATGAGGCAAATTCTTGCGATAGCGTGATCCAGATACCGTATAATTGGATCCCGTTGATTTTACTACAAAGTAAAGATTTCAGGGGAAAATGTCACAAATCAAGCATGCAAGATGGTCAATTTCACGGCATCGTATGCATGAACGTGCAAATGTGTACTTTTCATCGGATCATTGACAGTAGCGTTACCAAATCAGAAACTGTAATCACTTCGTATATTGCCGAATCTCCTCCTAGTGATGTCGTCATTTTCTCTTACCACTATGTTAAGCCCTCTTCTTCTTCTAAATGCGTCGTTAAGTTGAATCTAAGGACGGAGTAGCATTTAATTGCTATTATTATTTGTAAGCGTCTATGAGTATTTGCAAGGTATCTCTGTTTTTTTCTTCGGGTGCATTTAGCAGTAGGTTAGGTGCAAGGGCATGCATGTTCTCTTGAACAACAATATAAATGCACTGTATTCCTGTTGACCGCGTCGTAACAGTATGACGCGAACAAAAGGACGATTGAGTGAAGCATGCACAATCATCGCATTTGTGACGAAAACGTCTTTTTTTAAACAAAGTCTCTGAGGATGGATCTTCTATCGATATTGAGAGAAATCGGGTTAGTGGTGCTTGTTTAATCATAAAACACTTACTTGCACTTACGGCAAAGGAAGAAATGATGTCCACACAGAGTATGTAATAAACAATGTATGTAATCACGTTTGTAATCCCATTAGAGTGTAGCCTGAGGATATTCTCGATAAATCTACAAACAGACCATACATCATCTCGTATTGTTGTCCCTCGTATACATCTCCTTAATACTTCATCCCAAATTGCATATGTTCTCCATGTTAAAATGTTCGCCGCCTAAAGTTGTCAATGATTATTGTCATTCCATGATATTCCCACTTTATCTATTTTTTTTCTGTTATTTACTTGGACAAATTGCTCACATCAAACGTCTTAAAACTTAATGTTCATAATTAGATCGGAGATTGACTAGTAGTTTCAATAATATATGCCAATTTTTAGGCAGTATTCCGAAAAGCGACACACGAGTTGTCCGATTCTTTACCAACAAATGGCCGGTTGTTACGACATGCTGGCTGAGGGTTTTGCAGTATGTTAGTCTTTGGAGATTGAACAAAATTACTCTCATCAGTACCGGTATAAATGCAAATCATTATTTGGACATGGATACGTATTCGTAAACAAGTCTCCTCAATATGGTGCGTAGTGTGAACAAACAGCGACGAATGCAGGTTGCCTGTGAAGGGGTAGCTACGTATCGTGTTTATGTCGAATGAATTTCATCAAAGGCACCGGCTTTATGACCGTAGGTAAAACAATACAGTCGTACTCTTAGGGGGTGGGGGATTTGGCAGACAAATATAAATAGTAGGCAGTTTAAGTGAATAGTGAACATCCTGCTGTCGAAATTTAAGATGTACGGTTCGGATTTGTGATTTGTACGGTCGCCATGTGATCAGCATGGTGGCATTTATCTCCAATACACATGTTCTGCAGGAACTCGAATCGTTAACGAGGTAGCAACGTCACTGAGACTGTACGGCACACAAAAGAGTGCTGAAACGAGTTGTATGTATCCGTCAAGAAGCACTATTGGTTAAGAGGACCAATTACGATGTACAGTTACCTTTTGTTTATGGACAGACTTGCCTGGCAGTGGCAAATATCTGTCTTAGTTTAGATAATAATCCATGTACGGGTAATTTGAAACTGTTTGGATAATTGTGGTAGCCGCAGACCTAGTGGTCCTATCCGGAAATATCGAGCAAAAGATTCTGAAATTATGATGTCTTGAGGCAATTAAGAGCCATGCATATACACTAGGTGTCATGTGTTGAATTGGTGCATCCACACCCTTTAAGTATTCAACTTTTCTGAATATTTGATCATCATCGTTGCTATGATGAGATCGAAAGGAACTGAACCGGTGCGTGCTGTGGTTTATCAATTTAGTAATTGAGGTCCATTGCCTCAAAAAATCTGGTGACAGTACACATGATACGCGTTGAATTTGGGACGTGTCATTTCAATAAGGGGCACAGTCCTTGTATGCTATGGAGCGTCACGCATTAGACACAGGACCGCTAATGTAAGCGGAAAGCGCGATAGTGTTGCCAATGTTTAGTTTAATCCTATCCTCACAACACATTGTGCATCAGATATCTACGCTAGAATTGCTTTCCTTTTACCGTTGAGTTAGCCCTGTAAGTGAATAATAACAAATGATTTGAAATATAGCATCATTAATTTACTTCAGCAATCGGTCCGCTACGATTAAGTAGGTCATTTTTTATATCCGAAAATCAATACGCCAAAGCGTAGTGCATGTAACCTGTATTCATCATACCGATGGATCAAATTGAACTAGCGTCAATACAGCTGATGGATGGTGTGCTGCATTCGTCTTTGTTTTGCCATGTGGAACTATACGGCTAACTATGCACCGTGGTCGTCGTAAATTAGTAGTGTTGTTAGTGGGGTAGTGATTAATATACATCTCCACTCCATGGCCTTCACATGTCGGCGCGTATCTCGCATCATGCAGCCTCGTGCATCTACCCATTAACTAAACACGTTATCTTCATTGCTTTCGGGCAAGCATTTATGGAGATATTTAATATTGTAAGTTACTGTCGGTCGACACACAAAGAAGCAGCAGCAGTATCTAGGCCCTAAGCGTTGTTAAATGAGTTTACATAGCACATGTGACGCAATTCCTTTGGCACTCGTTTGATTTATCGACTTGCGACACGCCAGTGGCCTACGTCAAGCGACTGATAGTTGAATTTTCCAACAACATTTTATGCCGTTAACTGAGTGCGAGACACACTTGCCCCATCGCAGCGATATGCCCACTATGCGAACAGATGCGTATCGTCGTTATAACCTTTGACGATTGATCCGCGAGCCGGCGAATGAATTGCGATCGATCTTGAAATAGCAAAGTCAATGATAATATTCGCAATGTATATCAAGGAGAGTTCGCGTATTAACATAGAAAAATGATACAATGATATGGATATGCTATCTGATTAACAGAACTGATAAATTCACCGAGAATGGGAATACTTAATGGGAATATTTAATACTTTAAGCATGACATGGGATGAGCTAAATGCTGACAACAAAAGCATCCCATCTACATTGTCCGATTTTTTACGGATATCTGCCACGCCAAGAAAAGATGAAGATAAGAGCTTATTTTAGCTTCCTGTTAAGGTGCTTAGTAACGAACTATCCGCTTATTAGGTTTGGGAGCCTCTGGAAATTGCCTTGTCATGTATGTGATGGCGATCACATTTTACTGCACCTTTTGTTAGAGTTAGCGGGCAGATGTTGTCCCAGGAGGCACAGTAGGCGATCGGCAATTCAACGTATTAAACAAATGTCTTAGGAAGTGATATACGTGGTAAACGTAGTTGTGAGCTTACTGAACGAGGGGCAATGTACTGCAAATAGCAACGCCATTGACTTAGATGGTTTGAACACGTCAGCATCATTATATAAGTTTTTACATCGTCAGAAAATCGAGGCAATGAGATAAAGCATGCTATTGTCACACTTAAGTCTTGTTATAAATCGTCGCCGAATTTCATTTCATGTGATTGCTTATGTTGGTGTCCGCCACATATACGCTCCACCTCGAAGTGGTAAGAGTTCGAACATTGACGGGCTCACCTGTATGGGTGGAATTACTCGACGCACTACCGCAATGGTATAGGTACAGACTTCCAAACAATTGATTTGTTTGCTAATACTAGAAAACCATTTCAGGTCGTAGTGGAGTGTTGTCAACCCCCATATTCACTCACCTAAACTCAACAATGTGTTATCAAGTAATACCTGTGGGAAGGCAATGCCTTAAACAGCCACCCATCACATTATGGTAAATCACATCTCATTCTTATTCTTACAAGATCTTCATTTGGTGTGCTTGGAGGAAACAGCACAAGGGATGAGTAATGAGGCAAATTCTTGCGATAGCGTGATCCAGATACCGTATAATTGGATCCCGTTGATTTTACTACAAAGTAAAGATTTCAGGGGAAAATGTCACAAATCAAGCATGCAAGATGGTCAATTTCACGGCATCGTATGCATGAACGTGCAAATGTGTACTTTTCATCGGATCATTGACAGTAGCGTTACCAAATCAGAAACTGTAATCACTTCGTATATTGCCGAATCTCCTCCTAGTGATGTCGTCATTTTCTCTTACCACTATGTAAGCCCTCTTCTTCTTCTAAATGCGTCGTTAAGTTGAATCTAAGGACGGAGTAGCATTTAATTGCTATTATTATTTGTAAGCGTCTATGAGTATTTGCAAGGTATCTCTGTTTTTTTCTTCGGGTGCATTTAGCAGTAGGTTAGGTGCAAGGGCATGCATGTTCTCTTGAACAACAATATAAATGCACTGTATTCCTGTTGACCGCGTCGTAACAGTATGACGCGAACAAAAGGACGATTGAGTGAAGCATGCACAATCATCGCATTTGTGACGAAAACGTCTTTTTTTAAACAAAGTCTCTGAGGATGGATCTTCTATCGATATTGAGAGAAATCGGGTTAGTGGTGCTTGTTTAATCATAAAACACTTACTTGCACTTACGGCAAAGGAAGAAATGATGTCCACACAGAGTATGTAATAAACAATGTATGTAATCACGTTTGTAATCCCATTAGAGTGTAGCCTGAGGATATTCTCGATAAATCTACAAACAGACCATACATCATCTCGTATTGTTGTCCCTCGTATACATCTCCTTAATACTTCATCCCAAATTGCATATGTTCTCCATGTTAAAATGTTCGCCGCCTAAAGTTGTCAATGATTATTGTCATTCCATGATATTCCCACTTTATCTATTTTTTTCTGTTATTTACTTGGACAAATTGCTCACATCAAACGTCTTAAAAACTTAATGTTCATAATTAGATCGGAGATTGACTAGTAGTTTCAATAATATATGCCAATTTTTAGGCAGTATTCCGAAAAGCGACACACGAGTTGTCCGATTCTTTACCAACAAATGGCCGGTTGTTACGACATGCTGGCTGAGGGTTTTGCAGTATGTTAGTCTTTGGAGATTGAACAAAATTACTCTCATCAGTACCGGTATAAATGCAAATCATTATTTGGACATGGATACGTATTCGTAAACAAGTCTCCTCAATATGGTGCGTAGTGTGAACAAACAGCGACGAATGCAGGTTGCCTGTGAAGGGGTAGCTACGTATCGTGTTTATGTCGAATGAATTTCATCAAAGGCACCGGCTTTATGACCGTAGGTAAAACAATACAGTCGTACTCTTAGGGGGTGGGGGATTTGGCAGACAAATATAAATAGTAGGCAGTTAAGTGAATAGTGAACATCCTGCTGTCGAAATTTAAGATGTACGGTTCGGATTTGTGATTGTACGGTCGCCATGTGATCAGCATGGTGGCATTTATCTCCAATACACATGTTCTGCAGGAACTCGAATCGTTAACGAGGTAGCAACGTCACTGAGACTGTACGGCACACAAAAGAGTGCTGAAACGAGTTGTATGTATCCGTCAAGAAGCACTATTGGTTAAGAGGACCAATTACGATGTACAGTTACCTTTTGTTTATGGACAGACTTGCCTGGCAGTGGCAAATATCTGTCTTAGTTTAGATAATAATCCATGTACGGGTAATTTGAAACTGTTTGGATAATTGTGGTAGCCGCAGACCTAGTGGTCCTATCCGGAAATATCGAGCAAAAGATTCTGAAATTATGATGTCTTGAGGCAATTAAGAGCCATGCATATACACTAGGTGTCATGTGTTGAATTGGTGCATCCACACCCTTTAAGTATTCAACTTTTCTGAATATTTGATCATCATCGTTGCTATGATGAGATCGAAAGGAACTGAACCGGTGCGTGCTGTGGTTTATCAATTTAGTAGTAATTGAGGTCCATTGCCTCAAAAAATCTGGTGACAGTACACATGATACGCGTTGAATTTGGGACGTGTCATTTCAATAAGGGGCACAGTCCTTGTATGCTATGGAGCGTCACGCATTAGACACAGGACCGCTAATGTAAGCGGAAGCGCGATAGTGTTGCCAATGTTTAGTTAATCCTATCCTCACAAGACATTGTGCATCAGATATCTACGCTAGAATTGCTTTCCTTTTACCGTTGAGTTAGCCCTGTAAGTGAATAATAACAAATGATTTGAAATATAGCATCATTAATTTACTTCAGCAATCGGTCCGCTACGATTAAGTAGGTCATTTTTTATATCCGAAAATCAATACGCCAAAGCGTAGTGCATGTAACCTGTATTCATCATACCGATGGATCAAATTGAACTAGCGTCACTACAGCTGATGGATGGTGTGCTGCATTCGTCTTTTGTTTTGCCATGTGGAATATACGGCTAACTATGCACCGTGGTCGTCGTAAATTAGTAGTGTTGTTAGTGGGGTAGTGATTAATATACATCTCCACTCCATGGCCTTCACATGTCGGCGCGTATCTCGCATCATGCAGCCTCGTGCATCTACCCATTAACTAAACACGTTATCTTCATTGCTTTCGGGCAAGCATTTATGGAGATATTTAATATTGTAAGTTACTGTCGGTCGACACACAAAGAAGCAGCAGCAGTATCTAGGCCCTAAGCGTTGTTAAATGAGTTTACATAGCACATGTGACGCAATTCCTTTGGCACTCGTTTGATTTATCGACTTGCGACACGCCAGTGGCCTACGTCAAGCGACTGATAGTTGAATTTTCCAACAACATTTTATGCCGTTAACTGAGTGCGAGACACACTTGCCCCATCGCAGAAATATGCCCACTATGCAAACAGATGCGTATCGTCGTTATAACCTTTGACGATTGATCCGCCCGGCGAATGAATTGCAATTTGCATCTGTTGCTTGTCTCATTAGTCAAGGTCCCCTAGCCTGATGGCTGCGGGCGCTGTTTACATGTTACCGATGTTCAATAGTCTCGCCTCCAGTCTAGGAGAGCCTAATGTATTGAACTGGACGGGCATCCCAGATTTGGGATGCTCCAATCACAAGCCGTGTCTCTCGGTCACTCTCGGGTACCTTTGAGTCGTTGTCTCTCATTGGTCAGTTCTACAATTTCCGAAGTACTTGTCCAACCAGCCGAGTGATTTTTATGAGCTGGGCACACATTCTACAACACTCCGATTTGTTGCTTCACGCTGAGTGGCACCGTTAATCACACATTCGGCGAGAGAAGCAGAACTGGTTCTTTTTAACTTACTATCATGTAAACATACTATCGTGCAGCTAAGCGATTAAAGCGCTTGTTGTGGTGCCAATTTGAACTTTTGAGACGCCCCATAATTCCAGAACACATTCAATGTGTTCTCATTGGCAGCAGACCACTACAATGTCCAGACGTCACATAGAACCGAGGGTGCGTATCACAAGCCAGTTCCATGAGCCAGACACGTGCAATTAAGGTCAATCCGGGTAACAACCTTTGCTATGATTGGTCACGAAGATTAACGAACGTGTCTAATGAATATTCGGACGCGCCACTTTTAGAGCTGGTCGTGTCGTAGACTCAAAGGGCGAGAAGCGTAGCGGAACCCCTGGAGTCTGGGACGCAGACTATTGTCTCATATTGATTTCGAGGCACACAGTTCTTAATAGCAGGGTGCAAAAGTCTGACCTGAGGCGATAAAAAGTGCGTGCCATATTAGCAGTTTATTGGTATAGCTAGATTAACAATTCATCATCTACAGCGTCTCAGGAATGTCACATACCACCAACGACAGCGCAACAAATCTAACTAAGAGTGCTGCATTGCTTGAAGCCTCTGACATAAAGGTAGACTAGCTGTGCATAAGAACATTGCAAATCCCATCAAATAAATATCCCACCCTGTTTTGCAGTCACTCGAAAGACTGATAAAGAGGATGACCATCAAGGAAGCCGACATGCAGCAATTACGTAAGTTCATCGAATGAAAGTGTTCTTTACAATCTCTCTGATTTTAGTGGCTTTGTCAGTAAATGCAGCTGCCGAAATATCCGCTTAAGGAATCATTCGTTGTTAACATTATATAATTAACTGATCAATAAAGTGCGTATAACGTGCACGTGTCGTTTTCACTGTGATCAAGTAAAGGTGAAAACAAAAGTTGCCAGAAATAGATAAGGCGGAAAAGATAATAGAATACACATTCGTTTGCGATGATAATCATGCACTGATTTTGTTAAGTCTGACGTAATTGTAAAGAAAGTGGCTGTTAAGTAAATAAATTGCTGCAACACCTAATATTAACTACAAACTTTGTTACCTGAATAATAGCAGAATACTGCGGTAAAGCATCAGTGTACCTTGACACCAAAATCATGGATCAAAAACCTACCTAGAACCAGTCTTGGTGGAATTAGATGCTTATTTGGGTGAGACTACGATGTAGCACGAAAAACCCCTACACGACAGGCAGAGAAGCATGTGCCCCATCGTAAGGGTCCTCTCCAATGGAGAGAGAGCTGGGTCGAGGTTACTATCTCGTGGTGCCCTATGTAGGTACGGGACCCAGACAGCCAGCTTAAACCAAAACTCTCACACCGTAAAAGGCTCCGGTGGCGTCTTACCTCCAGACTGAAACCTGGGTGTCCAGAGTTAAGAAAAAGTACGCTGGGAGCGAAAGGGCTGGTACAATTGAAGTCATCCGTACCCAATATAAAAGTTTAAAGCAATGCTATATTCGACTTGATCCTCTTGGGTGCCGGAAGTAGGAAGAGGGGAAAGGGTAGGTTAGAGTCAAACCGGTGAAGTCCCAGAGCAAAACGGAGACGAAGATGTTGGTAGTACGAGAGAATGCTTACCCTTGACCGTGATCCATGTCCCTTGAAGGAATTATTTTGCTCTGCAGCCCAGCGTAGCCTTCACAAAATGAAGAGAAGAGCAGTTGGAAAGAAGGACGAACTCATTTACGATACCATACTAGCAACAGCGAATGAGAAGAGCTCAGTGCGGCCACCTACACGGCAGCTCAATTTTGCAATCTGGACAGACCCGAGCCAAGCTCCAGCTTTCCAATCGACAGTAGTCCGTGTATCAGAAGCTTCTCGCCTAGGAATGGATAAGTGCGTTACTTCTAGGCTCAACCGTTGTAAAGTCATGGAATGGAATCTGAAGCAGTTGGATGAGATGGAGATCGCAGCAACAAAGGCAATGTGTGATAACTGGGCCCGAAATTTCTGAACGAGCAGGGATCACTTCCAATTGAAAAGAGTGGATAGGGGTTCAAGAGCCTCAGGGTCGAGTACCAGCGGGCTCTGCCATCCCTGTCTTGATACATTGAGGCTAGAAGTGCATACATGCGAACATGTGCGGGAAGGTGCCGCGAGTAAAAAGAGGCAGTGGCAGATCTGGGAGATATTCCAGATAGCTCCGTGAGGGCCAAATAAAAGAATGGCTTGATTTGCGAAGGAACTAGCAGTATGAAGAGTTCATTAAGCAAGTATAGATGGTTGAAAGAGGTGAGGTGGACGCTGGGTCGGCTGCCCACATCCTAGCGGCACAGGACTACTTGACTCGAACAAGGGTCCACAGCAAGGTAATTGGAGTGCATCAAGGCTCAACAAAATGCAGATTGTGCAAAGAGGGAAAGGAAACCCTCGATCACATTCTAGTAAACTGCCCTTCCCACGGCTTGACGCAGTATGTGGCGTTGTTCAATACTAATTGGTAGTGGAGACGGGGAGAGCTGGCGAATCGATCAAAGAAACTTGGACGTATGTCCCAGATGTGGTGGATAACAATGAGTTCAAGCTCGTCTGGGATATCTATCTGACGACTACTACACGACAGGTGCACAGAAGACCGGGCCTGTTGCTCAGGGACAAGAAGGAGTGACGACTATACGTTGTCGACCTGGCCGTGACCCTCGACCACATTGTGCATGACCAAACTACAGAGAAGCGAGCACGTTACTTTGCGCTCGCAGCCGATTCAGCCAGAACTAGCAGCTATACCACACAGGTTGTGCCTATCGTAGTCGAGAATTTCGGCAACGTTGACACTCTGGAGACGGAGCTAGAAGGGCTTCCTCTAATGAAGGACAAGGGTAGTCTGACGGGGAATATCCAGCGCACGGCGGTTATAGCCAGCGCTGGGAAAACCAAGCACCATCTGGCATGCAAATGAGGAAGAGATCAGCGATAGAGGAGTGCCGAGCGGGTTGACATCACAGACGTCTGTCAGGGTACTGCCTTGTACACCCAGACCCTCGGGGCATAAGGTGATGACTGTTATCACGAGGTGCCTTAAGAACTGCAATATGCACCTCGGTTTCGTTAGTATGTTTTGTGATTGTTTTCGACAGGCACAAACTTTCAAAATAATTGATAGCCAATTTTATCAATTGAAACTCCTACGAAATTTTACAGCAAGCGTAGACCATGTGTCCATATATATCATCACACCAAGGCCATTATTGTTCAATAAAAATCATTATGTTGCTTACAACATGCTTATGATTACAAGTGACGTAATATGTTCGAGGGACTCGGATAATTGGCTTCTCATTATCTGATTGGTTTACAATACCAACCCTTGGGGAGTTAATTACTAGCAATATTATGTTATACATATTGCAGTTGGCACACACCAGCAGACAGAAACTGTCTTAGAAGATTACTAACTCGGTTGTGACGAGAAGCCAGGGACGCACATTAAACCTCTTCACGTCGCAAATGTGTTCCATGGTGACACATTGGGTTCCCATTTATTGCACTCAAGAGTATATGTCACATGATTATTCTAAAACAGGCTATTCTGAACCAATGCGTCGTAAATCAGAAGCAGCCTTATCCTTTTCAACTGCTAAATGCATCATTTCTTACGGCACAAGCAGTGTATGATTGCATTATTCTGAGTCTAGTTTTTGCTAACCTTCCGTTCTGTTGCATTATGTATCCCCTACAAAATAACAGATTGCACCTCTGTTGTAAGGAATTTGTCATATAAAGGTGATGTGGTCGTGCAATTTTAGTGTTAGACTGTCGTTACAGACCAGAATTAGTCTTCGTGCAAGTTATTTGCTAAAACAACAACCAACAAGGTAACATCGAGCAAATTGGCTATTAAGAAACTTACAATGGAGATTGAGTAGGTCACTTCGATATCGCGCGGTAAACATTAATGCTCTTGTTTTGGAACATAAAATAAATAGTGAGCGTAGCTGAGCGCTTTTTATCTGCCAGGTTGATCAAAGTTGGATGGCCAGGTAGAATAGTCTGTACCTCCAATCTATACCTTTTGTCATTTCGAAAATACATTGCCGGATCCCATTCGCAACAACTGAAGCGATGAAGTTGCGATTTGTTTTCCAAGGCCATAATTGTATAGGTCTTGGAAGTTTTTGAGTGAACCATGTGTTTGTTTCGACGTAGCGCGCAACGGCAATATAAGCCAAACACATATATGACAAGTTGTTCACTTTGCTGCTATACACTTATAGATTTTGGTTGTAGGCGTATGTACCAAATTGTGGATGTTGATATATATCTAGGTAGATAGAGTAAACCTGATCAAGATACTCAGTTTACTTCATGTATTTAATTTTAACCGTGTGTGGTCTGCAAGCCTCGGATAGGGCGCTTGTAGTGTCTGCTTACAGGCGCAGCGATGTACGTTTGATATGTAAGCCTTTTTCTAAGGGATATCAGTGCATGGTACAAACACCAGGCAATGAATTTAAGTGGAATTGCAATAATGTTTTCAATGCTAGATTTTGCTAGATCAGCCAGAGACATGTGCATATCAATGTAAGGATACGTGTTATTGTACCATATTATCCCGTTATTACCGCAAAGCAATAAGCCAAAAGCGTCTATAATGGTACATATCAACTGTCATTAGTATGCACAACACTCATTGATCTCATTCACTGAGCAATTTGATATTGTCGAGTAATTCAGAACATTCAAGGGCGCAGTCACATCTAGGCCCAAAGCATTGTTGAACAAGCAGACTTAACCCAGGTGTGACAATTGCTTAGACGCTAGGTTGCCTAATTGACTTGCTTCATGTAAGTAGTCTTTGTCAAGGGACTGATAGTTGCTTTTGTCAGCTATCTCACCTTGTTGCGTAGCCACTCGAAAGGCTGATTTCTTTGCAGGTAAATGCAACTGCCAGAATTTCATTGAAAGAAATCGTTTTTTGTGCGCTTTGAATAATTAACTGATCAGCAAAGTGCTTAAAGCGTAATACCTGTTCTTGGTCAAGACCATTCCTGGTTGATAATCATATAGTCAAGCCTACATCATGCAAGACAGCAAACAGCAGCATACAAAACGTGACTTCCAGAACGTCGATACCCCTTGTGTCGTCCAATTTGGATTTATATTGGCATGAATCCCATTAATCAAAATTATCTCTATACTGCTACTGGCCGAGCACGTCACTTTCGCCGACAGTCGCCTGACACGAAAGATATGTATCAGAAATATAGCAGGCGAGTCAACCTAGGTAAAATATTGCCTAAGCCAACGGCAAGTAATTGCATTGCTGATAGTATCAATGTTGTGAATGATCGATCGGACTACCATTTGGAAAGGTGTCGCTACTCTGTCTAGCGATCCATGGGATGAATGAGTTTTTATTGCTCTGGTTTAAGTAACAAAATAGCGGCATGTTATTTTAAAGCAACAGTATTTTTGAATGATAATGATGTCACGCAACGTAGCAATGATAATATGCAATGATGTGCGAATCACTTGCAAAATACTTGTGACCTGGTCAAAATGATAATCAGGTATAGCTGCTACAGAATGTCATATACAATACAATGGCTCTATTTAACAGAAAGCCACAACACCAATGTGGCTTTGTAGCTAATCATAAGTTGCCCCACAATTACTGTGAATTCGGTTCTAAACAGGGCGTTGCATTATATATGATCTATGTAATATATAGCCATTCATGCATGCATTGCCTCGTTTGTAGCAAAATATTCCATGGTTCTATGGATTTTAAAAAGCTAGTATAAAATTAACGGGTTGTGTGATGCGTGACGCGTCGTATTTTGCTTGCAAGGCGTGCGATCAAATAGTTGTCCGGACGCATTCTATCAAACACATTTCATTCGACATAAAATAATTTCTTCCAGTGATGATGTTCTACTAGCATTTTGCCATAATGTGATTCTACAATGGAATTTCTATCACATAAACGATGTTACATAATGCATGAGTGATATCACATGCGATTGGAACAGAACCATCCCCCAGGAATAACCAGGTACAAGGTGCATGTCAATTTGTAGCGATTTCTTTGAGGCCACTCCTCGAATTGCATTACAAAACTTGCCGCCGAGCTTCAAACGACATAGCCAGCATTTATTCAGCTGACATTGTTGAAACTCCTGTTTGTAATCTACTGTTAACGTCATGCATAAGACGCCCCATCAAGAAATATGTGATAGCCAAATAGTGGGAAACCTCTGTTGTGAAAATATTTCTCTATATTTGTATGTGCATATATATTTATATATTGTAATTCCGATTTTTAGGGGCTTTACATTTTCGCGAACGCATATTGTATTTGACGAAAGTGTTACAATGTCACACAACCACCGAGTTTTCAAATACGGAACATGTCTTGTGTAACAAATAATGCAAAAAGACGGCGTCAGACATGTGAGACTAATAAACGAGAGGTCCCGAGGCAAGTTTTTTTCAGCAGCAGTATGTATTTCCGTTCTACTGACTTAACATGATATATACCTCAGCGCAACATGTGAATTTGGGCCAATCCATACATTGGGCGATGTCCAGGCAATGTTATGTAATTTTGTGACATAGTATTCAGATAGGCGCTCCACAGGTTAAGTTGGGAACCATTTTAATGCACATGATTAAATATGGGTTTCATAAAATGTCACATGGGAACATATGTTGGGTCATCCGATGTACTAACCTTCACTTACATTGCTCATTTACCATCACGAATATGACAGCTCACAAAGCACAGCTGCCATTATTATTCAGCTTTTGGCAGATGTTAACGTTCTTCGTTATTATTTTTAGTTACGATGCTCATTGGTAACGATGACCATCCAGGTGATTTTACCACTTCCTGATTTCCGTTGCTGATCAGATAATGGAGATACCATATCATACAAGCAGGCTGATTATCTGGATATGATTAACGGTATGCACTCCTTCAACTGTAGTAATAATGGAATCAAACATTAAAAATCTTTTTCATATCGCTTTTGATTGCTTTTTCCTAATGTCTCGATTAACTTATAATTTATAATTCACTAGACGCAGCACCGAAATTCCTATATTATAGCTATGTCGCTGTCAACAAAACACAAAAACAAAGGATTTGACAAACAGTCTTTCACTAATGTGATCAAATATATTTGTGACAAATATGTTTGTGACAGTACTGTCCGTGCAGTACTATACTAGCTATGGCATTAATACACCTTTCACGCTGTTTTATGACTCTGATGATTAAAGCTCTTATTATTCTCAATGGTAGTATCATACACCAGGAGTGCTTTTCCAAAACGTATCCCGACTCCTTGCTAACGCCAGCTAAATATCCTAACACCAGTCGAAGTAGCATGTACGCTGTAATTCCTACAAC
>CM067353.1:18058659-18164185 GCA_034190875.2 Urechis unicinctus
CCCCTTCAAATCAGAATATAACTGATGACTGCTAGGTTTGGCTGAGTTATACATGAGCGCTTGAGCTAGGTTCTTCCACTTCCCTATTTATCCCCACTGCTAATCAATTCATCTACAAAAGTCACTCGCAGAGTTTTGAATCATGCTTGTACCTTAATTTAACGTTCATTTACCGCGATTATTTCGAAAATCCAAACTATATATTAACTATATTTGCGCATAGAAGCCCTGAGCTGATATAAGATCTTGGCAACAGCGCAATTCTTTTGGTGCCTGCGGATGTGTCGCTGGTATCAACTGCGTTTTTTAATGCAGTGATATAATTTGATATCGCCACCCATGATTGAATAGCCTACCCTGTCAGACTATAATAAATTCTAACGTCAGGAAGATTTTTGTCATAGTATGCATTATTGACTCTGCTTAGATAATGGGTCAAAATTCAAACCCCTGTATGTATGAGTATGGCTCCATGGGGCGGTGTATTCGATTCGCTTAATGATAATGATTTGATTCGCTAAACGATGCTGAACGGAACCTGTGATTTAGCACTACGGGTTTATAATGGCGACATCCAAATGCGAATAACAATAAAGAATGTTCGAAACGCCTATACTTTTTCGATCTTACACTATATCAGTCCTTGTGCTTTTGATTGTCAAAGCCAGGTTCTGCTGTAACCTTTTGCAAGCTGATGGTTGTAGAAAATGCTGATGTCCAGTTGTTGTGCTAACACATCTTGCGTGCTATTTTGACAAGAATTGGGACATTTAGCAGGCGTTAGCAAGGAGTACCTTTAGAAAAGGTTCTCCTCTCGTATGTTACTGTCAGTCATGGTAATACATGCATCAATCAGCAGGTCTTAAAACGACGTGAAAGTTGTACTGCAATACTAAATGGACAATACATATTCTACGTTGCAAACATATATTTGATCTCATTAATAAACGACAATTTGTCACCTCCATTTCTGTATGCTGTTGGAATCCTCATAGCTATTATATGGTAATTTTAGAGCTACGTCGAGTACATTATAAATTTATTCGACACAACAAGCTTTGTGTAAGCAAAAATAAGGAATATGAAGATGACGATTGATTGTGTGATTCTGTGATGCCATTATTACTTCAGTAGAAGGGATACATGCTGTTAATCATGTCATGATACCAGGCCACTTTATATGCCATGGCATCACCATTAAATGTTCAGTAACGAAAATGAGGAGGTCACATGATGGTATATGAGCAGCGTTATTGAAGGTTAGTACATTGGGTGATCCAACATATGTATCTATTTGACAATGTATAACACCAATTTCCAATATAGTACATGTAACGCCTCCAAACTCGACCTGTTGAGCGCCTGTCTGAATACTATTTCACAAAACTGCAATAAATTGCACGCTTATTTCCAATGCTTTGGATGGTCCCATATTTGTACATAACGCTGACATATGTATCAGTGGCATTTTGCGTTGCAATGAAACGCGGACGTCATGTCAGTAGAGCAGAAATCAATGCTATGGCTCCAATTACTTGACATGTTAGATCTCCTTATCGGTTAAACGCATATGGAATACCGTCTACGCCATTACGCACACAGGTGTTTGCTTTGTAAATTCACGCATTCGTGCGCGAAGCTGTTGTGCTTTGTTTTTCAGCAGAGGGTTCTTCGGTAATGAATTATTTCTTGACGGGGCGTCGTAAGCGTGACGGTGAGGTAAGTTACTGGCCAAAGTACAATGAACGCTGATAATGAAAAATACCATAGAGTTAGGGAACGTATCAGGTAAGGCTCGACAGTAACCGCCCGATGGTTTCCTTATAACTGATGTAACAGCCGATCTACAATGGACGCTGAATAATGCTAGCTGAGTACGCTATGGGTTTGCATCGTAACTCTTGATAATGATCACTGAAGCTCGTTTCTGCAAACTACAAATGGGTATTCGTTGGTGTCGGTTCTTCAGTATTGAAGAAAGGTTTGTTCAATAGGGTTTATGTCAATTTAAATCAACATTGGGCAACGCAAGAGTGTTGACGTCTTCAAAGTCATGTTTGGAATGTGACAGTTGGCTGCTTTGCATGAGGTAGGATTGTAATTTTTCGGACACTCTAATCAATGTCAATTTACGACCAATCAAAAGTGGTTATTGGCTACCTTTGTGGTAAGCTATCAGCTTACAGGAAGTGTGAAGACAGCTGCGTACACCACGCATTATGGTAAGTGCTCATTCATGATGCTCTAACCGCCGCCTTCTGGTAGTCAGCAAATTAACTGTCACCCTTTTAAGCTGCTATGCTTAATATTCAGGTGTCGTAAATACGGATTGGTCCAGCAAGGATGTGGCGCAAAAACTATTAACATTTGAAGCTCAGCCGGTAGACATGTGTTTCCTAAACAATGGGTGGTTAAGTTGAGATTTCGTTGTGTACTGCAAATATATTGTGTAATGTAACTAATGTTTATCTTCACCTTGTAAACAATCTGTGCCTACACTTGCGCTTCCGGGATGGTCACCATTAAGAATAAAAGTATTTCAATGTGAGAACTATAGCCCATCGTACCGGGCACAATTCTGACAAAATGACTCATTTAGACGAAGCTATAATTCAGCGCGCTCTAGAACAACAGACATGCCCGTCAGATAGAGCTTCACTCGTAACGGAAAACAATTTTGTGATATGAAAAGATAGGTTTATTGCCCACCAAAATGAGAAAGCGAATACTTCGACAACTGTAAGAAAGGTTTGCAGCTGCATGAAGTGGTCTCAATAGCGGGCAATGCCGGGCTGGATAGAACCATTAGTTTGCCACTTCACGTTATGCGGGGCAGGTGCAATATGATGGTTGTACTGGTTTTATTTATCATATTCTCATTTAATTTTGGTATTAATGTTTGTAGAGATACACAGAGCTAAATGGGATAGCGAAACACTGCAGAGCAGTGCAATTGCATCAGATATCGGTTGCACAGTCGGTCTAGAAAATTGAATTCTTTAAGGAAGTTGATTTATTGAATTGATGACATATAAGATAGCAATATTTAAATCATTTTCAGCGTTCCGTATTTGTTAGCTCATTTGATAGTTGTCTTTCGACCATTAGTCTGACATTACCTCACTTAAAGCGCTATCGGCTTTCATCGATACACATCCGTTATGATTTGTGAGGTGTCCTGATGGGTCGTGGATGAAATAGCATTACTTGCTATTATGTTAGAGGAATGGATGTGAATATGGTCAGGTAAAAGTCTTTGATTTCACTGCTTTGTTTCACGTGACACATGTATAGCTGGTATACAAATGAATGAGGCTCACGCACCAGGCCCTCACTGTAGCTCGGCTAGTTTGCTTTATATGCAACTTGCAAGTGTGCAACTTCATAGCGCATCATACATGAATTGTATCCGATTCAAAGAATCGATCAAGTTGACTGTCAGCTCAGAACAATAAAAATTTACATCAACGAACAAAGATGTGGCATTTCAAACGCTCCTTGTACTGTACTCTGTATGACCGATGGGTCCCTATTTATTGCACACCGAAACTCGACAACTGACGCAATATGCGATGTTAACTCTGGTGCCTGTAATCGGCGAACCGTTCGCTCGACATGATGCATATTTAAACAATAAGTGTGTGTGTTCCATTCTGTGTATGGGACAGAATCGTGTCATACTTAAAGACATTTACCATGATAATGAGAAATTGTCGCGAAGGAATACGTTATTATTTGGAGGACCATTGCACGTCAGAGGCCCCTACAAGTAGGAGTTGCAATCTTTGCGGTTCTCTTCCAAACCCACGACACTGACTCTTATAGAAATAAAAAGCCACTGCAGTTCTCTTGCTTTTGAGTATAAGAGTAGGCTCCCTTAATCATACCAGTAAGATAAAACAAGTCGCTATTTCTGGTTTGGATTACTTTTGCATTATTTTATTTTGTAGCTTACTAATAAGGAAACAGGTTTCTGAAGGTTAGGTAGGTATAAACACCTACAGTAACTATAGAGCCAGTTGTATCACAAACCATGCCACACACTTCAGCAGTCAATGTGGGTTATATTGCATTAACAACGTTTGGACAATTGACCATGGCAGATAAACAGTAGATTAAAAGCCAATTGTCGAATGTGCGGAATCAATATCCCCATAAATGTGTTTATTGGCTTTTTGTTGGGTGCTTACTGCATGTACAGACCAATATCCAATTTTACTATATATTGATTTGTATATTAGAACCTAGTGAGTATGCCATGTTAATTGAACACCATTCTACCTACAAAATTACTGAAAACGAACCAATTCACCCAGCTGAACAACTAACTTTCACTGCTCAGCAGAACGAAATCTGAGGTGTCTACGCCTAGTTGGAATATATGTTGCTGCTACTATAATAGCGGATTACATTTGTCACTGTTAAGAACCAAAACCAGGCAAAACCATTTACATTCACGCAAGCTGTTCCGGTCTCTCCTCAGGTAATTAAAATTGCAGGTCAAGTAGGTTTTACCAATCCAGACCCTGCAGCTAGTGAGGCCACTGTAGCATCCAAACTGCTCCCGGTGCTGCTTGGGTGGCAGCTGTTGGGCCATAAAGCTTTACTACTGCTGCTGTAGATGTATTGGCGATCAGCTTGCGACTCGATACGCCGCACTAGGTTTGTAGTCCAAGTTCGATGCCCACCTGATGCACAAATCTGAACCGGAAGCCGCAGGGAAACCTGTGTGGCCACGGCCATAAATTCCTATAAATACGTCGCAAATTACTCGCAAACCCATTGAAACCTAATTGTGACTTGGGTGTTAAACAACACTCCGGGATAGCCGTCAATGGCTCGTCAGTGGACGTAGATGTGAAATTTATATGTCAGGCCAGGCGTTGAGCACATAGAGCAGGTGGCTACTAAAATTTCTAAGGCAATACATTAATATAGACACAGAGCAGGTGCGAGCGTGATGCCGGTGAAACAATCTACGGCGACCAGCGGTATGCGACTGAGAGTTAATTAATTACAGCTTGACTTAACTTGACTATGCTCGCAGACCAGCACTGCAAGTGCTCTATTGAGTCTTCAACTGTACCCATATGATGATACTGCACGCAGTCGTGGAATACTCAGGTCATTTAAACACGCAATAATGCAGTAACACCATAGGGTTAACCATATATATGTACACTTCCGACAATGAAAACTTCAATTATATTATCTGGGAGAATCATGCACCAAAACAGCATGCAAAATTCGTATTTTACCCATCATCAGCCATCCGAACGATTGAACGATTAGCTCCAAAGAACTATTTCAGAATAACATGTACATTTAAAATACATTTTGCATGGCCTGTCAGAGCAGTGTCGCTTTTGGGTACCACAGATACAAAGCCTAACATTAAACTAAAGATCAGATGAATTGGATCGAGGCGCCCTTTGTTTGATAATTTTTTTGTTTTCTATGGTTTCCTTTTAACGCAACAAGGAACGATCGAGAAACTTAACTATTTATGGCTATTACAATGTGTCGAAGTGTCGGGCATATACTGTCTGCTAGACTATAAGCAAATATACACGCATGAACCACTTCCAGAATGGTGAGTACCCACATAAATTATGCACCCTCGTAAGAGTTCTTTGGTAATTTGATTCATGCTACATCACGAGATTTTGCATTCTTCATTGACCGAGAGTTGATTCATAGGAACGCTCTTTAAAGTGGAACACTTACCATTTTCGTTCATAATTGAGTTTTCAAACACGTGACCTTTGTGATAAAAAACAATATGAAAAGACCTCACAAAGAATGGTATGATGAAGCGCCGCTTTAATTGTGCAGCGAGGTTGCGTGCTAATGAAGCATGAGTTACAATGTAAAATTGTTCCCGTAAGTGTACTTTGTATTTGAGCTATTGTGCGAAGAGTTCTGTAAAAACGTGGCGTTGTGCCTTTCCTAAGACGCAAAAAGGAAACTACGGAAGTCTGTAAATAACGTGCATTACAAAAGATATATCTCCTAATGCGAGGAACATTATGTTTACACATGAAAAGGCGGGAGGTTAGATCATCTCTCATCCGAAGAAAGTAACTAGTGTACAAGCCATGGGTTTTTCTTACAAATGAATAAAATAATGTGACGCATTAGTAATAAGATATTAATTTTCCTGGGTTATTGTGTGAGTAGCTGGGTGTTCCGTGCATCGCGAGACCATCCAGCATGAAGGGTGGAAGATGTCGTGTAACTGACTCGTTTGTTTAAGGTCACAACCTAGATATATGGTTGGGCGCAAAATGTGCCAAGGGATATATCTCCAGTCCGCGTTTTGTTCGGGTGTGTTTATCAGTGTGTTCCGTAAAACAACCTTATCCAATTAAGCGTAGATGTTCATACCTATAAATCAGAGTTCCGCATAGTATTAATATAATCAAAACTCAGTGTACACCTGTCAGTGATATGTGTGTTACATTCAATTCACAGCCGCATGAGACAAGCTATATAGTTGGGTGGCAGGCTATGTATCGCACAATCCCCAAGCTGTATAGTATGGATACAGGCTATTTGTGTTGCACGATCCCAAAGCTCTATAGCTAGAATACAGGATACTTGTTACGCATTATATAGTTTGGTGACAAGCTGCTCGTAATGCATGATTCCAAAGTTGTGTAGTTAGTTTGCAGGCTATTTGTAACGCATGGTCCCAAAGCTGTTTAGTTGGGATACACCCAAAGCAACGATAGCCCGATTCTAATTTCAACTGCTGGGCTCCTGGGAGGAGAATTGCGTTTAATGGTATGACGTGCCTTGCTTTATTCATAAGCAACCACACGAAGTCCATTAATCAGTTCTCACATTAATCAATTTGAATTAATGCGATCAATGTGTGTATTGTCAGTTATATTTGATACATATCGCATATAGAGGGCATGGTAGTTATGGCATGTTAGTGACGCAGCCCATTCCATGTGCCTAAATGTGGATTTATTCAGTAAAAGAGACGCTGCTCACTTGGTGACCTTATTGCCTATTTATATCACTCAAATAGTTTACCATGTGATACATACATATGGCTAGCAGAACCCCTAGGCAAATATTACAACAATTTGTTTATACCTAGCTTTTCTTTCTGAAGATGAATATACCTATCCATAAACTAGGTATGTATATAATGATAAGTGAAATAGCACAGTATTCCATTAGAAGAACTGGAGAGAGATTGGCACTGCTGTGTTAGTGATCCTTGTTCGTGTAAGGTTGCAGACTAACACAAGGAGTGCTTAACGGCGAATTAAGGCAATTGCTTAAAAAGCACCTGATGTACAGGTAACGAATTTAAAGCCAAACCCACAATAATATAATTTGAAAGAAGCAACACACCAGCTGGTTCGTTGTAATACAGAGGGGTGCAGTAACAGTTCAACGATAAGGACATGTTTGGGCGTTATGTATTGTTGAATGTCTGCTTAGGCCCATTCATGAACCCCAATTATTCTATTCCTTGTTGAAATATGAATTATTGCGTAGAATGCGATGTATAGCTCTTCAATATAATGACTTTATCACACATCTTCTTGATAGATTGATAAGATTATTGATGTTAAGGTGCTTTGTTTATTTAAAAAAACACACCTGAAAAAGCAGTCATTATTTAGGCGCTCATACGAATTAGGTTCTTTCGTTTTCAATGCTGTCGCACACTTAACGGAGTGACCAGACGGCACTGGTCGTCTCACACACGTCAAACCATCGACGCATGCTCCATGTCACCTGTTTCATGTCTCCGTCCGACGAGATTTAGGATATTACTGACGCTAACCTGACTAAACAGCTTAGTAACAGGAAGTCAATCTGGAGGCGACCGCCAATCAGTCAATGAAGTTAAAATTACAAATGGTGCAACTCTGCAAAGCAGCAGTATCACCCAGCAACGTACTGCACTTCTGATCCGTTTCCCTGCTAACGGCCAGCTTTGTCGGCTTATATTTTAAACCCGAGACCTGAATAAGCGGATGAAAAACCTTGAGCTTAATATTTTCTAAAGTGCACTTTTATCTATTTCGTAAAGCGCCTAAAATGTAAGTACTCAGAATGCACCAAACGACATGAATTGGGTCTAGTAATTAATATTCGATGTGTGCAGAGTGGCCAAGTGGCTAGGATGAATGCATTTGCGTTTGCAGTGCGGTCAATGCTTGCACAGTCATCCAGCATTTTGGAACGTCATTGTGCTGTTGTGATAAGTATGTTCAGTAGTTACACTCGTCATTGTGAGTTTCGGCAAGTGAGCATGTTGTTATGGATTGTGATAAATGCACAGTGTGTCTACCATGTAGCAGTTGTTAAAAACGTTAATTCCTCTCCAATCATGGAAATCGACCACTATCTTAGAAAGACAATCAACATCCAAATAAATAGCAGTACATTTTTAGTGTTATCGCGTTTTGTTACGTGACCAATCTGGCCCATTAAGTTGCGCGATGCATTTTGATTAATACCGCAATTGTTATTTATCTGATTTCATTGGATTACTGTACACTGCCGCAAATAGTAATCGTGGCATGCGTCCAATATAATTGCAGGGCATTCTTGTACACTGTCGCTTACAAATGGTTCTGAAAAAGTGATTTGCCCCATCGACGGCCTATGTTTCATGTAAATGATGCCCACACTATGTGGAACATATTTGTACAAAAGCACGTCAGTGGTGCCTTTGGTATAACCCGGGATCCAGACATTAGGAACTGTAGCACTTAGATTCCATTTCCGAATTGATGTCATGTGAGGCGGACAACACAATGTAAGCGGCTGTTGAATGAGCTAATTACAACGTGACCTTGTCTGACTATGCATGCAATTGTTTGATTGTCATCGCATTAGGCAGTCTGACAAGCTCACAAAACGACCAGCAACAGTAACGAGATCACAAAGGCGAAGCAAGACATCGCCGTTTGCTGGTATTATCGGTGTGCATATGAAATTACTATTTTGACTACAACTAACATTTTCGTATGCTAGACGTGTTGATGTAATTTACCACTGTTATCCCTCTTCATGCATGCTGATATCTCCACTGACCCCTGGTCAGTATACAAAATGCGCAATTTGAGAAAAAAGTTGCCAATATTGGAAAAATGGTGACTATATCTCATCCCTTATCTTTGCTGAATATTCAGAGAGCCATGCATATTCTGATGCACTTGTTTTTACGATAATAGTTCGTTATTGACGGGTATGTAAAACGGAAATGCTTAGGAAACAACACAAAAAAACATCTGCATGGCCACAAATTCAACGAAAAAGGAAAACTGTTAAGAATACCGTACACAAATATGCAATATAATAACTACCTCGTTGGAATGTGTCTGGGATACAGTAACATTCCCATCGTTGGGACATGTTTGTCCGTTATATATTCAGATATGTCGAAATTCCAGGGCTCATTTATGCACACAGATTATTCAATACTTCCTTATTCATTGTAGGAATACGATTTATTGCGTAGAATATATACATTAGGCTAACATGTGATAGCTTGGTGAGTAAAATAAAATCGTCAATATAGATTGACAAGCAGTCATTGTATGGCCTTCACATGTCAAAATCCAAAATCGCAACCATTTGTGTCATAGATTCTGCAATGTTTACTCGCTGCATGCTTCATTTACCAGCACCAAATATTCTCTTCAAAGAGTCAGGTATAAAGCGTTAGCGTCATGTATTTCTTTGATTTCACAGCAAACAACAGCTACCTGCACGTACGTATCATACGCGAGCATGGGAGGGACCATATGATATATGTCGTCCTACACAAATTAACCAGTGTCAAGTGTTCCTTGTCTATGTTGGCTGAGGTTAAACGATTGCGGACTTTAATCAGACAAATTAGCAAAGGAATCGTTCGTCATTGATGAGACAATCACTAGCCAGTCAATTCCGTTAAAGATCAATTTGAATTTACCAATGATTCAACTGGTGGTGCAAATAGACATCAGGTACATTCCATGAATTTCATAAGCATCAACCGTTAATGCTAACCAGCTACAGATGATATTGCAAACCGTCGAGACATTTTATTAAAACTAGCAACAGCGCTTCCTTGCAGGCAATAGCATAACGGGCTCGTAAACGGCAACGTTATGCAAGGATATGTAACGCAAAGTAGTAGCATGAGGCTCGGGTCAACCATTGCATTCTCGCGATAATGCTTCAGTTGATCCGGGAATCATTAAGGGAATCATGGCGAGGACCAAATGCAATTTAATGAACTTCATTGCGTACTCGAGTAATGAATTGACAAAATGAGCCGTAAGCAAGCCCTGGGCGAAATCGTACTAATATTAAGAACCACCTGCGTACCACTGATACACTTTAAAAACAATACCAGTTAAACAGGATGAAAATTCGTGTCCTCCAGCAAACGCACTCGATATTTTATGCTTCAGATTACCTTATGATGGTGATACATGCTTATCTCTGAGGAGAATATTTGTCATTCGGTTCAAAATAATCGGTCTTATGACCATTTTATACCATGAAAGAGCTCGAGACTATTTAACACTTTAAACAATTGAGCCGTCGTAATTTAGTAGATGCTTAGAAAGTAGAGTCATTAAGTGCAAATAAAGTCAATAATCTTGCTCCTAGATAAGCGGCCATAAACAATTAGCCGTATAAATGCAGGTAGAAAGCACCAGTGAAATAGTATATCTTAATGCATGCAAGCAAATCATACAAATGTACATACGTCAACAACTGCATGCAATACGTATCATAATCGCTCACTCAGCGTGACCAACAGAATGCATTTCTATTTTAGTTCAAAACTTTTACAAATTACTTGACAATGCAAGGCGTGTGCTCTTGGGTGTAGATAAAAACCATATCTCCATGGCTCGGTAAGTGGTGCATGATAATGTGCACGAAACACCACGCACATGTCATTTGGGTTCCCGCTCATATATTTTATAAGCGTTATAATTACTTTCGCGTAATGTTAGGTGTCATATCTCAATTTGTATTAAATATTTGCTCACGAAGTTGGATGTCGAGTGTGAATCAAGTAGCTGCACCCAGGACAAGAACGCATTTATCCTCGTCTTATATTGCTAACTCACCTTTACCTGAATGACAAGCAAATAACATCTTTATTCACAATAATGTGATGCACCTTTGCTTGAACATATTAAGTGGCATAGAGAGAGGGAATAGTGGTTGCCACGTAACGATAGATGGCTTCATAAGACGGATCGTGTAGCCTCCCGTTGGTGAAAAATGCATTAAAGATGACTCTGCAACCGTTATAATGACGCCGAAAACTAACACTATTGCATACCGGCATAATCTATACGACTCTATATTAGAGAGTGCTAAATGTGCCAGATACGTGATTGCGCGGAAAAGATTTTATTAAAAACAAATTAGTGATAACATTAAATGGATTGCATGGGATATTTTAAGGCAAGTTGTGGTCCTCAAATCTAGCCCGGCAGCGATGCCGTATGTGTGGTATTGAGCCAAGTGCATTGATTCGGAATATAATAGATGTACATTGGCAAGTGATTGGAAATTAGATTATTACAATAAATTGACTATTCTGAACCTGCGACCAGAACAAAGGATTTTGCTGAGTTGCACCATTCAACTTTGAAACGCCGGAAATGGCTTGGGCGTTTGCATCGGCGCTGCTGTCAATGCATGCAAAGTTATCCAACGCCATAGTAACGTGCTAATTGAAAAGAAACAAGCTGTTGAGTTTGAAATGGTGTAGATTTGCACCTGGTACATCTCTGTTCCACTTATGTCCGTTGGTTATTACTTAGACGAAGCATTTGTTCTGCAGCTATATTTGTGTTCTCTGGATATACTTATACATATATCTCATTAAGTAAAGCCAGTGGCTTTATTCACGAAGAATTTTCCTGTGTTCTGTGAGGAGGTTTTATGGTACTACATAATTGCTACAAACCATTGAAGTGATATCAAGGATAGCGGTATAAAAATAATAATCAATTGTGGAGACAATTGTTCAGTAATCACAATTATCATTCCGTTTACCACACTTATAAAATGAATTTAGTGGCAACGCACTCTTTGATGCATTATCATCGATATATGAACGGTCACCACCGCCACCGATCAAGATCCCTGGTGCTTCATATCTAAGATAGCACGATCAGATATTTTGTACCCAAGTACAGCTACTATATAATGATTAACTGCAGCGTATGCTTAGTATATAAATCAGATTATGAGTGTGTTACATGAGTCGTTATTACTTGCATTGTCCTATACTCATTACTCACCAGAGATTGTTTTAATTTGATAGTGTTTCTGCTGGACGGCATTTTCCAACATTGTCATCTAACATGGCGCTGAAAAGTGATTTGCTAAATTTGAAATAGAAGCACGGTACCGGTGCCACTGGTTGAACACACTGTAGTGGTGGGAGGAGATAGTTCTAATTCATGTCACGGGGGAGCGGACAACCCAGTGTAGACTGCAGTTGAATGAGCCAATTACAATCTGACCTTGCGTGACTACTCACGTCATTATTTGACTGCCATCGCAATGGACGGGCTGACAAGATCATTAATACATAAACATTAGTAATGAGATTACAATGGTGACGCACTGATGTCGCGGCTTGTATCTATTGTCAGTGCGTATATGCAGTCAACTCCATTAGGTGTAAATATTACCACAACATTACACCAGCCAGTATCCAACCAGTAGATAAACGTGTCGTTATGCATAGCTTGATCGTTAAATCGTTGCGACTAAACACATGATAAAGTGGATGTGATGTGCACCTTCATTTCCCATTGGAGCAACAGCAACACACAAAGCACAGATTGATGCAAAACATAACCAGGCGTGTATATAACATGTCAGGAACGATGTGGATTGAACGATATTATTTGGCAAGATTAACGTTAAATGCCCTTTTATTATCCAACGCACCAGTGCATATCCACGTTTTATTTGTCTCTGATAAGTTTTTGTTGCATAAGAGCGAACTAAGACAACAACTGTGCTGGTTATTCCACCATGAATCCATACACGAAATTGCCTTTGCATTCATCCGTGAACGTTGTTCAGGTTTCGAACTATTAATCTGTAATAATGTTGCCTGGAGCTATGACAAAGGACTGTTAGAGAATAGCTGATCATGACAAGTGAGCACTTAATGTGAATTTAATGTTTGGGAGCCAGTTCAACGCAATTGAATTATGCCATATACGCATGTTTCCGTGTTTCATATAATACACATTACGGCATGTTGCTTTTATATGATTCCCTACAATCTTGTAATAGCTAATCAGCAACACGCCCTTCTGCCCACGCAATCAAGAAAGGTGCCAAGAAACGAAGTCGGACATTTGGTGCAGTCACGACTTCTGACATCGTATCTGTTTGAAAACATTTATCACTGCAGCTACACTCAAAAACTAGGGCAGAAATTATCTACACTAATTTCATAGCCGACACCAAGAGTACAAAAGCATCGTCGAACTGGTGGAAACAGACCGTGGAGTGAGTCGCATCACAAACCATACAACATTATGATCCTCAACAGTCACAAAGTGTTATATTTGATGAACAATGCCTTAACAACTGACTACTGCAGATTTAAAGTTGACTGAAAAGCAATCCTCGAAAGTTCGGTGTCAAGGTATCCAAACTTGTATGCGTTCCTCTTGATTGTCCCGACCAATATCTGTTATACACGAGAAGCTATATTAGCAGTTTATGTATGTCGTCTATATCGAGAGCCATTCTGCATACAGTTATACTGTCTACTAACCAATTCATCAAGTTGTTCAGTTAACTTTCGTTGCTAAGCAAAACAAAAGCAGATGTGTCTATCCCAAGTTTATACGTCTGTTCTTGCTGTAATAAAAGTCTAACGAATTTTATTTTTAACTTTCACAAAACTTAGCTCCCTTATACAGGTGTCACTATTGACATTCACACAAGACCCGTCGTGGCACCAATGCGAAATTAGATCAGGATGATAAGTTCCGTGCCAGGGACCAACCAATTCTGGGGTTAGAATCATCCAGGGGTAAATGGTGAAGAGACGTTAATCTCGCTCTGGTCTTCAATGCCACTATTGTAAATGATAAACCGCATTATCGGTTTCTGTATTGGGCTGTTAATTTATTATTATTACACTTCATCAGCATATGCACGGACTATAGTAAAGTATATGTCCATGTAGACGCTGTGTTTTAAGATATATTAGTCCTAATATATGTTTGCATATTCTACATGGGGCCTTATAAAGTTTGATAAAAACACCCTTAGAGCGACTAGTGAACGCCCGTCTGATCATTCCGTAAACTCTGTTGGAATTAACTGCTGATTCATCGCATTGTTTGTTGTATTGAACTGACTAATCAGTTATGACACTCTTATCCCCTTTCCTCTGACACATCCTCTCTAAAGTAGAATCTCCCAGTCGGCATTCCAACTTTTGTTTGCCCGGCTTACATGCAGTACTTATTTTGGCACCTTAAAGTTATTCATCCAGTGTAACGCGCTACGGGTATGCTTTTCGGTCCTGAATTAAGTCGAAGATGCTCCTATTATGTATGTCCATCATGACCACGGAAGTATACAGCGTAATAATCGAAATACAGCCGTCAAGATGCGCTTGTAAAAGATCAGTGGTTTGTTGCGTAAAATGATCCATCCATCGACAATAGCGAAGCATTATAAGACATGGAGCTTGCATGATAAATGTAAACAAGTGCTCTTTTTCCATTCAACATCTTACGCTACAGAAATATGAAATACGCGGTTAAGTTTCACTACCCTATATTTTGATAGAATTTCTTTCGACTCTGCAGTAGAACCGGCTATTTAATGAAAGGTAAAAAGTAGTTGCATAAGGTGAGCGTGCCCAACCTAGATCATGTGGCTGAGCTGTTATAGTCACATGTTATCTGGCAGCACGTTATATGCGTTTCAGTCACATACCCTGCAAGCTAAACGTAGCAAGGTCACTTTCACTTTTATCGTAAGATAAGTTTCATATTCAATATGAAGCAATGCGGTAAACATGCGCCAAGCGGCATTGTTTTAATATATGGCACAACTAGGCATATGAATGTATCATTGTTAACAGCAAGCCAATTTGACCCCTGCTAGCTGTGATGCGCACCCAATTAGTTTTCGGCACAAGTACGACCTGGTAAAAACAATATGACAGCATATCACCCCCACGCAGCTGCGTTTGATTGCAAATACAATGATGCGGCTTGTAAGCTGTCCAACAAACTAATGCGCTGACTTTTATAAAAACAGTAATAGGTTCAACCTTTTTGAAGGGTCGAATATATAATATATGATCATAAACGATATGAATTATTATGTTTGCCTATAATATCCCTCGCTATTTGCCTGCAGCCAATCATCAGCATGACCCTATTAAAGTGTATACCTCGTTAAGAGAGATATAACGCATACATGCATTGACCGCGTATGTGTATCATGGTAGCGCATGGTTTGAACGAATGCCCACGAATACCGTGACAATTGTTGTACTCGAGTGTTGTACTCGTGTCCTTTTGCAGTGTTTCATCATCAATACGGCTAGCCATGAGTTGATATGTAAGGTTACGCATGGGAAGTACAAGACACAGACTAGATAACTCGATTTTGATATTATATATAGGATAGCCATCAAACAGACAACTTTTATAAACCTATCAAATAGCAAATAGTTTCTATACTTTGCTAGATGAGCTAAATTCAATTTTGTTCGTCGCAGTTCTGTTGTCTTCCAGAACACACCTTTTGATCTGCTGTTACCATACGACCACTAATTGCAATTCCGTTTTCCTTTAGTCTCTAAATGATACGCATAACACGCATGTGTAATAGCAATTGTGCAGCAGTGCACTTAACCTAGCCAGCATTTCATGAGATTTAGTATCATGACACATCAGCCCTTGATATTGGCTGCACATCTGAATATCATAAGCTGTAAATATAACTTAGAAGATTATTTGTCGTTGGTACCAATTTACCTAAAAGCAAGGGCTACTGCAGCAGTCGCCGCACCTTTTACAATCTGAGAGCTGGAAAACCCATGACCATAAACGTTGTTTACGTAGGTTATTTCGTTTATATTTTATTATAACAGTGTTAATTTTCTTGAAACCCATCTTAACAAAACCTTTCGCAAAGTGTGTTTACGACGACACCATATATAACAGCACATGTAACAGCGATTTGCAAGTATATATATATATATATATATATATATATATATACATATATATATATATAAATATATACATATATATAAATACATATATATTTATATATATATATATATATCTATGTATATATATATTATATTTATCTATTTATATATATTTATGTATATATATATATATATATATATATATATATATGTATATATATTAGCACGAACGCGACCTTTAGTCGACAAACCGCCAACCTTTCGTAGACTTGAGTCCACGAAAGGATATACCAGTATGTCCACATAAAGTCAACGCACTTTTTCGTCCAAAATAATTGAAAATATTTTGGTTTGACCATTCGAATGTGTTAGTCTAGTCTTAGTAACGTACAAAGTTAATCTTTCACGCATGATTTCTTTGGATTTTGAATATAATAGCGAAATGAAATTTTAACAAATAACCATTCGTTGACATAACCCGCAAACCTCAATATCTTCCGCATAACGATATATATTTCGATCCAAATTGCCGAAATAATGTTTCATCACGTGTGTTGGATATGTTTAGTTGAAAAATTAAAATATTTGATTTATTTTTAAATTTTAATACCGAAATACTCTATTTTTCTCGTTGTTTATCAATCTACAACTTTGATATAAATCGCGAAATGCTACCGATGGTTGATAATGATCACATCTACAACACATATTATGTTTCTAATCTATGATGACTGAAAATGATTTAAATATTTCGGTATTTCGCAAAAATTGGAAAATATATATGGGCACGAAAGGTTGGATTTATACGTATAAATTAGTGTCTTGACCTTTCGTGGACGACCTTTCGAGGACTAAAAGTATATCCCAGGAATAAAAAGTGACAAAAAGATTTTTATTCGCATTAAACTATATCAATGTATCAATTAAAATATGCCGAATAAATAATTGATAATTAATGATAGCTAAAATGTACTATAAAAATTTGTCCACGAATGGTTGAAGTCTACGAATAGTTGTAATCGTCAGTATATATATATATATATATATATATATATATATATATATATATATATATACATATATGTATATATACATAGATATGCAGATATAAAAACAACAAATATATATATATATATGTTCTATATATATATATATAAATATATATATATATATACATATAAATATAAATATATATATAAATCAATATATTTAAAGTCAATATACATGTATATATATAAATATTATATACATATACATATACATATATATATATATGTATACATATATATATATGTATAAATATATATATATATATATATATATTTACATATATATATACATATATGTATATATACATAGATATGCAGTTATATAAATAAATATATACTTATATGTACCTATATATATATATATACATATATATATATATATATATATATATATATACATGTACAAATATATATATATATATATTAATATATATATATATATACAGATATATAAATCAGTATACTCATATATAAATATATCTATAAATTTTTTTATGTATATATATATATATATTATATATATATATATATACATACATACATTTTTGTATATATACATAGATATGCAGATATATAATAAATATATATATATATGTTCTTATATATATATGTATATATAATATATATATATATTATATATATATATATACAGATATATAAATCAATATATTATATATATATAAATAAGTATATATGTATATATATATATATCTATATATATATATATATATATATATATATATATGTATATATATCTCTATATATATATATATATATATATCCCTACATATATATATGTATATACATATATATATATATATATATATATATTTATATATATATATATATATATATATATATGTATATATGTATATATAGATATGCACTATATAAATAATATATATATATATATATATATATATATACTATATATACATATATATATATATATATAGATATATATATATGTATATCTATATATATATATATATATATAGATATATAAATCAATATATTCATGTATATATTTATAAATTTATATATACATAAATATATACATAGATATGCAGATAAATAAATAAATATATATATATACCTTCTATATATAAAAAAATATATATATATATTTATATATAAATCAATATTATTTATATATATATATACATATATGTATATATGCATAGATATGCAGATATATAAATAAATATATATATATATGTACTTATATATATATATATCTAAATATATATATATGATATATTTATATATAAATATATATTTTTGCAGATAAATAAATCAATATTTATAAATATATATATATATATATATATATATATATGCATATATATATATTTATATATATACATATATATATGTAAACATATATATATGTATAAATATATATGTACATATATGTATAAATATATATATATTTATATTTATATGTATATATATACATATATCTACGTACAAATATACATATATACATATAAATATATTCATATACATATATATCGATATATATATTTATATATATAAATATATATATATATATATATGTAAATAAATATATATTCATAATATATATATATATATATACATATATATGAATTTATACATATATACATATAAATATACATATATATATATATATATATATATATATATATATATATATATATATATATATATATATATATATATATATATATATATATACATATATATATATATACTCTCTCCTATATAATAGTATAGGGAGTAGCGGTTCTGGCACACCAGTCTCATATGATTAACACACCTATCTCATATGGTGCAACACACACACGCACAGGCTGACTCACATGTGCGAGCGGTACTGGCACACCAGTCTCATATGATTATGACACACCTATCTCATATGGGTTCTGTCACACCTATCTTATAGAAGCGCTCTTTTTCTCCAGAGCAACCCGACTTTCGGCTACCTTTATGTCGCGGTTCAGGCACACCTACCTCCTTTATATATACTACTGACCCTTGGACGGCTTATACAAGATATTTGCTCACCCTAGGGCCCCTCGGACCAGACCCCCAAACGGGGCCGAGGGGCTAGTTTGTTGGTAAACTAGTATGTCGTTCACAACCTGCAAACAAGGTCCTCTAGGTGTTCCATTCGCTCCATAAGATCATTGTTCTTAACCTCTAGATCTCTCACCATGTCCTGCAGTTTCACAAGGTCATCATACTTAGTCTCCATATCACTCAGATGCAAACTATTTTTTCATCTTTCATATACTCTGTATGTAATATCAACTCCTTTACACGACCCTCAAGTTCAGTAATACTGGCACACCAGTCTCATATGATTATGACACACCTATCTCATATGGTGCAACCCAGAAAACACACAGGGTGACTCACATGAGCCAGCAAACCGCTCGCACCCCCCCCCCCCCCCCCCACCATATGAGCCCAGCCCTTCCAGCCCCTATGGTATAGGCCCACTAAAGAGGGCGACAGCAATGTCAACCATCTACAACAGGACTCTTAGGAATAAGCTCTTCTAAACGACTCACGCGCTCCAAAATGTCCTCATACTTCGATTCCAATTCCCTCACCTTCTCCTCTACACCAGGACCCTGAGGAATAAGCTTTTCTAAACGACTCACGCGCTCCAAAAGGTCCTCATACTTTGATTCCAAATCCCTCACATCATTCTCAAGGTCCACCTTCTCCTCCCATATATGTTCCACATCTGCTTGCAGCTCGGCCACCCCAATATGTTCATCGGTGCTCATTCTATACCTCAGCTATCATATGTTCAACATATCGACACGTGCCCATAGGCCAGAGTGTCTACACCACCTGGAGCTATCCACCGCTTTGAGTCAAAGGGGGAGAGAGACACCTTGTTAACGTGGAGCCCATATATTTTATGGCAGTCACTCCTGAGCATGTTCATTCCGTGGCGAAACTGCTTCTGGTCGAACAGTGACACCACGTACTGAGCGTGTCGTAGATGCTTCTTCACCACCACCTTCTTCACACCCTTAGCTCTTTTTATCTCGCCCTCATCAGACATCAGGATAGAGTACATCTTAGGGCGCAAACCAACGTACTTCTTGATGGGCACGCCAGCGCACTCATCCTTCATCTTACCCAGAACCATTTTGTTTTTGTCACTGTGTAGGGCATGAGAAGGGTCAAAGTTACTAGTGTCAAAGAGATGCCCATCCTCCCTCATATCAGCATAGACGTCAGTGGTACGGATCTCAAGCAGCAGCGAGTCTGTGTCTGTGTAAAGCAGGTTAATATTACTGTCATATCTAGCCTTCATGGTATTGTAGTAAAAGTCATACATCAAGTGCTTGGAGAGGTCCAGAATGCACATGCCAATGTAGACCGGGCGGTTCAGCACTAAGCGAGTCTTGTGCATATGCAGGGCAGCTAGATCATCGTCAAACACTTTTTTGTCGAGCATAGGCGGGGCTGGCAACAAGCCCACGTATTTTTTCTTTTTCCGATGAGCGCACAATCATAACGTCGACTCGCCTCCGGAGATTCTCCATCGTTTTACCAAAGACGGAGTTATTCATAAGTTTATAGAGATCCTTCTCAAAGTCGCTGTTGGCGGCCTTGCGCAGATCTGTATTCATCCTTATGTAAGGCTCCATCCATGGACTCTGGTCAAAGACAAGCGCACGATGAATCTTGGTGAGTCTCAACCCCAAAGACAGATATAGCTTGAGGTTCCTGTAGTGTACCACATACTTCTCCTTGTTCCGCAGGTTGGGCACCAGCTTTTCAACTCCATTTCCGGTGCCCCCCAATGCACCTAGGAGATCTTTCTGGTAGTCTGACAACCACTCATTTTGCACAAGAAGCCGCTCCGGCGCTAGGGGGTAATCGTTGTGTTCGTCATGAAGCGCAGCAGGATACTCCAAGTCAACCTCAAGTATATACCCCCGTTTCAGCATCATCGGGATGGTCCTGGATCTCTAGGTTCTCAGGCCGTTCCACCCACTCAATACCCGAAGTAGGTAGGGCTTGGCTCATCGCCCACCCATACAGGTTGTTGGCATCGAGGTACTGGATATAGCTCGCTGGCTTATCCTGCTCAAAGCCCTCCACGTATGGGTTGTTCGCTTTAGCGTGGCGATGTGATACCATGCTTATCCCACCGCGCAGCCCCTTCTCAATAAACAGGTGCTTGTCATAATCGGTGAGAAGCTCGAGTTTCACCCCTGTGCTCTTAAGAAGCGCATCCCACGACAAACCGGGGCTGGTATAGTAGTGGGCCGGATCCAACCCGTATTGCTTAAGACAGGTTTTGCGGAATGTTTCAAACACATCGGCCAGGAGCAGTACATCCGTGCGTAAGTAAAGGTCATGGTAGTCCCCCATGTTTTTACAACCGAACGCGTTCCAGACTTTCTGGGCGTGTTCATAGTCTGCAGCAGATATACCCTGTTCAGAGAGCTTGCTGTAGAAATCATGGATCGGCGGCAGTGGAGCATCAAACTTATCCCAGCCATCCATGAACTCATAGGGATACACTCCCTTACGCAGCAGCAAGCGCCGCTTCATCTGGTCTGGCTCGTATTCCTCCGTCACAGCAAAGGCATCTGGGTTGTTAGCAGACACAAGCTTGTCGAGCGAGGCCAGGAGGAACTGTACACTGTCAATGAAGCACAACTGTCCGACCGACAGGGAAATATACTTCTCCATGTTATTTGGGATGCAGTTGATATTGCCCTCCACTTTGCTTATACCCTGCATCAAGAGATGGGAGTCGTAGCCCCGCAGGTTATGGAACACCACAGGGATGGGTGTTGTCTTGGGACTCAGCCGAAGTTTCAGGTTACACACGTTATGGGCTGGCCCTCTGTACAAGCGTGGGGCAGCAGTGGGGACAGGGGTGCGTACCACCCCAGCCTTTAATCTAGCAAACATCTCCTTGTATGTACGGTCATATTCATTACGCACTTGGAGAGCTTTGAGTGCAACCTTAGAGTGTGGATAAGGAGGCTTAAAACCGTGAATTGAAACATAATCATTTTGGGCTTCACGTGCTCGCTGATTATGAGTCATGTTTACTATGCAGTTCCATTAGTCTAAAAGGGAATTCGTTGATACACAAAAGGCAACAACAATACAGCGAGCGGACTTTGAACTATGCAGTAAACACCCGTCTCTGACAAGGTGCCAAGCTTCGTCGCACATAGCCGACAAACCATGTTGTTGACAGCGCCACAAGATTTCTATTTTTATACAGTGGGGAATCCCCGTTCAGCGGCGCCGACTGGCAAGTCAGTGTCCCCAGCTATAGGCCGTTGTGAAACAATCTTTTGGGCAAGACGAAGACGACTGTGGTTGACTTTTCAAACCCACAATCCATGCACAATCCTACCTTATTATTTTTTATAGCCTTCTTACAACCCGCACAAAGACGATTAATGACACCATGTTTTATCTTATATCTGTGTAAGTTACAAAACTCTTGCTCTTGCGTACAGGGCCTGTTACAGGGGACTTTCTTTCCGAGCAATATCCATGGGCACTTATTGTCAAATACTACCATTGTTATATATATAGATATCTATTAGTCTAATTGGTAATACCGTCTGGCGGCAACTGGGTATCGGACGGCACCACAAGCAACTCCTCCTTTACAAAGCCACGGAGAGGTCCATCCAACAAATAGTATAGTACAGGCTCACCAGATTTAGTGACAGAGCTTCCAATCCGGTAAACATTGAGTGACCACACAGGGTCAGTGGCCCGCCGCCGGTGGTCTTGCTCTGCCTCACCAGGCTGGTAGAGGTAGCGAACGCCAACATCAGAGGGAAGCTTTTGCTCTTTGACCCCTAGAGGGCGCCCTGGTACGACTGCCGAGGGCTTTTGTGCAACTCGTTTTGCCTTTATAGCATCTTTAGGTTTTTTTCCAGTCAAGCGGGTCACCTCATTATTTATCGCAGAGACTACAGCCTGCAGTCGAGAAACCCACTCAGTCGATCGTTTTCCAGTATCCCTTAACTCTACGGCATACTGGTGACCAAAGAGTCGTTCAGCAAGGGTTCGGTTAAAGCGTTCCACTATACCCTGGTCTCGATGGATATTCACACGGCCACGCCTGACTGATACTCCATGTTTTACTAACAGCTGATTCGCTGCACCCATAAACTCCCGTCCGGCGTCCACTTGAAGTAGTTTAGGCCAATGCAGCGGTCCTCGTTTGTGTATCCTCTCAAGTGCACCTGTGACCTCCTTAGCCTCTTTTGTAGTCAATGGCTCAGCCGCTTTGTAGCGCGAGGCCACATCAACCAATGTTAGGGCATACTTGTAAGTCCGGCGCTTCACAATGTCATGAGGAAGAAATAAGAGATCGGCTTGGTGAACCTCATTGGGGACAGGGACATCAAACTTTGGCCAGGGAATGTGTTTTGGCACTGGCAGGTAGATTTGCCATATAGCTTGCTTTGTTAGCCACCCCCTGGCAACTTCCTCAGAAACCCTCGCTTCTGTCGCAAGCTTCTTGATAGCAGTAATGCCTTTCCAGTATCCCTTAGGACTATAGTAGATCTCTTGCATGCGACGATCCATATACAGTAAACGTTCGAGTCTCCAAATGACCTACTTAGCAAGCCTGTATGCAACCAGCCCAGTCGCAGCCATACCCAGTATAATGAACGTCACCTCACGCCCCCTCTGTTCATCTGAGGGCTCGTAGAAGTCTGAAAGCTGCGGCTCAGATCCCAGCGGGTCGACGGTTTTATTCGTAATTAAGGCGTACTCACGCATAGCCTCGTCCGCATCCTTAAAAGTATGCTCGGCATGTCCCTGGCGGCGTAGTTGCTCATTGATGAAGTCTAAACGCTCAGTTCTCTTCTTGGCCCATGCTGCCTGAGCAGATTGAAGCTGCTCGATTGCCATATCATGGCGTTAACGTTCCGCGTCCACTTGGCTGCCTCGTAATTTAGAGAATAAAAAGTTGCTCCCAGAGAATGCAAGGGCGTTAACAAGAGCACCCCCAACAAGTAGAGCAAGTGTGGCCATTACTTCAGTATATCAACTGGTAAGATTCCTTGTTTAATTAGCATATCCTTTGTGGCCATAGCTAGTGATACATCGGCAACAGCCATAGCCAGGTCCCGTGGGGTGAAATCAAGAAGTGGCACTCCACCACCCAGAGCCATCTTAGCAAGCTTGGCATAACCTATTGAAATACCGGAAACAACTACACCGTGGTACAGAGCGTTGACGAGCATTTTTCCATCAGTAATTGGTGTTGTCATCTTATTCCATATAAAACGGATCCTTTAAATGAGCGTCTGGAGGCTTTTGTACCACAACCTGTTTAGGGTGTGAGGCTACCATCTGGTGCCTTTAGCAATACAATGCCAACACGCCAACACCGCCGACAACCAAAGGCACAGCCCATGTTGACCACGTCCACCTTTCCATAGGTTTGCTCGCTGATATTGGTTCCACAGCTTCATCTCTACCATCTGTAAGCGCTGCCTTAGCCTCTCGGAGCTCTCTCAGAAGCTTATTTTGATTGGCTTTTCGAGCTGCAGCACCTTTTCGTCCTGCCGCAACCCTTTTAGCGTTTTTTGTCACTGACGTTATCTCCACCGGTGTTATCTCCCCTTGATTTGTGTTCGTTTCTTCCATGTTTACTTACTAAATTTATTTGTCCAATTGACAGCTCTTAGTAAGCACCTGTTATAGCGGAGTTAAGCACATGCTATAGCGGAGTTAAACACATACTATAGCGCCGAAGTGGTGTCTTCCTCTCCACAGGCCCCTGTTGTTTCGGGGCTTGTTTTTCCAAATTGACAGTGCTTAACTGTTGTTAAAGCCGCAGTTAAGGGAGCTAAAAACATACCATAGCGATGATATAGCTCACAAGTGGCAGTGCTTAGCGCGTGTCCAACAAACGGGTCCGTCTCGAGGTCTGTAATTAGCCTTGGCTGGTGTTCTGGTGGGATTGGTAGAAACATACAAGCAATACCTGAGTACAGCTGTAGCAGTGTCTGACCTAGAGTACGTGTCATGCTGGCACCTAGCCAAGCCTCGTATTTCACATACAGCTTTATGATCTCTTCATCAGACATTGATTCAACCTGGTCAATTGTAAGGCCCTTCAAACCAAGGTACTGACGGCCCTGACCTCCGGCTATGACGGCAGCAAGACTATCTCTCTTAGAAGACATATCTACACTAGGGTTGCAACTAGGTTCCGCTCCCCCAGACTTTGTCTCTGCTAAGCCAGTCGAGTCCTGTTCAAGGAGTTTATCAATAATGGTATCAGGATCCATGAATATACGTATACGCCTTCGAGCTTCAAAATACTGCTCCGCTACCCAGATAAAGAAACCTAAATTGATTACTGAGGCAGCGGCTGCTATCAAGGCCAATATCACTTCAATCGACGGCATATGCAGTAGGCTGATCAGTCTTCAGCAGCAGTTTTGCGTGCTTGGTCTTTGCTAGTAGTTGGCGTACTGTGGCACGTTCCTCCTTTGTTGGAATTACATCATTTTCACGTAAGGCGTCTTCAAATGAGTCACGGTCCTTGGTGTGAAAGAGCACCATCCAGCGAGTCTGCTCACGTAAGTCCGTCAGCACAGAGTTGTACTTTTGGGTGAGGACCCAGACCTTTTTGTTGCGCATGGCGGCCGCTAAAGGCCAGTTCGGATAACATGTCTTTCTTCTTGGTTAGGGCCTTTGTTGCCGAACAGTCATCAATAATGTACAGGGTTGGCTCGCCCTTAAAACAATGGTAGAAAGCCCTCAGGTGGTCATGGAGCCGCTCCCCTGGATCAACCACGTACACCTCTGAATCATCCCACACCCATGACCGCGTCCGATAGGCCTCGTTGAAACGTATGGTAGGGCAGAGGATTACAATATGCTCGAAGGCACCAAAGAAGGGCCCTTCAAGTAGGTCGAGGATGAATGCGGTTTTCCCACATCCTGTCTGCCCACAAACAATTGCCGAACAGGGGCCATCTGGAAATGTAAACTTAGTAGACTGCGCTGACGAACCTGCCATCTTTAATGTTAAGCTGTGCATCCATTACAATATACATATAAACGTTCAATGCACCGGCCGCCTCTGCCTTTTTCGTGATCTGTATGGTGATGCCCTCAGACGCATTCTCCACAGCCCTGCCACTACCGTGCAGCTGGTCGTCATCACTCGTCCTTAAGTCGAGCCACAGAGCATACTTGGTGGTTAGGTACTCTCCTAGGGATACGTCTGACAATGCCAAGTCTTTTGCAGCTATTGCTACACTGGGGTCTCGTTTACACATTGCTGCACAGGCCTTCTTCACCTCGTCCCACTGCTGGTAGCCACGCATGCCCTGGGCATAGAGCTGATTGGGGATGCCCTCAATGGTCACCTCGACCTTCGTTATCTTTGGGTTGTAGAACGACTCTGTTTTCCTGGCGTATGAAACATTGGTCGGGTCTTCAAAGAGCAGTAGGATGCCCTTCATGCTGCGAGCCGGCACGTTCAGGTTGATGTTCCACAGTGTATCTCTTTTATTGTATACAAGTTTCCTGTGACGAAGCACACGGTCATACAGAATCGAGAGTCGACCTGTGTACTGGGTGCGTATCATGCGGGCTAACTCTGTTTGGGTACCATGTCATACTCCAGCGAGATGCCATCAATTTTGTAGCTTGCAGCGGTGTCGCCTGTTGCGTGAATCACGCGGTTGTAGTCGTTGAACGTGAGCTCGTATTCCAGTCTGTCATTAAGCGCGCTCTGGTAGAATGGCATGTGGCTCTCGAGGAGTTCAAAATCAAGCGGAACGTAGAACCTGTTACCATACACATCGGCTACGGCCTTGTCCTCTTCCTCAGTATCAACCTTGTCTCCTGCCCCCAGTCGTATCTTAGTTGCGTTTCTATCATCTGATGTGTCAATGCCCTGGTACTGAAGGCCCTGTCTCTCCTGTGCTGTCCGCCACAAGTCGTGGTAACAGTGGTACATATCGCTGTCATCAATAGACATGACCTCATTGCCAGAAATCTTGATTGTCATTTTCTTAACCACGGCGCGACCCAAGTTTTGCACAATGCTGCGGTTAATATCAGTTGAGGTCAGCGTGATTGTAAAGGCCAGCCGTGCTGTCCCTGGAACAATGACGTCTTCTGCACCTAGATTGGGGAAGCGAACCAGCAGTTGTTGGTTCTGATCAATAGTGCTTGGATTGTTTGTAATGACTACAGATTGTCGCACGCCCTTTACCCCAAGGGGTTCGCGTATCCGGCGGTGTGGGTTTAGTTTGCGTCCGTAAGTACTCGTCATGTTGAATGTTTAACTACACTTATATCTTTAACACACAGACATGGAGTTTGATAACCCAGCATTTGACGACCCAGAGGAGGAAGGGGCTATGGGAGGGGATAGGAATGAGACTAGCTTTGATGATGAGGAGACTAACATGATTGACGAAACTTTAGATACGTCGTACTCGACTATGCCACCATGGGCTATTATTGAAATGCCTGCTGGGTTAACAGAAGATCAGGTGGCTTCCAAAGAAGAAACTGAAGTCTTAGTTAACAGGTGGGAGAAGGCAGTGTCTAAGCATGGGCTGCGGGCCACTCTGGAGTTTAGATCGTCTCAACAAGGTGACCTTTGGGTTAAGTGGGACCGAGAATGGAAACTTCTGACATGGAAGAACAATCCAAACAAATTCCTCTCTCCTAGGAGTATCCTAGATTACGGTGGTACACCGCTTGCTCGGGCTCTTGGAGTGACCCCTGAACTATCCACAATGGCAGTAAAAGCCCTACAAGGCGTTGACGAAGCTGCTGCTAAAGCGGAAGCTGCACTTCCAGATATGTTATAAGTGAGCAGCCTCGAAGCTGTGACAGAGCAAGGTGGTGTGGAAGAAACAGGATTCATAGAGGACGTTCATAACACCATCCAAGACCTAGGTACACAAACAGACAACGAACTACCACTCAGAGAGCTTATTGGGCTTGACAAGGCTATGCAGACTCAGAGGGGTGAGCTGGTCAATAACCTAGCTAAGATAACTAAGATAGAAAGGAATATAAAACAGCGGAAAGCTAAAATGGCAAGCCTGGAGGAGGAAGGGAGGGGTGATAGTCGAGCATGGAGATTCCAAGCAAATGAGCTTGCAGAGCTGCAGGACCTGCGGAGTGCCCGTATTGAGGCTGCCTCTGAAAACCGTAACCGTCTAAGGACCCAAATTAACCGCATCAGGGAAACGATCAACAGACTTCTTAACGAGGACACAACACTAGCTGAGCGTGTACGCGACCTGTTCCGGGAGCAGGGTATAACAATCGCCTCCATACTCACTGCGATTGGATTGGCAATCTCGACCCTTGTAGTTGCTTTAACGGGCGAAGGGAGCACTAGTCCAACCCCGGCACCAACGCCAACACCAGCTGATAAGCCTGGTTTAAAGGAATGGATTAAAAAACAGCTGAACTCCTTGGCAAACGTCCTGAAGGGCCTAGCCGGTAAGGCAGCAGCTGCCCTTCCAGGAATCATTGGATCCATCGTATCATGGCTGCTTACGTCAGCTGCAAAGGTGGCTGGTTGGATGGCAGAACATGTATGGGCCGCAGTTGTGGCGGTGGGGGGAGTTATCCTCCTGATACTCCGTGACTTACTACGTAGCAAACCAAAGCACAGCTAAGCCTATAGCGATTCCGCCTACAATAAGAGCGGTTTTCTCATACTCGTGCGCCCCACGCAGACTGGTCTCGGCCATATGGGCGGGCCCTGGAGAGGAGAGTTCTATATCTGTATCTGGCGGAGGGTCAAAGCTTCCTCTATCTGGAACCACCTGAACCGAGTTGACATCAGCATGCTGCCGATCTGCTGCTCCTCAGTTGCAATGGTAATCAGATTGTTGTACCCAGCAACGTCTCCAATGGCGAGGCTCATATCAGACGGAGCCATGTACAGGCCCGTTCCAAACACATAATCAACCTTTGAGGAGGCATTCTGGAGGACGTTCTGATACCGTCGGATAGATGACGGAATATCCACTGGGGAGTTGATGGCATCCTCAACGTTAGCCTGAAATTGTTTTTGGGCATCAAAGGACGTTCCAACACCCAGTATCTCTGAGCGGGTCTGCGCCTGAGCACTAAGAATGGCCCAGACATAGGTCCGAATGCTGTCGTTAATTCGCTCAACGCCAGTCTGTGTAAAGCCCTCAGACGTGTCCAGTATGAAGGTACTCCAGGCCCTGTGCTCATCTGCTTCAGGGATCCCTGTGCTAGATCCGTAAGACGTTTCACCAACCTTCTCTCCTGAAAGGATTTAGTAGGTTTTTGACGCCAGTCTGAGCACCAAAGTTAGTGCAGAGTCTGCCTTTTGTCATATGTATCCTTTTCCGCCTCAAAGGCCATCCGTGTAGGGTCATAACGAACGTTTCGACCAGCAACCGGCTTGACACCACACTCCCGTAACCATACGGATCATGTGCATATAGATACCAAGACCACTATTAGCTACGGTTGCCTTCTGACGCCAGTCTGTGTTTGGTAGTTCATAGTGCTTCATAGTGTATCACACTCTGTCAAATGTTCAAAGCGGCGACGCTGTGTCCCTGCAAAAAACTATTGACAACACTGAGGGTGATCTATGTGTTGGCCTAAGGTCAATCACGTATACTGTGGGCTGGTACAATCTCGAAACAAACGAGACCATTCAATGGCGGTCAAGGACTTCAGGAGAGAGAGGAAAAATTGTCTCATTAAAACCGGGCCTCTGGAGTTTCAGCCTTCTTCGGGAGCAGATTACACCATTAGGTATCGGTTTGGAAGTTGATGCTGCAAATGGGTTTATTACCCTAACAGTTCCAGACAATGGGGCTGTGAATATATCAGACGGAGTGTTAAAAATGTTGGGTCTTGATGACGGCCTCGGGTGGATACCTTCAGGTACTTACACCGCCTACCGGCCCATCAACTTTAGCATGTTCTACACATTATATATTCACCTCGATCAAGTCAGCACCACACACAACATGCTAGATGGTGCACCCACTACGCTTCTTGAAGTTGTTGGCTTAGAGGGTGGCTCTTTCGGTGATATTATAACCACGAACATCACTAATCCTGTATGTAAGCGTGTCACTAGTGGAACAGTGCATGAGTTAAAGGTTCAGTTACGCGATAATAAAGGAAGGCTATTGGATAACCACGACTTACCTGTTAGTGTTGTTCTTGAATTTACAAGATGTCAATAAAAACGAGTATTTATGGACCTAAGCAAAAACCGACAGACACTGTTCAGGGCGCCGACCTCTCGGAATATGCTACAAAGACCTATGTATCTATTGGCGACTCACAAAAAATGGATAAAAGTGGCGGTACTATGACTGGAGACCTTGAAATGGGAGATAATAAAATTGTTCAGTTGGGAGACCCAATATCGGCAAAGGATGCTGCTAATAGAAAGTATGTTGATGACAGACATAGACAGCATCGCAGGGACCTGAGAGAACACATAAGCTGCCAAACGAAACATCTCATTACTATTTGGGCAGAAGCAAGTGGCCCCCTTCGCAGAGGATATGAGTGGTCGTTTGGCCATGGGGCTAGGGGTCGAGACTCACAAGACTCAAGCTGTGGATATACCATGACATGTGGTGGTAAGATCATTCGTATGGGGTTGTGTTCTGGTGTTGGTGCTGATACTGCTGCTATAACAGTCGTTCCTGTTATTAATGGAACGAATCAAGTGGTAGGAATAAGTAAGCCTGCTGACCAACGGGCTGTTGTAGTATATTTAGAACCGCCTTTACAGCTGGAAGAAGGCAACGTTATTAACTTTTATACAACCGCACAAAACAGAGGGGCGACTTGGTCTGTAGCTTCATTCCTAATTGAACTTGATATATAGACTTATGAATACAAAGACAGTATGAAACAACAACCAACGACTGCACCGATAAATCCGGAGCCTCCTCCATGTGATCTGGGGTCACTCCTATCGGCTGAATGATATCAGTCTTAAGAAGCAATACCTTGAGAAAGAAAAAGAAGATTATGGTGCTATGTACAAAAAATATAGGTGTGCAGTAAACTCAGTGGACGCTGTAGACACTGCTTTAGTTGCTGTGGGTATGTGTCTTGGCGCAAGTGGTGTAGGTGTAATGTCTACAATAGTTGCCATTCCTATTGCCACAGTGTTGGGTGCTACTGGAGCCGCTTGTGGGCTACTTGTAATTGCTGGAAAATTCATCAGTAGGCGGCTGACCATTAAGTTAAAAAAGCATGACAAGATCCGCATTCTCGCTCAGAGCAAATTGAATACCATTGCTGACATTGTATCGGCGGCGCTTGAAGATGGGTATATCTCAGATGATGAGTTTAAGCTCGTTTCGGTCGAGATCATGAAATTTAGTCAAATGAAAAGTGACATTAAAGCAAAATGTTTGAAAGCGGCAGAATCGCCCCCTAGACCTGCTAAGGTATGACCTGGACAGTCCATTTGAAGTGTGTGGTTTGCTAGATATAATGGAGGCGGCGATAAAATCTTTCTGCAACAATCATACTGGAGTCAAACAAAATACGGACCAGTGGGAGACCATGAGGAAGGGCTGCGTTGGAGGAAGTGACTACTCCTCTATCATAGGGCAAAACTACTTCAGCAGCTATAGCAAGAAGCTGACAGAAAAAACTAGCAACGGGGGTGTTCGCTTTAGCGCACCCTGCCTCTGGAGTACGACTTTTGAGGAGGTTGCAATTGCGGTATTGGAGAAGGTGTACGACACCAAGGTCTACGGAAATAATATCTATATTGATGGCGGCGCGACGGCCTACTCTCCGGATGGCTTTTGTGTGCTCCCAATCCGGCAGGCTGGAGTGAATGCTGTCTGTCTGGGGCATCCTGAGGAGGTTGTACTGCTCGAGATAAAGTGCCCCTACACTCGGAGTCCTGGGAGGGTGATTCCGAATATGTATAAGCCTCAGGTTCTGTTGGGGTTGCACCACAGTCCGGTGGCGACTATCGGGGTGTTTTTGTCGACTGCGTCTTTAGGTTGTGCTCCTTTGAGGACCTGGGAAGGGCTGAGACGTATAACCAGGTGTATCACAAGGATCGGAAGAAGTATAAGGAGACGGTGGCTTGGGGGTGGGCGGGGGTGGTGGGGCTTGAAGACGGCGACTATAGTGCAAACGGGAGGTTTAATAGTTGCCTGGGCTTGGAACAGGAGCATCACGGTCCTTGGTTGGGAAGACCGAGTGGGACCACAGAGAGGCCGACGGGGGCTTTCTACTGTTGGAAGCTCTTTACGATGAGATTGATAACCGCTCGTCCTGATCCCGACTTTATCGAGAAGAACGACTCTAAGGTTGCCCAGTTTATACAGGACCTCAACCGAGTGAAAAATGGAACTTACAGCGACGGTCGCAGATATTTATCACTCAATAACCTCTACGGTGACTAACTACTGGTGTGGGCCTATACCATAGGGGCTGGAAGGGCTGGGCTCATATGGTGGGGGGGGGGGGGTGCGCGCGGTTCGCTGGCTCATGTGAGTCACCCTGTGTGTTTTTTCTGGGTTGCACCATATGAGATAGGTGTGTCATAATCATATGAGACTGGTGTGCCAGTATTACTGAACTTGAGGGTCGTGTAAAGGAGTTGATATTACATACAGAGTATATGAAAGATGAAAAAATAGTTTGCATCTGAGTGATATGGAGACTAAGTATGATGACCTTGTGAAACTGCAGGACATGGTGAGAGATCTAGAGGTTAAGAACAATGATCTTATGGAGCGAATGGAACACCTAGAGGACCTTGTTTGCAGGTTGTGAACGACATACTAGTTTACCAACAAACTAGCCCCTCGGCCCCGTTTGGGGGTCTGGTCCGAGGGGCCCTAGGGTGAGCAAATATCTTGTATAAGCCGTCCAAGGGTCAGTAGTATATATAAAGGAGGTAGGTGTGCCTGAACCGCGACATAAAGGTAGCCGAAAGTCGGGTTGCTCTGGAGTAAAAGAGCGCTTCTATAAGATAGGTGTGACAGAACCCATATGAGATAGGTGTGTCATAATCATATGAGACTGGTGTGCCAGTACCGCTCGCACATGTGAGTCAGCCTGTGCGTGTGTGTGTTGCACGATATGAGATAGGTGTGTTAATCATATGAGACTGGTGTGCCAGAACCGCTACTCCCTATACTATATATATATATATATATATATATATATATATATATATATATATATATATATATATATATATATATATATATATATATATATATATATATATATATATATATATATATATATATATATATATATATATATATATATATATATATATATATATATATATATATATACATATATAGTGACTTGGCTCAAGTTCCATTCACTTCATCATATTGCGATCTCCAACAGAGGCATATGAAGAGATAATAAAATGGTTGTCTTAACCCTGACACGTTTCGGTGTCGAAACCACGTCGCGAAGCAGTTTTCTTCTCATGGTACTGTTGACGCTTTGTGGTAGCTGTTAACTAATCGTCTCCGATTAAAGGAATACAAATCGGCCATTTTGTCGATAACCATCTCGTTTTTAACTATGCTCGGGGCTCGTCATCAATGACTCATCGGTGATGCTACACGTATATTCATGACCTGATCAACCTTGATACGCCACTGAGCGCAAATACGACCCGTTTATGGCGGCTGAGCAATGGCCACTTGATACAACTTGATTGCTTCAACTAATCGCAGTTGAATGGTCTGTATGGCTGTCGATGGCAAATACGTTGGGCCATTTGAACCGCAAATGCTACTTACGTGGGAGAATTGACGAGAGCTAGATTCCATCAGTTTATTTACTGGCGGCCTGGCGTGGGTAAGTATCAAATAAGCTAATTACAGCTTGACCTCGCCTGACTATGCTCGTAGTCGCAGACGACCACTCCAAACGCTCTATCATATCCTCAATAGTAGCAATATCTAGATTCTTCACGTATTCACAGGTTGCCCACGACATTATAAACCGAGTATAAACATTAGCACCATTTCCTTCAATATTTCATATTTTCGCCTACGGCAATGAAATCTTCAACTATAATATCTGGGAGAAACATGCAGAATAAACCGTGCATTCGAAAACCATGCCCGCATGGACATCCTGTCAGGATAGTGTAGCTCTTTGCAGTCACACCCTTTGCTGGTACTGACACAAAGCATCAAATTATACTAGCAGCGCCTGCGCAAGTATAGATAAACAATCGGTTTTAAGCGCCCGGCTTTTGTTGGCTTTCTATCTCTTACGGTCACGTTATGGGGCCATCTTTACAATGCGACGAGGAACGACGGAGGAACTAAACCAAATTCCGGGCCTGTCAAGTCGCGCATGCACCATTTACTTTATGATCGGTGGGTTCCATCTGCATTTTAGGCCACTTTGTTAGCATGTTGGATAACACCTCAAATCAACCTTTATGACCACAATCGATGGTTTTTTGCTTGACGTGACAACGAACAACATCGTTCGCATTTTCGATATTAATACTTAACCCTTAGCGGAAGAAAAATGAAAATGCGTGATTTCAAACAAGATGAAGGCTACTTAAATAGCCTCTCTTATTTTAGACCACTACAATATGTCGTACTGTGGAGTCTACCCATGAATAATGTTTTTGGGACTCCATTTAGAACATCTGCTGAATAAACATTTATTATGAAAGGTTTTATGCACTTTATGTGTTTTAAATCTCATAAAACACTTCAAAATCTGATGTTTTCACACAACTAACAAAAATGTCGCTTCCGAAGGATTAAGGAGCTTTTATTTGTTTCCCATACTTGCCTGACGTGCAACCATATCTGTATAATTGAACGGTGCCATAGGTGCATTATCTTGATATGGCTTATGTCAAACGGATGGGCTTGCTTTATTTATTGACGCAGTATTGAATATATAATTAACAAAGAACATTCAACTTAACGCATAAAGATACATCCTGTGGTTTTACTGTGGTTTTCACAATGTGTTGTGAAGCTATACTGCAGTTTTGCCACCAAATTGTTTCCTATTCAGTCAAAATATTTGTATACATATATCAACGCTCCACCAGATATAAATATAGTTTGAACGCACCCAATTGTACAAAGGGGCAATCTCATAGAAGGTTAGACCTTTAACGAGTTCATGGAACAGCCATTCAGCCGTCTCTTCTGTCAGTGATGTGTAGTTTATTCCACACGACGAAAGAAGCAGCTGCACCAGACAAGCTATATATTTGATTTATCACGCATGGTGCCCAACCAAGAAATTACCGGCCGATTCAGTTTTCATTATGTAGCTTATTGTGGCTTGTACCAGCTGTGCCGATGGACGTTCTGTGTAGATGTGCACGTGATAACACTTTTCCTCTTGTATCAAACAGGTACAAAATCCTAGAAGAATACATTTTGTTTTATGGGGGGTGGCAGTGGGGGTGTTCTTCTTTGGGGGATATGATATTATCTGTGTCTGATTAGATATAGCTACAGGCATCTTTCCAATGTACGATGAGATATGTTTATGGTGCAACAATAGTGCTACTAAACATTGCGACCTCAATGATAAATGGAACTGCTGCTGTAGTGATGACGATGTTCAGTAGCTAAAATTATCATTATGTGTAACCTCGAGAGAGCATGCTGCAAATGAGTGCGATTAATGCACAGTGTGCCTGGCAAATAGCAGTCTGTAATTATGTATTATTTCGGGCCAATCAACATATAAACAAGATCTAAGTCAATAATGCAAACTTTTCTTTGCATTGATGCTTTTCTTGAATCACCGTGCCTCGTCCCGGGTGCGAACTGACCTGATATCGTACGTACACATACACGGCGGGCGGGGTGGAGCAGGTGGTACATATGTCAAATATTAAAATTGCAATGAGAAAAAAACCTTTGCATACACATAATATCAGTTTCCTGTACGCACATATACACGGTGGGAGGGGGTAGAGCAGGTGGCAAATATCGCCCCACACACACATCGACCATCAATTCTGCTCCATGTCACTGGTCTCGTGTCTTTGTCGGTCGTGGTTTGGTCGAGGCTGACGTTGACCAAAACTGCTGAGGAATGGTTCGTTGGTGCAGAGACGACAACTAATCAATCAATTAAGTCAAAGATTATAATGCATTCCCGATGCATGTCTGCTTTCCTCTAGTTCCTGCCAGCTTTGGTAGCCCAATGAGAATACAATATTGTCTTATCGTAAAACCTGACCAAACAGCATAATAACCTTCAGTTTAATATTGACTGTTGTGCTATTTAACCTACAGGTTAAGCATCCCCTTTGCCACTATAGATGGACAGCATTATGCTACCAGCTTGAGTCGTTATGGTAAGCCTGGTCTGACGGGGATAAGGTGAACTTCGACCCATTGAGTCACCCAATCAGCGCTTACGACAGCGCTTCCTCGCAGGAACTAGCATTGACGGAATATTAAACGGTGCAATATTGCAGCGATTTATCGATAATTACCCTAAATATGTAGCCAGCACGAGGAGTGAGCCTCTTTTGAGCTGGTGAATACACGTGTAGCCATTAAGGGTATCATCTGGATTTGCCACGCATATTGCTTCGGTACGTTTTAGAGTTATTAAGTAACAACAACATGAGACATAGTCAGGCTATATATCTATTCATACTCTTCTTGACTAGTTGCTACGTTCCGATGATACACAATACCAGACAAGCAGAATTACTTATTTTGTACTAGAAAGTTGTCGATCAGACAAACACCCTGGCTCTTTGAAGGCGTTTATCCGATGATCACAGAAGATAAACGCATACCTGCTTACCATAGAAGAATATATGTCCCGATTTATGCCATAGAAGAATATACGTCACTATTCATGCCATAACTTGCCTTTGGATCCTCGGGTTTGTTCTGGATGGTAAGAGTGGTGAGTAGATGGAGATGATGCTGCTGTGCATTGTGGAGGCTCGTAATCATCTAGTCATGAGCAACAACTGACAAGTTGTACCAATTATGTGAAGTACTTTTCATGCAACCATTTCAATTCATTTGTACCAAGTAACTTAACCTAGCAGATAGTCACTGTTATTAAATTGAATAAGCTTCGAGCAAATCAGGGCTTGATAGTTTTAAATCTTGACTTATAATCGGCGGTCATCTTGGACGAAAATTTCACTATAATAGATGAATCATTGCGGTACAAACTGTAGAAACTTAACCTAACATATAAATAAGCAATCTATTGGGATTGAATAAGCTTGATGCTATAGTCAGGTGCTAACCCTGTTATTGTTCATTTTTCGCTAATGTCGGTCATATTCATTCTGATTAACTCCTTTGAGATGAATATTGCTGTAGAGACATTGTAGCTTATATAGCAAATCATCGATGGAGCGTGCTGGTTGAGTAGGAGTCTGTAGCGATTTCTTGAGGCTATAAGGCCGTGGTGCATAACTCCTGTACGTGTTGTTCATTTTTCGCTAATTGTGTCAGTATTCATTCTGATATCCGTGCGTAACACCATATCGCTGCATATTGGTATGTGATTTAAACATACTAAACCAGACCTACAGCTGTCAATTAAATTCTTGACAAATACCCTGGTTGTCCACAATCAATGTGGTTACTCATCATAGTTACGGTAAGCCTGTTGCATATTCAGATATACAATAGCTGGCTAAATCTTTTTTTGCTTTTGGGAGCTTTCTTGGTAGAACAGCTAGTGAATTAGGTCAACAGACTGCAGCAGCCTAATGTACCGATGAAGTGATACCATGATTTAAAGCCGAGGACTACTTTGTACTAAAATGCACATGGGCAATTGACTTTATGATTTAATTGTCTAAGAAGTTCATTTAAGTTGCGTATATCTATATTATATACAGGTGAGAGTAAGTCCCAATCGCAGGCTAAACATTGATGACACACCGAATGATGAGATGATTTTCTTGCGAGGGAAATTTCACCAAATAGCATCAATCACTTGCTTGTTACCAAATTTCTAAAATTGTAAAGGATATATCAAATTTAAGACGATACCAAATATTACATCTCACGAAACAAGACGCTTCCATTGTAAATAAGATTTCGGAGTTGGGTACCGCAGTATAGTTGCTATAGCTGAGAGATGGACACATTGGAATATTGGAGATCCTGAAATCACATTTGCAGGTTTTCAACTCATGAGACAAGTATGTTTAGGCGCAACACCATATGTAGCACATGATGAGTGCTGTGACTTTGCATCACATATGTGGTGTAAGATCGGCCATGATTGCTTAATCTTGACATATATATAAATATATATATATATATATATATATATATATATATATATATATATATATATATATATATATATATATATATATATATATATATATATATATATATATATATATATATATATATATATATATGCATGGCTATATATATGCATGGATATATACATACATATATATATATATATATATATATATATATATATATATATTTATATATATAATATATATATATATATATATATATATAAATTTTATATATATATCTCTATATATATATATGCATGGATACATACGTAATATATACATAAATATATATATATATATATATATATATATATATATATATATATATTTGTATGTGTATATGTATACATATACATTATATGTACATGGATATATATATATTTGTATGTATGCATATATAAATAAATGTGCATATATATACATATATATCTATATATATATATATATATATATATATATATATATATATATATATATATATATACATATGTGTGTGTCTGTGTGTGTGAGTATATATATATACATATGTATTTATAAATATTTATATATATATATGCATATAGAAATTAATATATGTGTGTATATATATTTATAAATACACTTATATATACATGTAGTCATAAATGTGCGTACATAAATATATATGTGGACATATATATTCATTAATGGCATATATATATGTATATATATATATTAATATATGTATATATATTTATAAATTGTATATGTATGACTATATTTGTATACATATGTATGCAAATTTATATATATATATATATATGTAGAAATATATGATATATATATATATATCTATGTCGCATATCGCATATCAATTGGTGTTTTTTCGTTATTAAAATTCCAACATCGGAACATGTCAATAACCCTGTGTGCATAACTTGACAATTTTTTGTATTTATCAGCAAATCATAAATGCAATGCGTTGTCAAACCGAACATGGAGGTACCATGACGAAAATGATATAAAGTAAGCATAGCTTCATCGGGATGACAGCGGTAGCGTACAGAGCGTTACACAGTAAACCATCAAGCGCTTAGCGGGTAAGTGGAACCAAGACAATCCCTCCCGTCAGTCGTTGGGATAGTCTACGAGGGCTGCATGGATTTCTGTAGATGATGTGGTGTTTAAGCCTCCAGTGTTGTGGCGTTTATGTACAAATATCAAGTGAAATATACGACGTTTAATTGAAAGCCCAGGACGCTTCTATTCAAGCGCTGTTCGAATCTAAACTGAAAGAAAAGGACGCCCAAATTAAAGAACTTCAAGAAACTAATGAATCACTTACCAATCGATCAGACCACTTGGAGCAATACGATCGAAGAAACTCAATCAGAATATCAGGAGTGGAGGAAAACTTGGATAGTAACCCCATCAATCTGATCAAAGAAAAGCTCGAGATCCACATGGATATAGACAGAGACATAGATCGATACCACCGCGTTGGGAAAAAGCAAACTGGAAAACACCGATATATTCTGATCAAATTTGTGACTTACAACAAAAAGGCAGACGTCATGTCGAAAAGATTTCGGCTTAAAAATACAGGACATTATATCAATGAAGACCTTACCAGACAAAGAAGTGAGTTGGCATACAAGTGCAGATTGTTGAAGAAAAAAGACAAAATTCAAGATACTTGGACCCATGACGGAACCATATTTATTAAACTGCACAGCAGTGCGATAGAAAGGATTATTTCAAATGCGGACTATATCAAGTTCTGCGAGAACATGTGACTTATTCTGAGTCCGACTACTCCTCTTCACAATCGAGAGAAATGTGATCACTATCACCCATCACGGGGAGTACAATCATAAGTTATTTCATTCGTATATTTTTTTTCACTAACACTATGAGCACCCTCATGTTACCCCTGTATGCGTATTGTTATTTTACTTGCACTATTCTTATACTTGTGACTACTCTATGTGTATCTGTTCATGAACTTAAAAATGTTTCTATTCCACATATTGTCCGCATATTTAAGGGCTGGGGGTTAGGGATGATATATACTGATGGCTGACATCGCTGCTAGCCAGACTGGGGATGACGCTAACCTTGATTTTCCTTCCATCTACAATTCTTATGATCTCATTGATGATCTCTATGACTCTCCAATTAATAACCATGCTAATACGTGTAAATACTATGAACCTAAATGTTTTCAAGAGCTAAGCAATAATTATCTAAATAACCTAGCATATTTCCATGTTAACTGTCGAGGATTATCAGCCAATTGGGAGAACTTTAAAGAATTAATATGTGATCTCCATGGTAAAACATTTGCATTCGATTTTTTAGGTGTAACGGAATTGTACAACTGCAAGGATGATAATAGATTGATGCTTCCGGGATACCATAGTCTCATATCCCGCAATCGTACAGATGATTTTAGAGGAGGAGTAGGTTTATTTATAAAGGATCACATTACTTTCCGAATACGGGAAGATTTGTCAGTTTTTATTCCTCATGTCATCGAAACGCTCTTTGTAGAATATGAAACTGCATCCAAAACAAAAGCAATACTTTTGATATACAGACGAAACTCGATCCCCAAAGCCGACTTTGATGTATCCGCCAAAACCATCCTTGAACTTATGGAACTAATCAATGCTGAACACAAAAAAATGTATAATAATGGGGGACTTGAACATAGATTTACTTAAATACCGGACTCACGGTAAAACCAATGTATTTGTGCACAATGTCTTTGGCAATGGCTTTGTACCAACGATTACTAAACCAACAAGGGTAACCAACACCTCAGCCACTCTTATTGACTATATATATTCAAACGACTTATCAACACAAAGTAAGTCAGGAATAATGTTCACCGACTTAGCTGACCACTTTGGAACATTTCACATTTCAATTCACAAAGTTGAAAGGGCCGTTCCCCCCAGAAAAATGTGCAGAACCTTTACGCCGGGAGGAATAAGCACGTTCAAGAATTCACTGGTATATATTGATTTTTCCAGAGTTTATCATCACAAATGTCCTTCACAAGCATATGATCATTTCTTGCAGGAATATAAATCAGCTTACGATCAAGCCTTTCCAGTAAAACCTGAAACAAAGACAAATAGAAAAGTCATTCGTGAACCCTGGATGACTTTTGGCTTAATCCAATCATCCCGACGTAAAAATAAGCTTTATAAATTGATGAAAACCAAACCGGATGTTCATAACACTTACAAATATAAACAATACAATAACACGTATAACCGAATAAAACGGCAGCAAAAGAAAGACTACTATGTTAAATTGATTAATGAACATAAATCCAATATAAAAGAAACGTGGGCCGTACTAAAACAGGCAATGGGAAACGCAACAAACAAACCCCAGTTTCCAAGATCAATAGTCATCGATAAACATAACATTACAGATAAATCAACGATCGCCAATGAGTTTAACAACTTCTTTGTAAACATAAGTTGCAATTTGCATGATAACTTACCGGATACTAATAAACACTTTTCAGATTATTTCATTAATAGCCCCGCGCAAAGTGTATTCGTTGAACCCATTAAACCACATAAACTGATTGCAGTGGCCAACAACTTAAAGCCAAAACAAAGTTCAGGGCATGACGACATAACTACAAAGATTGTAAAAGAATCTATACAACAAATAGTGCTTCCCTTGACCTATATTTTCAACCAATCCCTGACGACGGGTATAGTTCCTGATAAATTTAAAACTGCAAAAGTAATCCCAACCCACAAGTCATCCGACCCATGTCAAATGGATAACTACCGCCCTATAAGCCTATTGCCTGCATTTTCTAAATTTCTTGAAACATTGATGTACCATAGAATTATTAATTTCTTAAATACTCATAGCATACCATATGAACATCAATATGGCTTTAAAAAACACCACTGTAAAGTACATCCCATTTTACAGTTACTTTAAAAATACGATATTTCATCCAATAGTTCGCCAAAAGAGTATACACTTGCAGTATTTTTTTATCTTTCCAAAGCCTTTGATATGATAGACCACGGTATACTCTTGGAAAAAATGTCTAGACTTGGGATAAGGGGGATAGCGCTTACATGGTTCAAAAGCTACTTAACCGATCGATTTCAATACACAGAAGTCGATGAACACAAATCCATAATGCAACCAATAAAGTGCGGAGTCCCTCGAGGGTCAATACTCGGCCCGCTTCTTTTCCTATTATACGTCAATGACTTAACTATGTCATGCCCAGCAGACCTTCTCTCGTTTGCGGACGATACTACACTACTGACTTCTTCGTGTGACCTAAATACTCTCTTTTGTTCGGCTAATGATGCACTTGGAAAATTACATGACTGGTTTTGTGCCAATAAGTTATATCTCAATACCAAAAAAAACTAAATATATTGTATTTAGACCAACTTATAAATTTGCAAACATAAACATAAATGATCATGTTCTGAAAATCAATGGTCAATACGTTGCAAGAGTAGGTGCAGTACAACCCGAAGAAGCTTACAAGTTTCTTGGTATATTTATTGACGAGCACCTATCATGGAAACCACATGCCATGTACATCAACACTAAACTCTCTCGCGCTCTATTCGCTATCAAACAAGTCAAAAACATACTCCCCCAATCAGCCTTGCGTACTCTTTACTTCACTATGGTGCACCCATACATAACATACGGCGTCCTGGCATGGGGTAATGCACGGGACTCTGTACTAAAAAAAAAAAACGGAACTTCTCCAAAAACGCGCCATACGTTACATAAATAAATCCTCCTATAACAGTCACACAGATCCCCTGTTCAGGCGTTGTGGTATACTGAAACTGAAACACTTATACGAATATCACTTGGCCGTATTTATGTACCAACTTAATAACCATCAATTGCCTGTATCGTTTAACGACTGTTTTTATCGAAACTATGAAATAAAATGCCAATATGAAATGCGAAATTACAAACTGTTATATGTACCACCCTCTAAAACACATTTTGCAGACAGACTACCCTTGCGTAGTTTTCCCCGATTATGGAACAAATGGTGTTCCAATGCAGAACTATGTTTTCCATCTCACAGTTTAAAAATAGCGTCCGAAACAGCATGTTGTCTACCTACTTGAATATTGTACAGTGCAACAATGTTAAGTGTGCGGATTGTAGTCTGTAATGTTCAACCCTCTGATTTGTTACACGAGTTACTCGCATATATATTGAACTTACTTAATATTGTATTATGTTTTGTGTCATGCACGTGACCGTATACTATCATATATATATTCACACATATACATGTATAACTGAAATGTATGCAAAATGTATGCAAATTGTTTATTTTCATCTTCTACAATATGTTTATATACCTGTTAATGTAGCTTATATTTGTGCTTATGTGCGCCGTAATGAAATGTCAGTCACCCCGGTCTGGTAGCATGTGGATATTTGTTGCCGGCCCCCTGCTCCCGCCCCCGTTCAGTAGTTGTGGTCACCAGCATAGTTGTCGTAAAACTGTTTTGTGCAGGGACTACTTAGGGACAATGGGAAGACAGCCCCTGGCTACATTGTCCCTACTTGCAGCACTGGATTTGTTTATTTGTTTTTTTAATCAGCATCGATGAGTTGCTGTTGCTGCAAGTGAATAAATTCTATTCTATTCTATTCTACGCACGCCGACAAATATAATTCATCTTTTTCACATTCCTGAAATTCTCAGCTCACAGTCAAGTTGTGCTTATAAGCAAATACTTACAGAAATGACCCGCCATCAGCCGATGTGTCTGCACTCGCGTTTCAATGACAGCAATATTTTAATATATATATAGCATTGACGCCATTCAAAATGCTGCCAGTTCAGTAATGTCATTTTGGTACGGACAAAATGACCAACGTTTGTTGATGTTGCAAGTTAAGTCACTCCAAGCAAAGCCTTACAATTTGCATGGTACATTAAATATGTTGCTGGATTTCAGTTTCGCAAAAGATTTGGAAGAGTTGCAACACCCCGTCGCAATATTTTGCTGTTCGGTCGTCAAATATACGCCAATGAGTTTATTGCTTATTTATGCCCATTTGGACGCGATGGTAATGCTGGTTTACCACAATCGTACGATTCAGGGTTCGTGTTGGGCTTGTGTAATTCTACTCCGTGGATCTGACCCTTAACAGCAAATGTTTCCTCTCTTGTCAATAAAACACATTGATTCAGAAACCCATATAATGGGTCAAGCGGTGTGGATGGATTGTTCCTTACTAGCACCCAGCTCTTTATTATATCGCAAGTGTCCGTCGACCCGTGCTGGGTGGTGGTAGATGCTGGCTAAAAAAACCAGCTTAGCGATGGGTTGTCGAACACGGGATAGCTAAACGGCGCCAACATATTATTGCGATCGATTAAGACATATATGTGTCACCATGAACAACTGTTGCGTGCTCCTGATGTCGTTAAGTTTTACTAGTACAATAGAATGCCCACTTTATACAATCCCCAATATGACCGATCCCGACGAAACCTCAGCTACCGGACGATCTCTATGCATTTTGGTCATAAGGTTAAGCATTCAATGGCTTCTGTAAATTGACATCCGCTAAATGCATCGAATGCATTATGAATCACCATCCATCAAAACTGTCAGATTTTGTCGTTATGGTAAGCCTGGTCAGACAGAGATAAGGTGAACTCTGACAAACCGAATCAGCCAATTACAACGGAACGGAACGAGCATGGGCGGTCCTTGAATGCATTCATTGAGTAGTTAACCTATGACGCAAATAGACTCAGGGAACATCAGGGTCAGGAGTTGAAAACACCAATAACGTACATATAACCACTGGAGCAACAAAATAACTAAACGAAACGTGTTAATTCATGAAGTTTATTTGCTGGCAAGTAACGCTGATACACGTCAAACACAATGCAAACCAAACAGAATGATGAATCTTGTCCAAGAAAAGACCCACGGACGAACGTCTCTCCGCTTATAAGTTCCATGTGATGCTCTGATATTATTGCAAATGCATATAGGTTAATTTCAAGCAAAAATTGGGTTGCAAAACAAAAATTACAGTGAATCTACTCCGGATATTTGCTAGAGGAAAATGAATGGGCTGAAATGCTCACAGGGAACTGACGAAGATATTTATGGGTCACAAAATACATATGCTATTTTGCGTGAGCAGAGGGCTGCAAAGTTAACTAACGGCAAAAATCGCTATACTTATATAGCTTAAATCGAGACAGTCTGTTGCTGATCATGCGGTAAATTGTATGCTGTACATCACAATAATCTACGAGTGAGAGAGCACTTGTATGAGGGAATAATCTAAATGATGAATCTCAGCTTTCCAATTCCACGAGTGACCTCCAACTCACGTATCACCTGCCACATTTTCCCTCTATTCATCCATACCCCACATCATATCGCCCCATGCCCGTCTCCATCCCATATTTCACCATACAACACACAATTAGTATTAAAGTTTTCCAGCATTTTGAGCCCCTGCACAGCCGTTCATAGAGCTAAGTTTGTCGTATTGAACATATGAATTTTCCAGGAAGACGCTTTATTTAGGCATAAATGCAACATGGCACGTAAGCGCTGCCATGCTGTCGGCGACGAAAATTCGTACAAGAAGCTATACAAAGCCCTACCTAATAAGAAGAAAAGCAAAATGATATACGAATCTGATCTAAAAAAGCGTTAGTACATAAAATATTGTTTGACATTAATTAGGATACATTTACATATATATATATATATATATATATATATATATATATATATATATATATATATATATATATATATATATATATATATATATGTATATATATATATATATATATATATATATATATATATATATATATATATGTATACATATACATATATATATATTTAGTTATATATATATATGCAAATATATATATATATAAATATACATATATATGTATATATAAATATATATACATATGTACATATATATATATATATACAAGTATATATATATATTTATATTCAAATAAGTAAACATGCACATTTATATATGTTTATATCTCTTTATATATATGCATATATATTTACATATATTTATAAATATTTCAACATGTATATATAAGCACATATATGTATATGATTATATATATATATATATATATATATATATATATATATATATATATATGTATATATATAAATATATATATTAGATATATATATATATATAGATATATATATATATATATATATATATATATATATATATATATATATATATATATATATATAATATATATATATATATATATATATATATATATATATATATATATCATGTTATATATGACGGTATATGCTGATTAACGCAGTAAGCAAACGTTCAGGCCGTTAAATTAATGTGGATCCCTTAAGCGAGATCGTTCCTTATTATGCAGGGCTCTAGGACATACTCCATATAGTCGTTGTTTCGAACCCAAAACAGAGCAAATTCGTTTATATTTAACAACCAAAAACAGGAATGCGCACTTGACCAGGAGATTATAGCCGCACCGATTCCCCATTGTCCAGTTCTGCTGCCTGTTATAAATTGCTAATGCATGTGTTCCACGGTGTGTCTTTTCATCAAGTGAAATATACTGAGTGTTTCATCATCGCACCAGCCCTACTGGTTTTTACATGGCGAATACAGTACTCCTCTCTCGTTTCATCTTGAACCCTCATTATTGCCACTGTAAACGAGAATTCATTGTTTGATGAATGCTACATTAACAATCTGCAAATGTACATATCAATATTTTGTTTCTTTTGATTGAATATTAAGCTGCATTGATGAGCAGCATAATATCTGCGATGACCACATAACATGTGTTGTTGATAATATCCGTGACAAGCTTAATATATTTATGGCTATAACTATAAAGTGTAACCATGTGTTCAGCTGTACAGCAGCCATCGTGCCCTCTGTGAGAGCCAAGCTTATCCATTAAACCCGCGTGTCAAACAAACAGCTCGGGTATTCAGAGTGAGTGAACGCGGATTAGATCGCATCTACAGTTGATTTCATCTCGGCGACAGCGCTCTCTCGAAACGGAAAAACATCAATTTAAGGCTCAACCATATGCACAGATCGTTCCCACTTTTTGAGACTGTTGGTTTTACTGGAATTTGTAGTTTCGAGAAAACCTCAAGCCCTTAGTAACCCTTCCATGGATATCATTGTATGTATTCCGCAAAATACATTGATATATTTAAGATGAATACTAAATCAGTCAGTTTTGCTCTGTCCATTGCAGGTAATATAATGTAGGTGTTGACAGGTGTACAATACATCAATGACGTGTTCTTCTTGATCTATCTAGTTGATGTGTCTGTCTCGTTATCGTCAGTTAGACATGTACTTGAGTGTTTGTATAGCGGCGATCACAACTAGTCAAATCTAACTAGCACATATTTTTCCCAGTGTACATTCACTGTGCGACTGTTAAACAGACCAAGAGTTAGAAGGCATCCATCAGGAGCGTCCGACATATGTTGCGAGCTAGATGACATATATAGGATAAGAGAATAATCATAAACGAAACCACACCACGTAACCACTGCAACACTTTGTTTACGATGCTAAAGCTTCTTTCGTTGCCGTTATGATCAATCCATTTGTTCAATATACCGCTGATTGCAACATTATTAAGGATACATCGCCCGTATTTCTTCATCATGCAGTCCAAAACGTCATCGTTACCATTCCTTTTTAATGGAGTGGTGGGAGGGGATTATCGCTGCAGTAAAACACGACAGCAGGCATAACACATGCTCATTTACAAAATTACCATTTATTTACGAGATTAGTAATATATTTGTTGTTTTTATTATTTTTCAATGCAAAATATATAATTATATAAATAAATAAACAATCGTATATGGATACGAATAACACATATATAACTTCTGTTATCAATATATAAGTACAGTTATTTAATCAAATAAATAACCCTTTGAAATTAGTTAATGATAACAAGTTATGAAACAGCATGTATAATTGTTATTTATTTTGCTTTATTAATTTTAAATTGGCGAATGTAAACCAAATTAATAGTTTCTTATCATAATGTAATCATAAATTTGAATAGTAATATCGTTAAATACGTGACACATTAATCCATCTTAGGTACTATTTCATGGATAATCATTTACCTTAAAGGGGATGGAGATGTCATGTGTGACAATATGACTACTTGTGCGACTGCACTGTAAGGGCCTCAATACCACCTCGTAACGTTACTGGCTCCTTACACCCGAGTCTTCGTTGGAGGTCATGCGGGTCAGAGGGACAGTTTTGAATTCGCCTTTGGGCAGGAACCATCTCTCGCAAACACCCCAGCCTTCCAATGATCCGTGAATCCGTCACCATAGTCTGCCTGTAGTGCATACCTAGCTAATGTAACTCAGTGGGATGTCAGATATGTGACATATACTGGTTAAAACTTGGTATGCAGAAACAGCCTCACCCATGTTATATTTCCTGAACTATATAATGTATAATGATCAAAGCTCTATTTACTTTCTGTTTCAATTTCCGAGGCAAGTACAATTTGCATGACAACAATCCGCCTTAACCCTTAGTCGTGGAAACCTAAAGTTCTCTGACGTTTGTTCACTGTAAGGCGTTGAGGTTTCTGAAACTGTCGGCATTACTGCCGTCCCATCCAAAATGAGTTGTGGTTGCTAAGGGAAGACAGTGAGTTATCTTCTTCAATCGCTATTAGCCTCGGCACAGTACGGTGTCAAGTGACGACAAATCGACTGCTCCTATTTTTCATTTGATAATAAAAGGTACCACATAGTTGGGCGAAAGTTACTATTCAGTTTGTGGCTTAGCCCGCAACCTTAGCCAAAGTGTGCACAGCATTAGTGAGTTATTCATAGGGCACACAGGATGATTTGTACACCCCATTTACGCGGTTCTTGATTTTGGAGGAGGGGCCGTTCATCGATGAGCCTATATGAATTACTGAAAGTTAAGTTTACGATAAAACCTTCCGCACAAAATAAAAAACGACATTATTTAGTTACTGTGTTAGACGTAGTAATGAAGACACAACACGATCCATGATTGCCATACATGGGGCTGGAACACCATTTATTTACAAAACCTGCTTTTGTCAGAGAAATGAAAGGGTGGTATACTAACGTTTTGCAAGTTATCCAGTCTGACGATGAACTGAGAGACCCAAAATGAGAATTTTCAGCGACCAGTTCAAGTGATGTGTTTAGAGACATCCCCATGCCAGATACAACTCGCCTAACGAGTATCAGCTGTCTTCGATTTCTGTGATAATGCCATCGTACCCCCATGCAATATTTTATTTATAATGTACTTGAATGAACTCACCAATGAAATTGTTTTAAACATTATTAACATTTATGTTATGTTCATACCTGAAAACAACCTGTTTTGATAGCTGCATATGGTTTGAGGATAGTAAACACCGATCGGGCAGCCTAATCGTCGGTATGTTTTTCTGCAATTATGGATTGTGTAACATGTTCGCTAAGACAACTGCGCACCTTTCGAGACAAATATAATATAATCTCTCTTTGTAATGTTGTCGTTCGTGTTTAACCATGATTTAACCATGATTGGTGTGTTTCGAGTATTCTTAGATGATAGGATAGAAGAAGAAATCCATTTACTCCACCGCAAAAGACTTTTTAACAAACGGATGTGTAATGACGTCAGCGAGGAAGAGTATCGCTTACGCTTTCAATATTCAGCATGAATGTTGGTCAGGCAGCAACTCATGTGCTCATCCCAGCTCTGCATTACGCTTCTATGTGGTCTATAGGCTTAAATAAATTCCGGTTGCTGCTTTGTGTGTCTGATGTATGACGACATTACTGCTCCTGTTGAGCTAAGCCGCTCTCTTACAGACACTAGTCAATAACCATGCGTCCAGGCATCGCCAATCATCAACATTGGGTCATAAGTGATGCTTGGTCATATACGTTTATACAGGTGGTTCTTGACATAAGAAATGTTGTACATTCTATTTCCATGTGTGCTGTGATGGCGTGATGAGCGGATCAGGCATAAAATGCCTCCCCTGTGGCGGTCGTCGTCGGCTGCTGAAGCATGATTGTTTGTTTACCTGACAATGAAGGCGCCCATATAGGAAGATACGTGGTACTCACAGACTAGGAGGGTTGGGTGGACCGATATGCGGTGATCACAACAGGTAATTTTGTTCCGAGCGCGGAGTCGTTGGATCTTTTCGTACCGAGTGACTCAGGACCTGCTTAGCTTGCGCGTCGCTTATTGTCCGAGAACTTTAAAGGGTTGCTTTGATGGCTGCATGTTATACAATATGATTCAAAATATGAGGTGAATTAAGTTAATTACGGATACTATTCAATCACTTTACTCTTGTTCGACCGACTCTTCATACCCTAAATGCCTAACTAGGTTTTTTCTCTCGATATCAAAACAATATTTGCGCAACAACTATGCCTTGATGTGGCACTCACGTCACGCAACTGTGCGCTTTCTAGGAGAAAATCATTTCAAACTGATGTTGATCACTGAAAGCGGCAGCAATTCTTGTTGCATTTAAGTCAACTGAGCATAAACAGATAGAATGTGTGTGGTAATTGTGGAGTTTGGCTCACTATCCATTGCGTCTCCTTCTTAAACATATGAAACTAATGATCATCTCAAGCATCAATTTAACAGTTTAATAGCGTCACAATGGTAAAGTAAGCAATCATGTAGTCGCTATTGTGCTATCAGCGACCCCTGCAAAGCTGCTTACATCCCTCCAGAAAAGAGGCTGGGCAACTGAAAGGGGTCAACTTCCCTATTAGAGATTTGTTAAAATCTTTTCTAAATTGCTTTCAAGGGAAATTATTCAAATAGTAAATAGTACAGTTTAGGCTGTCCCTAACAGAAACAATTCACCATATGTTTACTATAACCAGCAAAATTACTATTTAATGCTTATTTTTGGATACATTCAGCCAATATTTCTCATTGTTCACAGGTTTACAATGATTAATTACGGATGGAACACCTATAACAATTATTGAAGTTATGTCGACAATATTGATGACCGTCAATATCAGCTAGTGGTGTGTATTTTCGTCGGTTCGTCTGGTGAGTAGAGAAGGGACTATATTCCGGTCGAGGAATATTGGGGACTGTCAGTGATTACCACTTCGACTCAGAAAATGAAGTCTGCAGATGGCTAGGCCCCAGGTTAGAGAAACATTGTTATCTCCAGGTCATGTACATTCGATGCATTGCGAATTCATAAGAATGTGTACTAGGCCATTTTGCTGGTGTTCCTACTCACCCAACGGCATTGGAAAGGATTATGTATGAGTCCAAATATAACAGCAAATAGCGCGATTAAATTGCATAAAAATAACTGGGCCATCATACAACACTTGCACAGGGACAAATTTATTCCAATAGCATATATTTTATACATACATTGAGTAAATATCATGGCATAAAGCATCTTCATTGAAACTTGGTCTGACCAGGTTGACCCCGTCGGAGGGAGACTAACCGGATCACCAAATATATAAATTCAACCGTTTTAAAATCCAATTCCTGACCAGCAATTAAAATAATACATCAAACTTTTATTTTATCCATTTTTAAGCTATGACCTCTTTGGCATCGGGCTAAATTGTAATGAATAAATGCAATTATCAAAGAGCAAAAATGCCATTAGATCAATACACAACGCAAAATGTTAAAAACGTCTTACATGCATGAAGTCGGAGACATACATTCTATTCACCTTATTACATACAGAAGCTTAAACACGCATATTTTCATCGGCTTTCAAAGAACTGTCACTAGCCAAACTCACTAGCGTTTTCATCAATCCCGATTTCACACATGCATATACCTCAAAACCAGGCTCCTATATACCCAAATATGGCTAAGGCAGGCATCATTTTATTGAATTCTCTTTCATTTTATATTAATGGTGATACTCGTCGTGTGTGAAGAGGACATGCCCGGTTTCCGACTGAGAGCGGCTGTGGCTGAGGCCATATCCCTGGTCCATCAACTACTAGTATTGATTTATGTTGCATTATTATCATATTGAAGGGCACTACGGTAAAAGTCAAAACCAGTCAAGTCACAGTTTTCCCGCCTGGGAGGCGAATAAAGCATGACTTTGAAGGAGAATTGAGGCGTGCAATGGAAAGTACTGAATCGTGTAAAGGCTTCTATAATACTGCAGTACAGTTAATTGCACACCACCCCCACATCTTCAGAGTGGTTGCAATCTTCGACGCCCCATCCAGGATGACGACAGTCGAGCAAACTTGCTTCGTTCCCCACACATCCAACATTATCCAACAAAATTCGCCCCGTACCTCGACCAAACGCTGCCCTGGAGCGCGCAACCCCAGACCTAGACACATATCAACATAGGAAGCATACAGTGTCATAGCGTTAGTTACCATTGCGATCACAGTAGCGTGGGGCGCATGGTTACGCAACCACAGCTACGGGGCAAGGTTTGGCAAGGGAATGTTTTATACAAAACGAGAAGGATTTGGAAACAACCAATTTTACAAACTGTGCAGTTAATTCATATTACATGATCCCACAACGCAAAGGCTTTCCATTACCCACTTCAAATATTTAAAAAATATCAATATAAAGAACTGCCAAATGAATTATATACACAACGAATTTAGCTCATGCGGAATCTTTTCCCAAGTCTTCAGGAAGATACGACAACCAGAAATAAATTCATAGTATATATTTCACTCTAATTGGTCCGCAATGCTTTGTATTTGAGTGATCGATTAAGAGATAACGATACAAAATGGTGTCTTTACCTGAAACCGAGACTTCTGCAGACCACGTTAGCATCTGCTGAGCCGAATAAGTCATCACAGACAGTCCCCCATTCACCGTTATGATAAACCTCCACTCGCCCAGCACGTGATCCGGCTCCACCAACCAGACGAACTGACGGAAATGAAAGGTTCTCGACTCTCTGTTCCACATTATTTAACCTCTCTGATAACGGTCCTCTCTGATAACGGTCTCATGGTTTATAACGGTCCAACTTGATCGACTGCTGTGTGAAAGGTTTCCGACAAGCTGTTCCACATTGTCTAACCCTGTCTGATAACGGTCTAACGGTCTTCCGACACTTGATCTGATAACGGTCTAACTTGCATCCATACTATGTTCTCCGAAAGGTTTTGTCTAGCCTCTCTGATAACGGTCCAACTTTGTCATCCATACTATGTGAAAGGTCTGTCAAAAGGTTTCCTGATAACGGTCTAACCTGTGATAACGGTCTCACTTTGTTTACAATACTGGTGAAAGGTTTCCGACAAGCTGTTCCACATTGTCTAGCCTCTCTGATAACGGTCTCACGTGTTTGATGAACATCCCGACAAGCTGTTCTCTAGTCGATAACGGTCTCACGACAAATGCTGTGTGTTTCCGAAAGGTCATAGTCTAGCCTCTCTGATAAAGTCACGTGATCAACCATGCTGTGTGAAAGGTTTCTGACAAGCTGATCCACATTGTCTAACCTGTCTGATAACGGTCTCACTTTGTTTACAATGCTGTTGAAAGGTTTCCGACAATCTGTTCCACATTGTCTAGCCTCTCTGATAACGGTCTCACTTGATCAACCATGCTGTGTGAAAGGTTTCCGACAAGCTGTTCCACATTGTCTAACCTGTCTGATAACGGTCTCACTTTGTTTACAATGCTGTGTGAAAGGTTTCCGACAAGCTGTTCCACATTGTCTAGCCTCTCTGATAACGGTCTCTCTTGATCAATGCTGTCAAGCTGATCACATTGTTTATCATAACGGTCTCACTTGACAATGCTGGTTGAAAGTGTGAAAGGTTTCCGACAAGCTGTCCCACATTGTCTAACCTGTCTGATAACGGTCTCACTTGATTATACCATGCTGTGTTTCCGAAAGGTTTTTGACAAGCTGTTCCACATTGTCTAGCCTCTCTGATAACGGTCTCACGTGATCAACCATGCTGTGTGAAAGGTTTCCGACAAGCTGATCCACATTGTCTAACCTGTCTGATAACGGTCTCACTTTGTTTACAATGCTGGTTGAAAGGTTTCCGACAAGCTGTTCCACATTGTCTAGCCTGCCTGATAAAGGTCTCACGTGATCAACCATGCTGTGTGAAAGGTTTCCGACAAGTCTGTTCCACATTGTCTAGCCTCTCTGATAACGGTCTCACGTGATCAACCAGGCTGTGTGAAAGGTTTCCGACAAAATGATCCATATTGTTTAACCTGTCTGATAACGGTCTCACTTTGTTTACAATGCTGGTTGAAAGGTCTCCGACAAGCTGTTCCATATTGTCAAGCCTGTCCAACAAGGGTGTGATGCGCGCTTCGAGGCTGTCCACTAATGGTCTTGCATTTGTTATAACACTCTTAGTATGATATCCAACGAGCTGCTCCGGACTGTCCTGTCTCTGAGACAGAGGTCTCACGGTCTCATGCTCACTGTTGTTCTGTCGGTCTGAATGTACTTCAGTTGTACCAACCACACGTGCAATGCTGTCAAATAACGGTGTTATTTCAGCTTCTAGTCCACCCATGCGTCTTGTTAGATATGTCACATCATCAGCCAGCAGCTCCACTCTGTTCAATATAGTCTCGATTTTGGTGTCTTGCTCCATTAATTGTTGATTCATGTGCTGACTGTATCTCACGAGCAAGTGTTCAATGTCTCTGTCCTGTGCTATTCCCGTCGTGGGCTGACCACTGATGTCCACCACCAACAAGACCAAAAGGACCAAAAGGCTTCTCACAAAACGTAACGCCATTGCAGAGTGCGCAATATAACCAGTTAATGGAGCAACGCGGATCCGTGCGGGTGTGGCAGTGTATCCACGTCTGACAGTTAGATCCTATAAGCAGAATGGAATCTGAGACAGTCTTGTATAAGATACAGACGGAATTGACGATGGGGTCACAGTCAGTAATGTGGCATCCATGAACCACAGCTAAGTAGACAAATTCTCTAATGCATTTTTACACTTACTACCTAGCAATACAGGATATCTCAGTTATTGATAGGACAATTATGCATGTGGAACAAATAAATAAAAACAGGTAATATTTCCAACGAATCGCTTAGAAAGTCACCCCGGCTGTCACAACCTCGCGGTATCCTGGTCAAATGATTGATTGCATTGTGCCACAGACAAGTCAGCATCATAACACGATACGGATGTGTTGGAAGATAATGTGATATCCGATCCAGTGTGGTGTTCGATGTATGACGTAATGAAGTGCCCTGCGCCTTGATACATCCCAATCGTAAACATATACATTTTTTTCTGCTGAGTAGTATAGTAAATGGCGGCTCTGGGACACTTTGCTCCTGGAAGCTACTATTTAACTTTTTAGCCTCTACAGGTATCAAAGTCTCAACATTGAGACTGCACAACTGGGACACTTTGCTCATCTGACCCCTGGAAGCTACAAATGAACTTTTTTAACCTCTTCATGTATCAATAAAGTGCACGTCTGGGATACCAGAGGACACTTTGCTCACTCAGCACGACTTTCGCAGCTACAGAATAGCACACCAACATGCCACCACCACAAGCGTGGGGGTGCATCACATAATGCTGTCATTAATGAGCTCAAAGCCGGGCTGTTTGAAGCCCTCAGACGTGCCCAGGATTAGGATACTCTAGGCCTCGCCTGCCTCAGAGCCCTGCTCTAGGTGTCGAACAGCGCCCATTTGCTTCTGAATGGATTGTAGGCTGCTGGAGTGGGCAAACCTGGCTTTTCAGCCTTTTCCCAGTCATCAACCTTGTCGAAAACGGCCATGGTGATACACACCGCAAACTTTAATGAGTGTACCCGTTTTTAAAACGTTTGATGTACAGGTAGTCGGACACCTACATTCTTATCAACTTATAATATATTTCAAAGCTACAAGGTTGTGTCCACCCTCAACAATGCTCCCTAAAACTGTTCATTAACCAAACTCTTCAGCATTATCATAAAATACCTCACAACGCTGTACCGAAGTAGCAGCGAACAACTGTAGATCTTAAAAACAAGAGTTAAAGTAATACCGTAGGTTTATGCATTAAGCGTTTATTTTAACAAAATGGAGGGGCGATGCGGATAAAGACAACATCAGTTATGGCACACTTTTTCCGCCATTTAGGGAGATACTTTGAGGTGCGTAGTATATTGCACACAACCACCGCGTTTTAGAGTGGATGCAGTTTTCGAGGCCCAATCTGCGATGACGACCCTCAAGCAGCATTGCTCCAATGGGCACCATCCAACCAAGTCGTCCCTGTACATGGACCAAACGCGGCGTTGATGCACAGCAGACCTAGACACACATTAAGATAGGAACCATATAATGGTATTGCAAACGTAATAATTGAGATCACTGCAGTAATAGCTGATGGCAACTCAACTACATATGTGGGGCAGGGTGTGGCCCCGTACGATATTCGATGGAACTAATTTTGTTCAAACTAAGTATTGTACCGCAGGACCTTCAAATATTGTACTTTATCTAGGACCTTTGCTGTTGAATAACGATTGTATCAATGTACCATAGAACGGAGTGCTTGTTAGGGGCAAAATACGCCCTGGGACCAACTGGGGCAATGCATAAATTTACTTAACGAAAATGTATGCGCTCACGCAAAGGTATGATAACACAGGAACGACTTAGATCATGCACATGGGAGCATTACAATATTACATGACTTGTATTTCCCTCTTTTAGCACAATATTACCGAAGAGATGTCAGTTGCATGAAAATATACAAGATATCGAGGTTCAACGAAAAGGGCTAGGAAGAATTATCAACTCAACTCGGTGATAATGCTTCATATTGGAGGAAATATCTATGGGGGTTTACAGCAAAAATTAGAGTTTCATTCTTTAGGCAATGCAAACTCATTGCGAAAATATATGGCGCACGCCTGTACACGAGGGGGGGGGGTCTCTGATTGGCTAACAAAATTGTACAGACAACTCAAGCGCTTATTCGGCTTAGTTGTGATCTGGGACGGACTTGGTTCTAAACACATTGTACCAATAAGTAGGCCATTCATCTTCATGCGTCTGGGACAAGATCCTGCGTAATACCTGCTATCTGAAATGTTGGCAATGATACTAACTGATTTCGTCAAATCTGTGATACGTGGTTGTGGTCACCGTTCGAGCTTCAGGTTAATATCCCTAAATCATGAAAATTAAACGAACGATTGAAATATAGAGGAGTTAGGTGGCAACGGGTATATTTTGAGTGCTAGACACTAATGCCAATGATTTCTTAGTTATTTATCTGGTCATATTCAAAGGTATAATCTTACTTATGCTCTTACCACTGGGGTTCTTGTCGGATATGCTATTGAACCTAAGGTTGTGGCAACCAAATGGTTTTGCGTAAAGGGAGGGTTCTTGCAGCATTCCATGTAGAACCCATCAGGTTGATTAACAGTGACTATTGTGACGAGAAGGGTTCTTGTTGGTATTGCTAGCCTACCCGTCATAACCTAGATGATGCTCCGTGAATATAGTTTCGCTTTCTATATTCATGAATGTTAACATCCGGTTATGTTTGATGCGCATTTGGATGTCTGTGAACAGACCGAAGCCAAATCAAGTCACACCGGATTGGTTTCTCTTTCCACAGATTATCAAATAGTGCAGCCTGTTTTGCCTGTGTCTTTATTTTAAATTGTAATTCCATGTTTGACTGTCTCAGGTGAGATGGTCTGTTTTTATATGATTATGTATTTAGCCATAAGTTCTGTAACTATTACCTCATAGCTTTAGGTTTGTATTTGAATATTGACATTGTAAAAAAATAGTGCGGATAGCGTCCTTTTAGAGTTTTTGCAAGGAGTTCCATTTTAGTCTCGGACCGTAGAAGACGTGTCTGAATTGTGTCGTGAAACTTTGACTGATTGCTTCGTCACTAGAAAGGTGAGCCTGTGTTGTGATCAGGTGGTGGAAACAGCCCCCAACAGGGGAAATATTTGTCAGTGAATTATATAACTTTCAAATATTAGATTTACTATAGTTGCATGCAGTTGGGATTCACTCCCAACGGTTAGTTCTTAGGATTTATAGTGTGAGGGACCATTTTGGGTACTTTGAACATTTACATGTGTTGCGCTGGGTTGGAGGCGAACAGCCACCCCCAGCATTGGTATTTGTTCTCCTCAGTACTTGTTATTATTGTGTCGGGTTGGAGGCTAATAGCATCCCCCATTATTGGTACCCATATGTTTGTGTTTAATGTGAGAGCATTGGCGCTGCTCTTAATTAAGCTAATTGCTTCTCTAGTTAAATATAAACGTCAACATGCCACAAGCTGACGGACATTGCCCATGTAAAACCGTACTTAATTCTATTTAACTTTACCCAAATAATGGCATGATTTTAACTATATATTCTCTCTCAAAACTGTAGTTTGTTCTTCTTCTGGCTGACTTGGTTATCATAACGGTCCACCCCCTGGGTTATTATACTATAGCGAATCGATCACACAGAGCCTAACTGCTTAAGATAATACTGTATACTACTCACATACGACGTTTCTGTTCGAGCAGATGGGAATGGCGAGGCATTTGATGTTTGAATTGAAATACCGAAAGAGCGCTTTATAAAACGATGATGTCACCGAAAAGCCCGTTAAGACTGCATTAAAAGGAGTGTATATATCTACTTAGCTGTAAGGTGGTAACGAAGTGCTTCTAACATGTGTAAACATGGGCACACCCACACCCCTAATCATACGCAATGCTCTGATTGACTTTTTCACTTTTAACCTCTTTCCCTCAGCATTATATTCGTCAATGAATCGATTGAATTCGATGCTGGTAGTGGATTGATGATGTTTGAAATAGTACTGGCTTGGCAGAAGGGTAGATTATTTATTGAAAAAGGTTTCCCCTAGTTAAACAAGTTAAATTGTCAGTTACGGGGCGTGCCTGTGGGCTTTTGGTTTTTTGCATGATTTGACATTAGATACTCGCAACGTTGGGGCCAAAAAGGAAGGTCCAAGATGTCATTCAAGATCAGCTGGAAGATAGGGCTTGGACCAGACCTGGACTGTAACTACAATACACGCGTAATTTGCATCAGCTTAATTTTCGCGAAAACAGCCTGTGCGCGCACTTGAATGCTCCGTTTCGTTCTTTTTGGTCCAAGATACTTCTTCGATGATCGATGTCTAGTCCCACTAGGACAACAGCATCTTCTGTTAAGCGGTACGTCTATCAAATGTCATAATCATTCCCTGCGATGGCATCGATATACAACATATTTGTCCCAGCTTCTTCGTGAGATGTACCTAAGGTATGAGCGAAAATGAGACTCTGAAATCATCTTAATTCTGTTCCGTGCCAGAAGAAGATTAAAGAGAAGAGAGGGGCTGATGCTGCTGCCAACGTAATACGAGCATTCAGTGATGAAGGGATAGAGGAACGCACCAAAATAGTGTTAATACTGTTCAATGTTTCTATAGGCTGAATGTTCTTACATTTTGTATTTCTTGTAATAACCAGCCATAAATGAATTGAACGCAGATCAGTTGTTCATTGAAAGATTTGCTGTTGCCCTCTACTATCACAGTATTCCTGAACAGACAGGTTGTCAATTGTTTGAAAATATACAGGATATCCAATGAAAAGGGCTACTAATAATTGTAAACTCAGCACTGCTGAAATGCGGCTCATACGAGGAAATATATCAGGGGTTGGCAGCCAGGGGTTCAATTTGCCCGCAGACCCAGCTCGAACTTCACAGTATCCTGGTCGCTTGACAAGTTCTATTGTCCCCTGATCCAGCTCCAACTTCAGAGTATGCTGTTCGCTTGACAAGTACTATGGTACCGCTGATCCAGCTCAAACTTTAGAGTATCCTGGTCGCTTGACAAGTTCTACTGTCAAGCTGATACAGGTCCAACTTCAGAGTATCCTGGTCGCTTGACAGGTTCTATTCGCCCGCTGATCAAGCTCCAACTTCAGAGTATCTTAGTCGCTTGACAAGTTCTACTGTCCTGCTTATCCAGCTCCAACTTCTGAGTATCCTGGTCGCTTGACACGTCTACTGTCCCGCTTATCCAGCTCAAACTTCACAGCATCCTGGTCGCTTGACAAGTTATATTGTCCCGCTGATCAGACTGTGTGTCATAGCACGATGTGAATGTGTTGGGAAACAAGATGTATGATGAAGTGAAATGTACTGCGCCTTGATACATCCCAGTCGTAAACATAAATGTATTTGGAGATCAATATCTTTGTCGATAGAATGGTCAAATCGATATTATGACTAAAACGATTATCAGCCACAAATGCTTATTCAGTGGTTTTTTTGCAGTTAATAGCATTTGAAATAGCCAATAAAGAGTCTATCTTCATTAATTTTCAAAATGAACATCAAGTTCTTCTCCTTCATTATGCAGCCGTGATATAAAGCACTAAAACGCATCGATAGCACGGTACGCGCATTTATCTTGCAGAAAAAAAATGCATTATGCTCAAGCTGGTTTTTCAGCTTGGATGCATTTCACAAGGTACAAAAAGTAGATAAAGGATGCGTTCTACAGAATTCCAAATGGGTGAAAATTGCAATGTTACTTACCAAAGAATCGTAGTCAGTTACATGTGGCCATGCACCACATAGTATGAAAACCTTAAATATCAATGCTTGATTAACTTTATCCCAACGAAAAGAGAGGTATCTGTCTAGAAGGTAGGGGGCTGGATGGGTTGACATGTCTTATCAGAAAACGGCCTGGTTATGCAGTAGAGGGCGGCCTGGTTAACAAGTAGATGACGGAATGGTTGTCAACAGATTGCGGCCTGGTTAACGACAGAAGACAGCCTGGTTAACAACAGATGGTGGACTGGTTACAGCAGCCTGGTTAACAACAGATGGTGGACTGGTTAACAGCAGAGGGCGGACTGGTTGAATTTTATCAGAGAACTGTCTGGTAATCCAGCAAAGGGCGGCCTGGATAGCCAACAGGTGGCGGCTGGTTAACAGCTGATGGCGGTCTGGTTATGTAGCAGGTGGAAGCCTGTTGGCGGACCGGTTAGCCAGATGGCGGCATGTTTAATAGCACACGGCGGCTTGGTTTACCAGCAGATAGTGGCCTGGTTAACAGCGGATGGCGTTCTGGTTAGCCAACAGATACAGACCTGGTTCACAGCAGAGGGCGGCCTGGTTTACCTGCCAATGACGGTCTGGTTAACAGCAGAGGGCGGACTGGTTTACAAGCCAATGGTGGTCTGGTTAACAGTAGAGTGTGGCCTGGTTAACCACCGAAGGCGACTTGGTTTGCAAACAGATGGCGTCCTGTTTAACATCAAAGGGCGGCCTGCTTAGTAAGCCGATAGCGAGCTGGTTATCTAGCAGAGAACGGCCTGGTAAGCCGTTTTAAAAACCCAACCAAAAAAGCAGTTAAAAATGCTATATTGCACGTTTATCTATCAAAGAACAAAAAAGGCCCTCGGGGTAATACACATCGCAAACTATAATGAGCATACACATCCTCTTTTTGAAATTGAGGCAGATAAAGTATGAATTTTATATAACTTTAAGGTGCACAATGGAAAGTACCGAATCGCGTGATGTCTCGCAAAATACTGCAACAAAGTGTATTGCACACACCCACCGCGTTTTCAGAATGACTGCAGAATTCCATACCTCAACCACGACGACGACACTCTAACAGACTTGCTTCATTCCCTGTACATTGAATATCACCCAATCAAATTGTCCCTGTACTTTAACAAAACGCGACGTTGATGCGCACAACCCCAAATCTAGACACCAATTAAGATAAGCATGGGCGACCATTATGATCACTGCACCGTGTATGATTGCGGTTCCAAACACTCCTCCAGCAAGAGACCGGGTAACCACAAGAAATAATACAGAGGTCAAATTCCCTGTTAGTATTTAGTATAAATCTTTTGTTAATTGTATTTAAAGGAATCTCGGCGATTCGTAAATGCTATAGTTAGGGCTGTCCCCGGTAGAAACTATTCACCATATATTTACTATGAACGTATTTGGCTTATGGGACTCATTTCCGGAAACATGACTATTTGATGCATATTATGCGATATATTCAGCCAATATTTTTCGTCGTGCACACGCTAACAATAATTAATAACCGATTGAATGCCTTTAATAGTGATTGAATAATGTCGACAATATTGATAGTGGTGTGTATTGACGTCAGTTCGTCTAATTAGTAGAGCAGGGCCCTATTCCAGTAGAGGGAATGTGTATAATTCCGGAATATGGTGGACTGTCTGTGATTACCACTTCGACTCAGAAAATGAACTCTGCAGATGCCTAGGCCTTAGATTAGAGAAACATTGTTATCTCCAGGTCACTTACATTCGATGCATTGCGGATTCATTAGAATATGTACTGGGCCATTGTTTTGGTGTTCCTACCCGCCCGAAGTCATGAGAAAGGATTGTGTATGAGCTCAATTTTATGAGCAAATAGTGCGATTAAAATTGCATGAAACGCTCAAGGCCATCATACAATCCTTACTCAGGGAAAATCTATTTCAATAGCATATTTTGTATACATACACAGAGTACATCTCATGACATAATGCATCTACCTTGATACTTTGTCAGACCACGTTGACCGCATCAGAAAGATAATAACCGGATCACAAAATGTATTATCACTTTGTAAAACCAACCACGTTGACGAGCATACCAGCCCACCTTTAAAAAACGACTTGTATGCATGAAGTCGGAGACATATATTCTATTCAGCTGATTATATACACAAGCTTAAACACGGCACATTCTTATCAGCTTTTTCAAACTCGCTAGCGTTATCGTCAAACCCGATTTCACACATGCATACACCTCCAAACAAGGTACCTTTAGAACTAGATATAGCTAAGACACTCATCATATAATTGAGTACGCTGCAGTAGAACGCCAAACAATTCAAACCTAGGAACATTTGTATGAACAGTTATGAAGAGGTACAAACTTCTGAAAAATAACTGGCACCAATATATCGTGGAGAATAAAATAAAAACGTAATATTAAATAATATAAAACAACAGACAATTTACTTTTTCTTATAGTAATGGTGATACTTATCGTGTGTGTAGAGGATGTGCCCAGTGTTTCCGACTGAGATCGGCTGTGGCTGAAGCCATATCCCTGGTCCATTTACTACTGATACTGATTTATGGTGCATTATTATCATAATGAAGGGCACTACGGTAAAAGTCAAAACCAGTCAAGTCACACTTTTCCCGCCTAGGAAGCATGAAGTATGACTTTGATAGAGTATTGCGGCGCGCAATGGAAAGTACTGAATCGTGTGATGGCTTCTATAATACTGCAGTACAGTTAATTGCACACCACGCCCACGTCTTCAGAGTGGCTGCAATAGTGGACGCCCCATCCACGATGACGACAGTCGAGCAAACTTGCTTCATTCCCTGCACATCCAACATTATCCAACCAAATTGGCCCCGTACCTTGACCAAACGCTGCGTTAGGGCGCGCAACCCCAGACCTAGACACACATCAACATAGGGAGCATACAGTGTCATAGCATAAGTTACCATTGTGATCACAGTAGCGTGCAGCGCATGGTTACTCAACCACATCTATGGGGCAAGGTTTGGCAGGGAATGTTTTATACAAAATGAGGAGGATTTGAAACTACCAAGTTTACAACTGTGAAGTTTATACATGCTACATGATCCCACAATGCAAAGGCTTTCCATTTCACACTTCAAATATTAAATAAATATTTTATATAAAGAATTGCCAAATGAGTTATATACACATTGAAATTCAGCTCATGTGGAATCCTTTCCCATGTCCTCTGGTGGAAACGAGAACCAGAAATAAATTCATAGTATACATTTCACTCTAATGAGTCAGCATTGCATTGTATTTGAGTGATCGATTGAGAGATAACGATACAAAATGGTATCTTTACCTGAAACCAAGACTTCTGCAGACCACGTTGGCATCTGTTGTGCCGAAGTAGTCATCACAGACAGTCCCCCATTCACCGTTATGATCAACCTTCAACTCGCCCGGAACGGGGTCCGGCTCCACCAACCAGACGAACTTTCAGCCAGGCTGTTTGAAAGGTTCCGACAAATCTGTTCCACATTGTCCTGTCTGATAACTCTAACTTGATCAACCATGCTGTGTGAAAGGTTCCGACAAGATTCCACATCCGACAATCTCGCTGATCGGTCTCACTTGTCTAGCAATGCACTGTTAAAGGTTTCTGACAAGCTGTTCCATATTGTCAAGCCTGTCCAACAAGGGTGTAATGCGCGCTTCGAGGCTGTCCACTAATGGTCTTGCATTGGTTATAACACTCTTAGTATGATATCCAACAAGTTGCTCCGGACTGTCTTGTCTCTGAGACAGATGTCTCACGGTCTCATGCTCACTGATGTTCTGTCGGTCTGAATGTACTTCTGTTGTGCCAACCACACGTGCAATGCTGTCAAATAGCGGTGTTATTTCAGCTTCTAGTCCACCCATGCGTCTTGTTAGATATGTCACATCATCAGCCAGCAGCTCCACTCTGTTCAATAGAGCCTTGATTTTGTTGTCTTGCTCCATTAATTGTTGATTCATGTGCTGACTGTATCTCGCGAGCAAGTGTTCAATGTCTCTGTCCTGCGCTCTTCCCGTCGTGGGCTGACCACTGACGTCCACCGTTAACCAGGCCAAAAGGACCAAAAGGCTCCTCACAAGAACAAATGCCATTGCAGAGTGCGTAATATAACCATTTAATGGGTCCGCACGGGTGTGTCATTGTATCGAGGTCTGACAGTTAGATCCAATCAGCAAAATGACGATGGGGCACCAGTCACTAACGTGGCATCCATGAAACACAGCTAAGTAGCAAAATTTTTCATGTAATTTGCATGTGGAACAAATAAATACGAAACTGCATTTTGTCCAACGAATCATATAGAAAGTCGCGCTGGCTGTCACAACCTCGCAATATCCTGGTCACTGGACCGATTCTAAAGTGCAACTGACAAGATAGCATCCTAACACGACACGGATGTGTTTGGGAGACAATGTGATATCCAATTCAGTGTGGTGTTCGATGTATGATGTAAATAAGTGTACTGCGCCTTGATCTGTTACATGGTCCATGCTAATGTTCTCTCTATCACATTGTCTAGTCTCTCCCATAACTGTCTAACTTGATCAACCATCCTGTGTGAAAGGCGTCCGACAAGCTGTTCCACATTGTCTAGCCTCTCTGATAACGGTCTAACTTGAGTAACTATGCTGTGTGAAAGGTTTCCGACCAGTTGCTCCACATTGTCTAGCCTGTTTGATAACGGCCTTACTTCATCAGCCAGGCTGTTTGAAAGGTTTCCGATATGCTGTTCCACATTGTGTAGCTTGTCCGATAACGTTCTAACTTGATCAACCATGCTGTGTGAAAGGTTTCCGACAAGCTGTTCCACATTGTCTAGCCTCTCTGATAACGATCTAACTTGATCAACCATGCTGTGTGAAAGGTTTCCGACAAGCAGTTCCACATTGTCTAGCGTCTCTGATAACGGTATAACTTGATCAACTATGCTGTGTGAAAGGTTTCCGACCAGTTGCTCCAAATTGTCTAGCCTGTTTGATAACGGCCTTACTTCATCAGCCGGCTGTTTGAAAGGTTTCCGATATGCTGTTCCACATTGTGAAGCTTGTCCGATAACGTTCTAACTTTATCAACCATGCTGTGTGAAAGGTGAAAGGTTTTGTCTAGACATAGGTCTGTTCCACATTGTGTGAAAACACCAGTTGCTCTCTACTGATAACGGCCTCTATCAGCTGATTTCAACCATGCTGTGTGAAAGGTTTCCGACAAGTTGTTCCACATCGACCAACCTCGCTGATGACGGTGTCACTTTGTTTGCAATGCTGGTTGAAAGGTGTGTCCAACAAGGGTGTAATGCGCGCTTCGAGGCTGTCCACAATGGTCTTGCATGAATATAACACTCACATTACTTCATGTATATGCTCAATGAAGTTGCTCCGGATGTCTTGACTCTGAGACAGAGTTCTCAAGCTGTTCCATATTGTCTCATGCTCACTGATGTTCTGTCGGTCTGAATGATACTTCTGTTGTGCCAACCACACGTGCAATGCCAACCACACGTGTCAAATAGCGGTGTTATTTCAGTTTTTAGTCCACCCATGCGTCTTGTTAGATATGTCACATCATCAGCCAGCAGCTCCACTCTGTTCAATAGAGCCTTGATTTTGTTGTCTTGCTCCATTAATTGTTGATTCATGTGCTGACTGTATCTCGCGAGCAAGTGTTCAATGTCTCTGTCCTGCGCTCTTCCCGTCGTGGGCTGACCACTGACGTCCACCGTTAACCAGGCCAAAGGACCAAAAGGCTCCTCACAAGAACAAATGCCATTGCAGAGTGCGTAATATAACCATTTAATGTGTCCGCACGGGTGTGGCATTGTATCGAGGTCTGACAGTTAGATCCTATCAGCAGAATGACGATGGGGCACCAGTCACTAACGTGGCATCCATGAAACACAGCTAAGTAGCAAAATTTTCCATGTAATTTGCATGTGGAACAAATAAATACGAAACTGCATTTTGTCCAACGAATCATATAGAAAGTCGCGCTGGCTGTCACAACCTCGCAATATCCTGGTCACTGGACCGATTCTAAAGTGCAACTGACAAGATAGCATCCTAACACGACACGGATGTGTTGGGAGACAATGTGATATCCAATTCAGTGTGGTGTTCGATGTATGATGTAAATAAGTGTACTGCGCCTTGATCTGTTACATGGTCCATGCTTATGTTCTCTCTATCACAGCCTATAAGCTTGCTTACTTACAAACTGAGCGGCTGGATAATTCCCATTTGCGCACTTCAAGTGCTTCACAGTATCGTCCTCGCAGCGGATGTTTGCTGGGAAGTGTTGAAATTATTCCTAGGCAAATGTTGCGAAATGGATTCATGAAACTCTTTGGTTAGTGCATATAAAGGTTAAAGTCATAATCATGGTTTCAAATGTTCAGCATTTCCATTTGAAGGCGTGGGATGGATCTTTGAATACTCAGGCGAAAGAGCCAATCCGATTGTGTGATTCTGTGTCACCATCATTACTTCAGCACAAGGGGTGCATGCTGTTAATGATATCATGATGCCCAAATATGACCACGCAGCCGCAAGGAGTCCCGTAGGGCCCGGGCCGAAAATTCCAAGAAATCCCTCGCAAACTACTCACAAACTCATTGTAAGCTAATTGCGACTCGGGTATTAAACAGCACTGCCGTCAATGGCTCGTCAGTGATGCGCGTTTCGATGACGTATATGTGAAATTCATATGTTAATAGAGGCATTGAGCATTGAGAACAGGTGGCTCCTACTACTGTAATACATCAATATAGCAGGTACGTGTTTGGTGACGTGATTCCAGGGAGTGGATCAACGGCAGCTATGTTTCATCTTCTGATTCACTGGCTACCAGAGGTAGGGGACTGTGAGTGAATTAATTACAACTATACCTCGCCTGATGATGCTCTATTGAATCTTTAAGGTTACCCATACGACGATACTACATACAGTCGTTGATTGCTCAGGACATTTTAACGAGTAATAATGCAATAGTACCATAGGGTTAATCATATATTTGTACGCTTCCGACAGTTAGATCTTCAAAGAGAATCATGCATCTACACAGTACGAAATTTTATATTTTACCCTTCTGTAGACAGCCTAACGATTGAATTAGCTACATTGAACTTTCTCACTATACAACGTTCGTTCCAAATACATGTTCGCGTGGCCTGTCAGAGCAATGTGGCTTTTGGGTACCACACTGAGCAGATATAAAGCCTCACATTGTACTAGCATCGAACAAGTGAGATCAGAAAAATAATTGGAATAAGGCACCCCATGTTTGATACATTTTTGTCTTCTATTGTTTCCTTGTAACGCGGCGAGGAACGATTGAGAAACTAAACTATTTATTGCCATTACAATGTGTCATACTGTCGGGCATATACTGTCTGTTAGACTGTAAACAAATATATACGCATGTTACACTTCCGGAATGGTGGGTACCCACATGAAGTACGCACCGATGTGAACAGTTCTATGGTAATTTGATTCATCCCACGTCAGGAGGTTTTGCAACCTTCTTTGACCGAGAGTTGCTTCATAAGGACGCTCTTTGAAGTGGAGCACTTTATATTTTCGTGCATAATTGAGTTTTCAAACAAGCGTGACCTTTGTGATAAAAAACCAAGGTGAAAAGACCTCACAAAGAATGGTTCGATGAAGCGCCGCTTGAATTTTGCAGCGAGGTTGGGTGCTAATGGTTCATGGGTTATGATGTGAAATCGTTCCCTTTAGTGAACTTTTGAGCTATTGCGCGAAGAGTTCTGCGAAAACGTTGCGTTGTGCGTTGTGCGTTTCTAAACAGCAAAAAAGAAACTACGGAAGTCTGTAAATAATGTGCATTACAAACGATATATATCATTATCGCATGGCACCCTACTCTCAGCCAATCAGAGCTCGAGAAAAAGCTCGGTCTTTTCCCATATCACCTCAAACGTTCAGTTTGCCATGCGATAACTGCAACCGTGTCGATATATCACCGATAAACAACTTCATTTGAGAAGGTCCCTCACAGAGCACCGCTGTTCTAGCATGGCAACACTACGGAGGTTCTTAATATCACGCACATTTTACAAGTCTTAAAACGAAGGTTTTCTCAAGAGTCATTCGCTTGCCAGCCGCTAATCTGGTTGCGTAACGCTCATCGGGAAGTCACGGTATTATCCCATCTCCCCGGAATCATGCTGAGGCGCGAAATTGTAACACCCGCCGAGCCGTGTCTACTGCGCTACAGTGTTGCTAATATCTAACAACGGCGAAGTCGGCGGAGCTCTGATTGCCGGAGTTGGGAAGTTTCTGCAAGTCTCACACAACCAACTATGAAGCATATTCTAATCCAATAGACAAGCAAGTATAGAAAGAAAAGTATTTATCTAATCATCACTAAAACACAGGCAGCTGAGGCCGAATGGGGGATTAACAGACCACCTCTCATATTTACAGGTCCCAGGCAGATACCTTCCATAACATGATGCACATGATGCACAGGTAACGAAGAAAAAGGCTAACCCATAATTATATAATTCGCAAAGAAGCAACATACTAACGGGTTTGCTGGAATACATAGGGGTGCAGTAACATTCCCGCGATAGGGAATGTGCGTTATATATGTGTAGAACGTTGGATTAGACATTTGGAGGCTCTTTCAAATTATTCTATTCCTTGTAGAAATATGAATTATTACGTAGAATATGATGTATTTCTCCACAATATAATTGTTCGATCACACCAATGAAATCGTCAAGATAGATCGATAAGATTATTTACGCTAAGGTGCTTTTTTATCTGAAACACATCCATGAAATTTAGTCGTTCATACCAATGATGTTCCATCATTTTCAATGCAGTTGCAATCTTAAAATGCAACCATACGCTCCCTAGATTGCGCGACGCTTGCCCACTGCTTGAATTGTAAGCCAGTGCCATATGTTTTTTAACGTGTCCGGTATAAAGCAAAAATGTCATGCCACTGATTTAATGCACCTTTTTAAAAGTATATATGTTTATCTGGATGACCAGATGACACTGGATGTCTCACACACGTCACGACCATCGACGCATGCTCCATGACACCTGTTTCATGTCTCCGTCGGTCGAAGTTAGGATATTACTGACGTTAACCTGACCAAACAACTTAGTGACAGGTAGTCAATCCAGAGGCGACTACTGTTCAGTCAATGAAGTTAAAAAATACTAATGGTGCAGCTCTGCAAAGCAGCAGTATCACCCAGCAATGTACTGCACTTCTGGTCCGTTTCCCTGCTAACGGTAAGATTTATCGTACCATACTGTTAAACCCAAGACCAGAACAAACGGATGAATAAGCTTGAGCTTCATATTTTCTAAAGTGCTCTTTGATCTACATGTTAAGCACACCCTTTGCTTGTGACAATTGACGTCAGAGTTATGTCACAAATGTCATCAGAATCACACATTACTGATATTGCCTATAGTTTAATGCTAGGGTATATATTGAGTCGTTACATTCTCGAGATAATATTTATCGAGCTTGGGATAAATTTGGGCGTCACTTGGAAAACCAATGCCACTCATATTACCTCATAAAGTTTTAAATGAACCACGTGCAAAGTCGGTGTTATGTCACTCTACAGTAAATTCGCTGCTATGTCTAACTGATACAATATGAATATCAGCCAAACAGAATATCTGCCCGTGTCCAAGAAATCTTCTCACTCAGACAGGCAACGATATATTGCATTGCTGATAGCCATTTTCAGCCTATCACAGTTTACCAAACTATGATGAAAGCATACTTGCTGCTCTCCAGGAGAACATTTTTCCCAAGACTTTCGTGTAAATATACTGGGTCCTGTGACCATTTATGGAAATGAAAGAACAAAGATAAATACCAAACTATGCATACAATGATGACAACTAAATTTAATGGATACGTAGAGAGTAGAGGCGTTTAGCGTAAGTAAAGCCAAGAATCTTGCTCTATGAGAAGTTTTCTTCAACTGGATTTGCATAAAATTTCACCGTTAACCTTAAATATCCTTCAAAATGTAAGCAAATCAAAAGGATGTTGTAATAACTATCCTCAAGTAACCCCAGTTTGAACGGAGATTCTACTCTATATCAGGACAATTTACACTGAAAAAAATAAACTAGTACAGATTATGGATGTCTCAACTGTAACTCTCGAGTTATTGTACCGGAAGCTGGTCGGCAATGTGTTCAAAGCATGGTACATAAAACACACCCAGGATCGTCACGAATGCAGGTGCTGGCTCGGAGATTTGTTTGGTGGCCTGGGATCGAAAGAGATATTGAAACCATGGTCGCCTCCTGCATCTTTTTTAGACAATGGTCCCAGTTTTTCTAGCTCCGAGTTCACACAATTCTGCAAACTAAATAGTATATGGCACACCAGGGTTGCCCCCTACAGACCAGCGTCTAATGGCCTTGCTGAGAGAGCCGTTCAGACATACTAGAACGCAATCAAGAACCTGGCAGGTTCAGAACCATTGTTTGTTTAAATTCGCAGATACCTCGCACGGTACCGCTTGACACCAAATACTACTACTGTGATTTCCCGGCAGAGCTCCTTAGAGGCCCAGAAGCAACCTTGACCTACTAAGGAGAGTTCAAGATAGTCAGTTAAGACTAATTTTATCATGATCAGTCATCAAGGGTCCGCTTATTTCAGGAGGGAGAATGGGTAGTGGTATTTCCGGGGGCTGTCGGGGGCCCCTGGAAAAAAGGGAGATACCTGGTACGATTGAAAAATGAGCGATTAGTCAGGAGACACGTTGATCAAATGCGAGCCGTCTAAGATGGGAAACCTATTCAGCCATACGATCAACGTCCCTCTGAGCCACAAGGTTGTGGATTACTCCCAACCACTCCTGTCCCACTGCTGCATGATGACACGGGTTGCTCAGGACTTGCCTCGCCCCCCACCAACGACCAAAGTGAATCGGCACTACCTCCTTAACCGGCACCAGTCACACGATGTATAAAGGCACCAATCTCAAGCAGCTTTGAGACCCCATGAAGCTTCGGTGCTACGCCGTTCACAGAGGAATTAAAAAGCCTTCTGACGTTTTGAATCTTTGAAAACAAACGGGCCAGAATCATGCCTGCCTCATTTTGAGTCAGGGCAGTTTACTCCTGTTGTCATTCAATATATATGATGTTATTTTAAGGGTTAAGCCATGTTGCAGTGTATGTTCTCATTCAAGCTTGGCCACAGGTAAAATACAGACCATCAGCGGCAAACTGCCATTTCATTGCAAAGTTATATTGGACTTTAAGTTTGGTATCATGGAACGCGTATTTAAAGTTTCATGTTCATGTAATCAATTTTAAATGTTATATACCACGGGTTTAGCGGAATATAATGTATGTTGCAAAGTAAATTCAAACCTGTACAATATAAGGGCGAAGGAGTGTAATATCCTCAAGTAACCCCACTCTGAACGGTGATGATCCAATCTTGACCTTGGGGACAAGGTTGTGAACTCCATTGAGAACAACTTCCTCCTCCTGTTTTCCTAACGATAACAAGTTAATGTCTTCTATGCTACCAATAAACACTTTGGCATCTTTGTCACTTTTGTGTCAAATTGGGAAATACTCGGTGTACATGCACATATGTGTACAGCAAAACATTTCTTTCACGCTTTTTTTAACACAAAGCTCATGCATCGTAGCCATCGGTTTTATGAAATTTGTTTTACGGTCCGTTCGTGTATAATCACTGCGCATTAAAAGATTGAGAACTGTGCAGAGCAGGGCAAGTGAGGCTACCCATTCGTGAATGATGAATTGACTATGACTCTGCAGCAATGGCTTGAGGCTATACTGAGGTAGTGAAATAACACCTGCGTATACCAACATCATAAATGCTACCAAGATGAGCTTACCCCTAGATATTGCTGAGAACGGCAATCAAGTGCCAGTGAAGAAAAGTTCTAAATAACAGGATATAAGCCGCGAGTTCTGGTTTGGTGGCGAAATAACGCCAGTTGATATATCTTCACCTTTGTAACGAATCACCGTGCATTAGCTCTCTTTATTCCGCTAATTCAAAATGATAACAGATTGATGACGATACCATTGAATGGATGACATACGCTTTTTCTAATACAGGTTTTGTTTAATCTGACAATGTCATCATGATTTTTGCGTAAGATGCACGAATAAAAGAAATCCAACTAAAAATGATATACCAGGCAAAATACGCAATATGCCATATCGATGCATATTGACCACTGACAATGTGATAGCAGCAGCCTAAAGTCGTCCCTGCTATTGTAAGTGACTTTATGGCAAATGCTGCGGAACTCAATTCTCAATGTGATAGCTCCTCATAGTTGTAATACGCAGGTGCTAAAAACGTTCATGTACTGCGTGGAGAAGGCCAGATACAGGGGAACGTGGGAATGGCGGAGGTAGCGTGTATCAGTCGGAGACTAGTGAATGTACTAATGGTTCAATTGAGTAAAACAGCCATATCACTCAGAAATATAATGCACAAATAATCCTTTTACCTAGTCCCTGTAAGCTTAAGCTCCTTTGGTACTGCCTTTCCTACTGCCAATTGACATCACATTCATTCAATGAATGTCATATGCATCAACCAGTAATGCTAACCAGCTATAGATGCTATTGTAAGCCCGGTTTGAAGAAGACCCGTCGTGACACCTAACTGTTTGTTGTTGATGGAAAGAAACAAATCAACAGCATGTAACATACCAAACGTGCTAGGTTTTTTCACCTGATGTCGAACATTAAGCATATGACATTTTGATGCCGCTGATGCATTTTTAAGCTGTAACAACAATAATCGTATACGTTCTGTCGCATAATGCCCTGTTTCATAGATCAATTTGAATTGCACTCGTGAAATAAACTATTTAGCAGTCCGGGTAGATTAACCAAGAATCTGTAACAGTAATGACTTTCGGGCAGCCGTTTTTTAAGCGCCTACAAAGTAAGTTCCCAGACTTCACCAAACTACATGAATTGGGTATGTTAATTTATATTCGGTATGTGTAGGGAGGCCATGAGGCTTGGATGAATGCCTTTTCATTGGGAGTGCTGTCAATGCTGGCACAGTCATCCAGTGAGATGGTGAGTAAATATATATTAGCTCTGCAAAAGGAACTATTGCTGTGCAATCGTGAGCCTGGTATGTTTGCGTATTTCTTAAAAGCAGCATTCGTTTCGACGCGAGAACATGCGTTTGTTCCACTTGGGAGTGTTACTGTGCAGCAGTATTGCTTCCGAGCATCGCAATTACGAATTTGGTAGCGAAATATAATGATAGTAATCCCCTGACTGAGACGAACTATTGTGATAAGTATGTTCAGTAGTTACACTTGTTATTCTGTGTGTCGGCAAGCGAGCATGGTGTTAGTGATTGTTGTAAATGCACAGGGTGTCTAGCATATAGCAGTTGTTAAAGACGTTAATTTCCCTGAAATCCTGGAAATCGACTACCATCATAGAAAGACAGTCAACATCTAAACAAATAATAGTACATTTGGATTCACTGTTATCACGTGTTTTACGTGACCAATCTGACCCATTAAGTTGCCGGATGCATTTTAATTAATACCGCAAATATTGTTTATCTGATAATTGATTCGATTAGATAACTGAACACTGCCACTAATAGTAATTGTGTCATGCGTCAAATGTAATAGCAGAGCATTTTTCAATAATGTCGCTTAAAAATGGTTTGAAAAAGTGATTTACGACGGCAAATATTTCATGTTAATAATGCCCACGCATCAGGAGGAGCTGTATCAGTTAGATTCCATTTCCAAATTAATGTCACGTGAGGCGGACAACACAAAGCAGGCGGCTGTTGAATGAGCTAATTATAAAGTGACCTTGCCTGACTATGCATGCTATTGTTTGATTGTCATCGCATTAGACAGGCTGACAAGCTCATAAAACGATCAGCAACAGTAGTGAGATCACAATGGCGAAGGGCATCGCCATTTGCTGGTATTATCGGTGCGTACATACAGAAACTTAGTTACCGTATTACCACAACATAACACTTAGGTTTTCGTATGTTATACGTCTTAATCTAATTGACCATGATAATCCCCCTGCATGCTTGCTTTTATCTCCACTGACCCCTGGGGATGCCATTATAACCTAACGGCTAAATGTGCGTTCATAACAAGTTTGCGTACAAAACGCGCAATCTGAGGACCAACTTGCCAAAATTGGAAAACTGTTGGAATATGCTGAATATGCAGGACGCGATGCATAATCTGAGTATGTCCATCATAATATGAGTTATAGCACTAACGTTACGTACATCCGGAGGGTACTTGTTCTACAACACACGAAATACTTCATGGTCACTAATTCAACGAAAAAGGAGAACTGGTAAGAATACCATACACAAAGATGCAATATGATAACTGGCTCGTTGGAATGCGTCTGGGATACAGTAACATTCCCATCATAGGAACATGTTTGTCCGTTATATATTCCGGGATGTCGGCGTAGGCATTTAAGGGTTCATTTATGCACACAGATTATTCAATACTTTTCTCTTCCTTGTAGGTGTACGATGTATTGCGTAGAATAAATACATTACGCTATAATATAATGGCTTGGTCACTAAAAGAAAATCGTCAATGTAGACTGACAAGGGAAGTTAAATACGTTACAATTCTTTGTTTAGTTGAAGCCTAGCAACACATCACTTGAAACCACATTTGAAAAGCAGTCATTTTAAAGCTTCCACATGTCAACTCCCAAAACCCAACTATTTGTTTCATAGATTCTGCAAGGCTAGCAACAGCGCTTCCTAGAGGCAATAGCATAGTGGGCTCGTAAGCGGCATTGTTATGCAACGATATGTAGATTAGGTAGTAGCATGATGCTTGGGCAAACCAATGAATTCTCGCGATAATACTTCTATTGTTTAGGGTATCATGGCGAAGACCAAATGCCATATAATGTACTTCATAACGTGCTAGAGTCATAACCTAATAAAATGAGCCGTAAGCAAGCCCTGTTCGAAATCGTGCTAATATTAAGAACCACCTGCGCACCACTGATACACTTTAAACACAATACCAGTTAAACAGGATGAATTATACTGTCCTCAAGCAAACGCACACGATATTTTATGCTTCAGATTACCACATGATAGTGATACATATTTATCTCCAGGAGAATATTTGTCCCAAGACACTCGGTTAAAAATAGACGGTCTTATGACCCGTTGATACCACGAAAGAGCTCGAGACAATTTAGCACTTTATACAATTGGGCGTCTTAGTTTAGTGGATGCGTAGAAATTAGAATCATTAAGTGCAAGTGAAGCCAATAATCTTGCTCCTTGATAAGAGACGTTAAACAAAATAAGCCGTATAGGTACAAGTGGAAAGCACCAGTGAAATAATATATATTAATGCATGCAAGCAAATCATGCAAATGTACATATGTCAACAACTGCATGTAATATGTATTGTTATCGCTCACTCAGACGGCATTTCAATTATAGTCTATACGAATTATTTGAAATTGGTTGCTGCTTCGTCAGTCCTCCGTCAAAATAGTTCCTCTTGGCAATTTATTCTGCCCAAAGTCTTTGTAAGTCAGACTCGTATTTTGTGCATGTAATTCTAAAATAAAAAAACTCCCCTGCATTCAATCATATTTTCATCAAGTCATTACAATTGCGTGGTAAGGTCCTTCCACGTAACGAAAATTATCTTCATAAGACGGATCGTGAAGCTTCCCGTTTGTGAAAAATGCATTAAAGATGACTCTGCAGCCGTTATAAGGAAGTAGTAAACTTAGACCATTGCTTTTATATCATTGCGCTTATCCAAAGAAATAGCTAGGTACCATATACATGATGCGCAGAAAAACGTTTATTATAAAATAAATTAACGATAACTTTGAATACATTGCATGGCATATTTCTAGACAAGTTGTGGTCCTCTACTCTAGCCAGGCAGTGGTGCCGTAGGTATGGTATTGAGCCTAGTGCATTGATTCGGAATATAATAAGCAGGTGTATATTGGCAAGTGATTAGAAAATCTGAACACGTAACACCTAATTTGGTTATTACAATAAAGAAGTGTCAGGTTTAATACATCAATGCATAAGTAACGACCAGTTCATTTAGTTTGTTTCTACACATATTGTTGGTAAGTTACAACCACCGACAAAGTGCTTTCGATCAAGCTTCCTATTATTACCCAACTATAGTTATATTTCACTTGCATGGTAATATCCTGTAAATACTCCATATCTTCCGACCTAGATGTAATGGGAAGAATATTGAGTTTCTTCTGCAGCCGAAGGGCTGAAAAACTATCAAGGGGGTTAAGGATGCTAGTGACGGTCTTTGTGAAGAAGATATGACGTGAGGCGCAAATGGTAATGGAGGAGGGGGGCGTTTCAGTATCGAGGGAGAGATTGTGTTTAGATGCAGTTGGTTAAGGTGATGTGGCTTGATATTGTAGGCTTTTTTGCTAAACGAGGATATTGACCTCTTTAATACAAGATGTATCCAACCGAATAATCAAGACGTTAATTGAGGGAGGAACAGCTGGAACGCATGGCGCTGGTAATAAGTGACTCGTTGGCGAGACGAAAATGTCTTTCCAGAGTATGAAAATGATATTAAGAGAGAAAACAGGCAGTTGGTACGAATAACGAAGCGTAAGATACGGGTTGCATTCATTGTCTACACCACCAATGCAAAAGTTCAAGCCACTGGGCAGTTTCACGCACACCTTTTATTCATTCCTGAAGTCATTTGATTTTGGCTGGTGCTGTAGTTTAGAAAAGGTTCAATTTAACTGTCGGCAAGTAACGAAATGGCTTCTGATCCTCTACTGCGAATTTGTTGTGCAGATTCGCTACTGTCTTATACGCCACTGCTGCTTATATCAAATTGACGGCATAGCAACCAACAATACCGTTGTCGTACTAAGGTCATCGCCGTTTTCGGTACTCACATATCTATTTAACTGTGGCATACGTAGTCAACGAGAAGTATTTCACCAGAACCTGGTTGGAAAATACAATTAGTTAATGACAGAACATTCATGCATTACTATTATGTCACCTATCAAGGCTGTTTGATAAGATTGGAAAAACGGACGACTTGGTTATTGATAAAATGGTATATTGTGGCAATTCACCGATCATATATCAGTTTTGCTTTACAAGTGGCGCTGCCATCGCCATCCAGAGGCAAGAATCATGATGACTTGGTATAAAAACATATTGGTGTGAATGAGTAGGTATCACAGTCTTTATAACAACACTGATTCATTTCCGCCCTGCCATACAAAAATAACACTTTTAGCAGAACGTCGTAAGCAAATAGAATCTGTAATTTTAGCGTCTGAGGAGTGACAAATTTGAAAAGGACAAAGCAGGGGTTGTTGTCAAATGGCGATGCTCTTTGATGATGACGTTTTATTACCATGAAAACTTTAGGGATTCAACCTTAGTGGGTCGTTTAACCGCAGTTGTGAACATACAGGTTAATTATGTGTTAGCTTAATAAGATTGCTGTAATGCATCACTGGACTGTCAATAGCCAGCACAAATACCACATAGAGTGTACTTCGCTTAATTACTCAGTACGCCACGACACAATCTGGTGAGACACAACATTATCTACTTAAATCTCCTGACAACTAAGTCGTCTCCTATGGAGGACGAGCAACGCAAAATCAAAATGATTGTGAGAACATTCCATTTTATGGTGGCTACCATTGTGTATCTGGTATTCTGGACGTCACGTTAACAAATTGTAAGCAACAAAATGGTTTTGATGCGTTCCAATCACTTCAACAATAGTTTCCTGAATAAGTGTTTTCTTTTAGTAAACGACACCTTTTAAACTGAATCGCAGCCTACATTGTAAAAGCCGGTACCAGGATTCTTTATTGTCATGCTATAAGATTATTTATATGGTTGTGATACGATAATTGAACTAGTATATACGCATAGATCAATCATAACCGCCATCCGCTCGATTGTTAATGTGCAAATCGACCGCACTATGCTGCACAAATTAATGCACCTCTATGACTACGACATTTAAACCTCTCAGTGGATCATATCTAGAACATTTGAAGCCACAGAGTAGCCGCACACAGTAAAATATGATATGACAAACAAATGATCTATTTAAGCCTTGACAAATCTAGCTCTTTAGGTCATTTTGTGAGCTACTATCCTTAAAGGTTGTGGTTGATTTTTATATTGGTTGTAGAACCGTTTTGTAGTGCACATTTGAATTGAGTTGCTAGAAATTATGCTTGCGCCTGCAAGGCATTGTGTAGGGGGATTATCACTCATTATCTGTCGTTGAGCGCCATTGTATCAATTATTCAATAGTATGCTCAACCTGTGAGTGTTACTCTGGGAAAACGTTTCCTAGTGTCACTTTGAAATGGTCTTGAAAATATTATGCGCAAGGTGAGCATCGTTGGCTATCAAAGTTCCAGAATGCTCAGGCAAATGCCATATTGTTTGTGATATACCGTTATTTTAGCCAGGGAGTGAGTCGCATCACAAACCATGCCACATAATGATCCTCAACAGTCAAATTGTGTTATATTTGATGAACAATGCCCTACCAACTTACTACTGCAGATTAAAAGTTGACTGAAAAACAATCATCGAAGGTTCGTTGTCAAGGTATCCATTCTTGTATGCATTCCTCTTGATTGTGAAGAAAACCGCATGTCCCGACCAATATCTGCTATACACGAGAAGCTATATAAGTAGTTTATGACTCTAATTGTATGTATGTCGTCTGTATTGAGAGCCATTCTACATACAGTATTACAGTCCACTAACCAATTCATCCAGTTGTTCAGTAAACTGTCGTTGCTAAGCAGAACAAAAGTAGATATGTCTATACCACGTTTATACGTCTGTCCTCGCTGTAATCAAAGTCAAGTCAAATGGATCTTCTTTTAACTTTCACAAAATATAGTTTTGTACAAGCGTCACTATTGACATTCACACAAGACACGTCGTGTCTTGAATGTCACTATTGTAAATGATGAACCGCATTATCGGTTTCTGTATTGTACCATTAATTTATTGTTTTACACCTCACCAACATATGCACAAAATGGGCTGTTCCAGTCAAAAATGTGTGTTAGATAAAAGAAATGTAAGTGTCTTAGCTGATCAGCTTTTCCAATTAAAGGAATAATGCAGGGTTGCAGCTTTTAGGGTTGCCAGTCTTGTCGTGATGTCATCAAAACGTTCGATATGAATGTTTTGTAAATCATAACGGACAATAGTAAAGTAAATGTCCATGGAGACGCTGTGTTTTAAAATATATTAGTCCTAACATATGTTTGCATAATCTAGATGGGGCCTAATAAAGTTTGATAAAAACACCCTTAGAGCGACTAGTGAACGCCCGTCTGATCATTCCTTAATCTCTGTTGGACTTAACTGCTGCTGTATCGCATTGTTTGTTGTATTTAACTGACTAATCAGTTATGACACTCTTATCCCCTTCCTCTGACACATCCTCTCTAAGTAGAATCTCCCAGTCGGCATTCCAACTTTTGTTTGCCCGGCTTACATGCAGTACTTATTTTAGCATATTAAGAAGCATTTGCAATTGAGTTATCCAGTGTATCACCTTAGTGTAGGCTTTTCGGTCCTGAATTAAGTCAAATGATGCTCTTATTCTGTATGTCCATCATTACCACGGAATCGAAATACAGCCGTCCAGATGTGCTAGTAAAAGATTTGGTTTTCAATGGTTTGTAGAGTAAAATCGACAATAGCAAAGCATTATTAGGGATGGAGCTCGCATGATAAATTTAAACCAGTATATATATTTATAAATATATATACTTTATGATCGGTGGACTCCATCTGCATTTTAGGCCATTTTGTTTGCAAGTTGGATAATACCTCAAATCAACCTTTTTGACCACAATCGGTGTTTTGTTCCTTGACGTGATAACGAACAACATATTACACATTTTCGATATTGATACCTTTAGCGGTAGAAATATGAAGATGTGCGATTTCAAAAAGATCTAGGCTACTTAAATAAGGTCTCTAATAACAGAACTACACAATCAAATCCTATTTTGGACCACTACAATATGTCGTATTGTCGGGTCTCTACTGTAAAGTAGACTGTAAACAAATATTTACGTAGCGCTAAGCTTCCTGAATGGTGAATAACCACATGAAATGTGCACAAACGCAAGGAGTAATTTCGGTTGTCCGGCGTCAAATCAAACAAATATCTACGCCAACATTTTTATGAATTGAATAATATGTCGCAAGCGCACAACCACCAGGTAAGTCTTATCTAAAGTATAAAACAAAATATGTATCGAATTCATTTATCACGAGCGAACCGTCCTAAATAATTCTTCAATAAGGTCCTTACAGGTTACGGAAATCCCCCTTAAAAGACGGATTGTGCTGTACAGAACCAGCAGAATGAAGCTGTCCATTCATGAAAGATGCATAGAATATCAGCTACTGGTGTATTATATGAACAGGTAAGCGTCTGCATTGCTATCGTACATTTTCTGACCAATGTTATGGAATTAGACAGTGATTGCTCATCATAGTTTTTGTAAGCCTAATCTGCACTCAGATAGACATGCACTGGCTCGTTTAGTGATTCCATTACAGCAAGCGGCCCAGATCGAAAGACTAGTTGTGATTATTTAATCTAGCCTTACAGTGATGCTGTAGGCATGGTATGGTGTCAAGGGCATTAATTAGCATTTGAAGAAACCTATTAGGCAGATGCATAGTGGCTTGTGATTCAAAAAAAAAAAATTCACGGTTTCGATGTAATTGTCAACGTGCATACTTGGTAATTAGGCTAAAGAAGAGACATATTTAATCAGTCGGTGCGTGTGTAATAATCCGCTGTCTGCTCTCATGTCGGTATTATCTACCTATTCAATGTACAGGTAAGCAGATATACTTCCTTACAACAACAGGCAAAGTCTTGTTGACACAGCTACCATTAACTATTCAACCATAAGATATATTACACTTACATTGCAATATTCTCGAAAATCATCAGCACCAACCGACAAAGATCTAGTAGTTTCATTCGAGTTTGGTCTGCAAACGAGGTGTAGGCTTTCAGCCTTTTAACATCCAGTGCAAATTTGTGTTTAGTGGCAAACTAGAAAGTGTGTGGGTGATACAATAGGACGTAAGGTAAACTTGCAAGGGGTGTGCCAATTTTTTAAACTCCTACCTCGTCTATTTCAGAAGCTAAGAATTGGGTCCAGGAATAAATAATATGTTTGAGTAGAGCGGTCAAGTGGATTGAGTTTCGGCTTTTGGATTGTCGGAACTACCGATGCATGCACTGCAAACCAGCTTATTGCGGCTTGTGCCAGCTGTACAGATGACCGTTCTGGTAGATGTGCAACTGGTATCTCTCTTTGCTTCTTGTATTAACCAGGACCCGGTGGTACAAAATCTTAGAAGAATTAGTTATTGTTTTTAGGGGGAAGGCGGGGGGGGGTCTTCTTGGGGGGATATCTCTGTCTGATTAGATATAGTTGCAGGCATCATTCCTATGTACTATGAGGGAGGTTTATGGCGCAAAATTATTACTAATAAACATTGCGACTGCATAATAGGTAGTAACATCAATGATAAATGCAACTGCTGCTGTATAGATGACGATGTTCAGTAGCTAACATTATCATTATGTGTAACCTGGAGAGAGCATGCTGCAAATGAGTGTGATTAATGCCACAGTGTGCCTGGCGAATAGCAGCTGGTAATGATTTCAATTTCTGGTCAATCAACATATAAATAGATAAAAGACCATAATGCAGACCTTTCTTTGCTTTGATGCTTTTCATTAATCAATACAGTTAGAAGATCATCAATATATATTCGAGTTGTTTCACCACAAAAGCGCCCTGACGCAGCATTATCACCAAGCAACCCACAGCTTACTAGGAGGTACTCACTAGCCTAGAATTCCCATTTCAAAACAAATCTTCTCCGACATTCCTATTAAGCCCAGTCTCATCGGTAGTATTACTAGAAAGCCAGCAGCGTGATATCTGTTATGATTTCAAATAGCTGGTATAAAACTATTGATCGATTGATTTGAATCGCATCACATGTTTGGATTAATTGTTTGTACTTTTAGTAATACAGCATGATCCGATATTTTGTCCGTTTAAATTGAAGCTATTTTATTGCTATTCACTACCGCTTATGGTGAGTCAAACAACCATGTGTCCAATGTAATATTTCCTAACCTCCGCCTGAACTCTGGCCACATATTGCCTTTTCCAGTATGAGAATATTACTATGTCCATTTGAGCGCCAATGTTTAACTTTCTTAATGCTATTTGCATTATCCTTTGATTTTCATTTCTCATCACTGGCTGCATAGTTAACACAGTGCTTAGTCTGCTTGTGATATTACATATTCCACATTGTCACATAGTTTTGTCCTGGAAAGGTGCCTTTAGTTGAACACGCGATGTTGATGTTATTAATCACATCAGTAAGATTCCATCTCCTAATTCACGGAAGGCGAACAATTTTGTGCGGGCAGCTATTGAATGAGCTTATTACAATGTTACCTTGCTATTCCATACTCGAGCAATGGACGGGCTGCCAAGCTCAGCACTAGATAAGCTAAAGCAACGAGATCGCAATGGCAATAAAGGACATCCCTGCTTGCTGTCAAAAACAGTCGGTCAGTATTATCGCTGGAAATAAATCATGTATGTCTGAGATCAGGTGAAAATTAGTATTTGTTAGTTAAATAATGTTTGTTAAAGTGTTCCTCAGGTAGTCTTTCCTGATCGCTGCATGCGATAAACGCGGGGCAGAAAAACTAAATGGTGGACATACACTGAGGGTCGATGTAGATGTGCATATATTTTTAGTAAGACATCTGCTGTAAAGTTTCACGTGCACCTCAAGTTGTCTACAGGTGTGAAGAAGTGCAAACGACCATAATCGCTACTGCTTTCAACACATGTTGTATTTAATTTATCTAATCATTCCCATCCCAAGTATATTGAGTATTTCTATGGTAATAAGTGACGAATTACAAACTAAAATCGATCATATTGATAGTAGTACGTTGGGAACACCAGGATAAGAACCACTACCGTGATATATATATATATATATATATATATATATATATATATATATATATATATATATATATATATATATATATATATATATATATATATATATATATATATATATATATATATATATATATATATATATATATATATATATATATATATATATATATATCTATATATATATCTATATATATTATATTATATATATATATTTATACCAGTATGTTTCAGTCACCAGCTGAGTACTCAAAATATGTCGGGAAAATTTAGTCAGAGAAAGGGGATTCAGGTGTAAAGTAATTTCTCGTGAACAGTGCGGTGCAGGAAGAGTAAAGATTGAAAGAGTTCTCGTGATGACAAGATAGACGTTCTTTAGTCGTTGGGTGGTGGTAGATGCTGGCTGAAAAAAAAAACAGCTTAGCGATGGGTTGTCGAACACGGAATAACTAAGCGGCGCTAACATATTATTGCGATCGATTAAGACATATATGTGTCACTATGAACAACCGTTGCGTGCTCCTCTTGTCGGTTAGTTTTACTAGTAGAATAGAATTCCCTCTTTGTACAATCCCCAGTATGACCAATCCCGACGAAACCTCAGCTTCCAGATGACCTCTATGCATTTTAATCATAAGGTTAAGCATTCCATGGCTTCTGTAAATTGACATCCACTAAATGCATCGAATGCAATATGAATCACCATCCATCAAAACTGTCAGCTTTTGTCGTTATGGTAAGCCTGGTCAGATAGAGATAGGGTGAACTCTGACCAACCGAGTCAGCCAATTACAACGTTTGTTCTACGGAACGAGCATGGGCGATCCTTGAATGCATTTATTGGGTAGTTAACCTATGACGCAAACAGACTCATACATCAGAGAACATCAGGGCCAGTAGTTGAAAACACCAATGACGTACATACTACCACAATAAGTGCTGGAGTAACAAAATGACTAAACGAGACCTTCATTAATTTGCTGGCAAGTAACGCTGATACGCGTCAAACACAATGTAAAACAAACCGAATGATGAATCTTGTCCAAGAGAAGTCTCACGCACGAAAGTCTCTCCCCTTACGTGCGTGTTCCATGCAATTCTCTGATATTATTACAAATGCATATAAGTTAGTTTCAAGCAATATGTTGTTCCCAAACAAAAATTACATTGAATCTACTTCAGATATTTGCTAGAGGACAATGAACGGGCCGATAATAAATGCTCACAGGGAACTGACAAACATATTCATGGATCACACTAGATTTGCTATTATTCGATCAGCAGAGAGCGTTCTTCGTTAGTAAATAACAGGCACACTGGCTGCAAAGATAATTAACGGTGAAAACGCTATACTTACTAGTGAGTTAAAACTCGTGTCTCCTAGCTTATATCGAGGCAGTCTGTTGTTGACCATGCTGCAAATTGTATGCCGTACATGTCAATAATCTACGAGAGAGAGAGCACTTGTACGAGGAAATTATCTAAATTATGAATCTCAGCTTTCCAATTCCACGAGTGTCACCTGCCACCTTTCCCCTCTATTCACACATACCCCACATCATATCGCCACATGCTCCACTATATACTTCACCGTACAACACACCATTAGCTTTCACGTTTTCCCACATTTTGAGCCCCTGCGCAGCCGTTCATAGAGCTAAGTTCGTCGTATGGAACATATGCATCTTCCAGGAAGACACTTTATTTAGGTATAAATGCAACATGGCACGGATATTTGGTTTATTTATAAATCTTGAATCCATTTTCCTTTTTGTCATAGTGATACAATCAACACCAACAAACCAGCATGTTGATATGCATACTTGAGAATATTAACTCATTGATTTTTACTTTCACTGATCGGTACCTAAATCGACAGAATATATTTCATAATATCGTTCATTATTATCATCATAACGCATCTTATGTATAACTGTCATAATGTATATAATCTTGTACCTAATTTTGCTACATTTTGATCCCGGCCTATGACCTAATTAGATGAACTTCCGTGTCCTTCTTCCTGTTTTACATTGGCTAGACAAGTGAATAAAAGTGGGTTTTGCCAGTCTTTATCACAAACCGCATAAAAGTTATTGTTAACAAAAATATCCACATGAAAAACTCGACAGTGCAGATCGTAAGATCGTGAGAAATACAATGTGAATTATAGTCGAAACACAAATTAGCAGTTAGCAAATATCTTACTGCCGCAATACACTTCATCTCTTATTATTTCACCTTGTAAGTCCCGAATTTCAATATGCGGATATCATTTTACTGTCTTTAATGTTCATTATATGTACTTAAGTGCCTTGAGAATATCTAATTCCGTTCGATTAGTTCTAAATTCATTAGAGCAAACCAATACCAGTCATCCTTATACGTACCACTCTGTATATTGATAATGGCCACTAGTCTCTTTAACAAAAACAAATTCAGCATTGATGTAAATAATAGAGATGGTATCGTCTCTCATCATCAGCAAGTTGCGAATGCAAAGTTGTAAATTCATCTTTCCGTGTATATATAGAGCAGCGTGGAATTGCCAGACGGTCTCTCTTGCCTTACTCCACGTCAGACATTACACCACGATAATCCCGACTCTTCATTCAGCAACACTTACTAGATCATAAAGTGCCTTAACTCCTGAGTCATTGGTCTCCTGTTCACCTACACCGCGTCTGTCCTTTACATAAATAGTATCTCTAATAAATAAGATTATCTCAATCAAGCTCTGGCCATCTATTGTAGATCATTCTTTTACGAGGTCAGTTGTCGTAACGAAAATTAACTTTGTAAGACAGATGGTATTTTACAGAACGGGGAAAGTGAGGTTACCCCCTGAAGAAACCTTTGTAATTTGATTGCACTAAATGTGACTTGGCATCAACATCCTGTAGCTAAAATGCCGTCTTAATAAAACGAAGATACGTCCTATTATTATCTCGTCCTATGAATGTCTCGTATGTTCGAGGAAGGTCGGGGGCAAAAGCGGCATATATTGTCTGCAGCATATTATCTCGTAGGTCAGCCAGTTTGGAAGGCAATAAGTGTTGCGCCCAGTACCGATCCTCATTACCCAGGATGCGAGTTTCCATTTCCTGAAATAAATGGTCCAGGAAAACATTATACAAAGTGACCCTGTAGTAATCGGTCACCGATTGGACATCAGGGTTAGGTCTGTTCTGCTGTCGACCAGCTCTTCTCGGCATTGATGGTTGAATGACAAAATCGACGCTAACATCTACGGCCTTGTCGTAAAGAGCATTTCAAACATACTGGTCAGCCCTTTCATCGTTGCACAGCCTAAAAACTACGCGTGTTTCACTCACAGCGTGCAACAAGCCGTTGTCCTGCTTTTGTAGGAGATTTGTCAGGGGAACGGTGCTACTCAGAATGTGTAAAAGCAGCGCGATTATAAATTCGAATCGCAATATGTCGGCCAGATATTGCCCCGCTCCGTCTCCAATGCATGAACCACTACAGAGAACGCATTCTTCAAAGTTTCAAGAGCGTTTCAAACACATTACGGAGCTTAGTACGCTGGTTCGTTTCCTCTGGCGTAGTAACATCGCGTGACAGCTCGTCCTGGAATGCGAACAACCGTTTTGCTGAATAAGCAAACAGGAAGCTTATGTCCTAAATAATCGACATCATGGTTCTTACACAAGGAATGTTCGAACGATGGACCAAAGACAGATTTAAACAATGCGATTTGCAATGAACGTTATTTGCATGTGGTGAACGTTCACGGATAAGAGCTTGAAGTCCCCGAAATTTCCCAGACAGGCTTGACGCACCGTCATAGGAATGAGCTCTTATCTTAAGTATATCGAAATTTGCTTCTTGCAAGAACTCAACAATGTTTGCGCAAAGTGCGACTCCCTTGATTGATTCACACTCGACGAATCCAAGAAATTCTTCTCGGACTACGCAACTCTCATCGACGAAACGCACGCAAAAAGACAGTTGTTCTTTTGTCGTTTTGTCTGTTGCTTCATCAGCCATGATGGCGTTATAGGGGCACGACCGACAGTCTTCCAAAAGTTGTTTCTTCATCTGACTTGCGCAAATGCCAATAAATTCATTTTGGATATCTGGTGAAGTGTATTTACTGTTATAGTGTGCGTTGTCTAGTTGCTTGCAAGGATTTGGTCATTTTGTGCGAAGGTCCTCGGTAGAGCCATGAAATTACTGTTATTTGCGGTGTGTCCACTTAATGGTATATTCTGCTTTGCACAAAGCACAATTACTTCAATAATTCTGGACAATATGTATTCTTTCGCACTGGTGGATACGGTTATTCAGATGCTGTGTTTGGGAAAGTGACGTCACGTTGTTTATAACGTTACGTCACAAGCAATTCACGCGAGTCGTCTTACATGGGGGTGGGGGGTAAGATTAGATTTTCCAGCACTGGTAAAAACTGCAGATATCCCCGTCTGTGAGTGATTGTACTAAGCACACAATTTAATACAACTTGTGATTGGTGTCTTCGTCTACAGGAGGTAAAGTAAGACATCCGATATCCGGATACTTGGGAATGTTTTCGGTCATGATGACCTCTGTCATGCTCTTGGTCTGTTTACATTTCAAAGAAAAAGCGACTACCAAACATCCTTTGAAAAGTTTAAAAGACGGAACTTAACAATACGCGGCTGGCCCGAACTTTACTATAAACCATTCCATACGTGTAGATTCCAACAAATCAATCACTGTCTGTTCGTGGCAAATCTTGTTTCTGGTGTTCCATTACCCCTACCCCCCTTCCCCCTTCCAATTTTTATTGCATTTTTGGCATTTACACGGCCTATAGGAAGCTACGCCCCTGGTAACCGTTCATGTTATTGATGTTACTGGCTTATCACAGTGTACCTCCATTCCGACATCCCGTGACGGTATATGTTGCTAAACGTAGTAAGCAAACGTTCAGGCGGTTAAATCAATGTGGATACATTAAGCGAGATATTTTCTTATTATGCAGGGATCTAGGACATACTCCGTATAGTCGCTGTATCGAACTTAAAACAGAGCTACTTCATTGATATTTAACAACCAAAAACAAGAATGCGCATTTGACAGGGAGATTATAGCCGCACCGATTCCCCATTGTCCAGTTCTGCTGCCCGTTGTAAAATGCCAGTGCAAGTGTTCCGCAGTGTGCCTTTTCATCTGGTGAAAAGTTACTGAGGTGGTTTCGAGAAAACCTCGAACCATTAGGAACCCTTCCATGAATAACATTGTATGTATTCCGCAAAATTCATCGATATATTTAAGATGAATACTAAATCAGTTAGTTTTGCTCTGCCGGTTATGTAGGTAACATAATGGGTGTGCAATACATCAATGACGTGTTCTACTTGATGAATCTAGTTGATGTTTCTGGCTCGTTATCGGTTAGACATGTACTTGAGTGTTTGCGTGGCGGCAATCACAACTCCATACATCTAACTTGCACATATTTTTTCCAGAGTACATTCACTGTGCGACTGTTAAACAGACCAAAAATTAGAAGGCATCAATCTGGAGCGTCCGACATAAGTTACGAGCTAGATGAAATATATATAATTAGAGACTAATCATAAACGAAACCACACCACGTAAGCAATGCTATAAATGTTTTGAAAACATTATGAAAGCTGATAACTTTTAAATCTCTGTCGCAATTGAGAGATCAAAATTGACCACTCTAACACTTTGTCCACGATGCTAAAGCTTCTTCCGTCGTCGTTATGATCTATCCATTTGTTTAATATACCGCTGATTACATCATTATTAAAGATACATCGCCCGTATCTCTTCATCATGCAGTCAAAAACGTCATCTGTACCATTCCGTTCGAATGGAGTGTGGGGAGGGGATTATCGCTGCCGTAAAACACGACAGCAGGCAGAGCGCATGCTTATTTTCTTATTTAACTTTTTTTTGATAAGATTAGAAGTTATATATTTGCTGTTTTTATCATTTTTCAATGCAAAATATATTATCATATAAATAAATAAAAAATTATATATGAATACGAACAATAATATATAACTTCTGTTATCTATATGTAAGTACAGTTATTTAATCAAATAAATAACCCTTTGAAATTAGTTCATGATAACAATTTTTGTAACAGCATGTACATTTTAAAAAGAGTTGCAGCTTATAATTGTTATTTACTTTAGTTTGATAACTTTGAATTGGCGAATGTGAACCAAATTAATAGTTTCTTATCATTATGTAATCATAAAATTCAATACTAATATCGTTAAATATGTGACACATTAATCGATCTTAGGTACTATTTTATGGATATTCATTTACCATAAATAGGAAGGAGACATTACGACTTCTTGTGCGACTGCACTGTAATTGCCTCAATCCCACCTAGTACCGTCATTTGCTCCCTCCTTGGCGGGCTTACATCCGAGTCTTCGTTGGGGGTCATGCGGGTCAGAGTGACAGTTTTGAATCCGCCTTTGGGCAGGAACCATCTTTCGCAAACACCCCAGTGTTCCAATGTTCCGTTATTTCCGTCACCATAGTCTGCCTGTAGTGCGTACCTAGCTAATGTTACTCAGCGGGATGTCAGATGTGTGACATATACTGGTTAAAACTTGGTATGCAGAAACAGCCTCACCCATCTTATATTTCCTGAACTATATAATGTATAATGATCAAAGCTCTATTTACTTTCTGTTTCAATTTCCGAGGCAGGTACAATTTGCATGACAACAATCCACCTTCGCCCTTAGTCGTTGAAACCTAAAGTTCTCTGACGTTTGTTAACTGTAAGGCGTTGAGGTATTGCTGTCGTCCCATTGTTGTACAATGTGGTCATCTTCGCTGACCTGGCTAACTTTGACCGACCCGCCCTTTTTCGAAATTTTCATGAACATCCAAATTGAGTTGTGGTTGCTGAGGGAAGACAGTGAGTTATCTTCTTCAATCGCTATTAGCCTCGGCACACTACGGTGTCAAGTGACGACAAATCGACTGCTCCTATTTTCATTTGATAATAAAAGGTACCACATAGTTGGGCGAAAGTTAATATTTAGTTTGTGGCTTAGCCCGCAACCTTAGCAAAAGTGTGCACAGCATTAGTGAGTTATTCATAGGGCACACAGGATGATTTGTAGACCCCATTTACGCGGTTCTTGATTTTGGAGGAGAGGCCGTTCATCCATCAGCCTATATGACTAACTAAAAGTTATGTTTACGATAAAACCTTCCGCACAAAATAAAAGACGTCATTATTTAGTTACTGCGTTAGACGTAGTAATGAAGACACAACACTATCCCTGATTGCCATACATAGGGCTGGAACACCATGTAGTTACAAAACCTACTTTTGTCAGAGAAATGAAAAGATGGTATACTAACGTTTTGAAAGATATCCAGTCTGACGATGAACTGAGAGACCCAAAATGAGAATTTTCAGCGAACAGTTCAAGTGATGTTTTCAAAGACATTCCCATGCCAGATACAACTCGCCTAACGAGCGTTATTGTTATTTAACTACAAAAAACCTAATCAGCGATTACTTCGATTTATGTGATAATGCCATCGTACCCCCATGCAATCTTTTATTTATATTGTACTTGAATGAACTCACCATTGTAATGAATTATCCACGCACATTTAAAGTGTTGTTTTAAACATTATTTACATTTATGTTATGTTCATGTCTGAAAACAACCTATTTTGATAGCTGCATAAGGTTTGAGGATAGTAAACACCGATTGGGCAGCATAATCGTCTGTATGTTTTTCTGCAATTATGGATAAAAACACACAGGATTGTGTGACATGTTCGCTAAGACAATTGCACACCTTTCGAGACAAATATAATATAATCTCTTTTTGTATTCTTGTCGTTCGTGCTTAACCATGATTTAACCATGATTGGTGTGTTTCGATGATGATAGGATAGTAGGAGAAATCCATTTACTCCACCGCAAAAGACTTCTTAACAAACAGATATGTAATGACGTCAGCGAGGAAGAGTATCGCTTACGCTTTCAATATCCAGCATTAATGTTGGTCAGGCAGCAACTCATATGCTCATTGTAGCTCTGCATTACGCTTCTACGTAGTCTATAGGTTTAATTAAATCCCGGTTGCTGCTTTGTGTGGCTGATGTATGACGTCATTACTGCTCCTGTTGAGCTAAGCCGCTCTCATACAGACACTAGCCACGATAACCATACGCCTAGGCATCGCCAATCATCAACATAGGGTCATAAGTGATGCTTGGTCATATACGTTTATACAGGTGGTTCTTGACATTAGAAATGTTGTACATTCTATTTCCATGTGTGCTGTGATGGCGTGATGAGCGGATCAGGCAAAAAATGCCTCCCATGTGGCGGTCGTCGTCGGCTGCTGAAGCATGATTGTTTGTTTACCGGAGCCAATGAAGGCGGATATCAGAAAAATACTATAAGCGCCCATATAGGAAGTTACGTGGTACTCACAGACTAGGAGGGTTGGGTGAACCGATATGCGTTGATCACAACAGGTAATTGTGTTCCGAGCGCGGAGTCGTTGGATCTTTTCGTACCGAGTGAGTCAGGACCTGCTGAGCTTGTGCGTCCCACTCACGACGCTTATCGTCCGAGAGCTTTAAATAGTTGCTTTGATGGCTGCTTGTTATACAAAATGATTCAAAATATGAGGTGGGGGTGAATTTAGTTAATTACGAATACTATTCAATCGCTTTAATCTTGTTCGACCGACTCTTTATACCCTAAATGCCTAACTAGGTCTTTTCTCTCGATATCAAAACAATATTTGCGCAACAACTATGCCTTGATGTAGCACTCACGTCACCCACTCGCGCTCACTATCCATTGCGTATCCTTCTTAAACTCACATATGAACATAATGATCATCTCAAGCATCAATTTAACAGTTTAATAGCGTCACAATGGTAAAGTAAGCAATCATGTAGTCGCTATTGTGCTATCAGCGACCCCTGCAATGCTGCTTACATCCCTCCAGAAAAAAGGCTGGGCAACTGAAAGAGGTCAACTTCCCTATTAGAGATTTGTTAAAATCTTTTCTAAATTGCTTTCAAGGGAAATTATTCGAATAGTAAATAGTACAGTTTAGGCTCTCCCTAACAGAAACTATTCACCATATGTTTACTATGACCTGAAACATTCAGCCAATATTTCTCATTGTTCACAGGTTTACAATGATTAGTTACGGATGGAACACCTATAACAATTATTGAAGTTATGTCGACAATATTGATGACCGTCAATATCAGCTAGTGGTGTGTATTTTCGTCGGTTCGTCAGGTGAGTAGAGAAGGGACCATATTCAGGTCGAGGAATATTGGGGACTGTCAGTGATTACCACTTCGACTCAGAAAATGAAGTCTGCAGATGCCTAGGTCCCAGGTTAGAGAAACATTGTTATCTCCAGGTCACGTACATTCGATGCATTGCGATTTCATAAGAATGTGTACTAGGCCATTTTGCTGGTGTTCCTACTCACCCAACGGCATTGGAAAGGATTATGTATGAGATCACTCAGCAAATAGCGCGATTAAATTGCATAAAAGTAACTGGGCCATCATACAACCCTTGCACAGAGACAAATTTATTCCAATAGCATATATTTTATACATACGCTGACTAAATATCATGGCATAAAGCATCTTCATTGAAACTTGGTCTGACCAGGTTGACCCTGTCGGAGGGAGACTAACCGGATCACCAAATATATATATTCAACCGTTTTAAAATCCAATTCCTAACCAGCAATTAAAATAATACATCAAACCTTTATTCTATCCATTTTTAAGCTATGACCTCTTTGGCATAGGGCTAAATTGTAATGGATAAATGCAATTATCAAAGAGCAAAAATGTCATTAGATCAATACACAACGCAAAATGTTAAAAACGTCTTACATGCATGAAGTCGGAGACCTACATTCTATTCACCTTATTACATACAGAAGCTTAAACACGGCATATTTTCATCGGCTTTCAGAGATCTGTTACTGGCCAAACTCACTAGCGTTATCATCAATCCCGATTTCACACGTGCAAACACCTCCAAACCAGGCACCTATATACCCAAATATGGCTAAGGCAGGCATCATTTTATTGAATTCTCTTTCGTTTTATATTAATGGTGATACTCGTCGCGTGTGAAGAGGACATGCCCGGTTTCCGACTGAGAGTGGCTGTGGCTGAGGCCATATCCCTGGTCCATCAACTACTAGTATTGATTTATGTTGCATTATTATCATATTGAAGTGCACTACGGTAAAAGTCAAAACCAGTCAAGTCACACTTTTCCCGCCCGGGAGGCGGATAAAGTATGACTTTGATAGAGTATTGCGGCGCGCAATGGAAAGTACTGAATCGCGTGATGGCTTCTATAATACAGCAGTACAGTTAATTGCACACCACGCCCACGTCTTCAGAGTGGTTGCAATCTTCGACGCCCCATCCAGGATGACGACAGTCGAGCAAACTTGTTTCGTTCCCCGCACATCCAACATCATCCAACAAAATTCGAGCCGTACCTCGACCAAACGCTGCCCTGGGGCGCGCAACCCCAGACCTAGCACATATCAACATAGGAAGCATACAGTGTCATAGCGTTAGTTACCATTGCGATCTCAGTAGCGTGGGGCGCATGGTTACGCAGCCACAGCTACGGGGCAAGGTTTGGCAAGAGAATGTTTTATATAAAACGAGAAGGATTTTGAAACTACCAAGTTTAAGAACTGTGCAGTTAAATCATATTACATGATCCCGAAACGCAAAGGCTTTCCATTTCCCAAATGAATTATATACACAACGAATTCAGCTCATGCGGAATCTTTTCCCATGTCTTCTGGAAGATACGACCACCAGAAATAAATTCATAGTATACATTTCACTCTAATGGGTCCGCAAAGCTTTGTATTTGAGTGGTCGAATGAGAGATAACAATACATTTTTACCTGAAACCGAGACTTCTGCAGACCACGTTAGCATCTGCTGCGCCGAAGTAGTCATCACAAACAGTCACCCATTCACCGTTATGATAAACCTCCACTCGCCCGGAACAGGATTCGTCTTTACCAACCAGACGAAATGACGGAAATGATAGGTTCTCGACTCTCTGCTCCACATTATTTAACTTCTCTGATAACGGTCTAACTTTAACATCCATGCTGTGTGAAAGGCTTCTGACAAGCTGTTCCACACGGATAAGCCTGTTTGATAACGGTCTAACTTTAACATCCATGCTATGTGAAAGGCTTCTGACAAGCTGTTCCACACGGTTAAGCCTGTTTGATAACGGTCTAACTTTATCATCCATGCTGTGTGAAAGGCTTCTGACAAGCTGTTCCACACGGTTAAGCCTGTTTGACAACGGTCTAACTTGATTGACTATGCTGTGTGAAAGGCTTCTGACAAGCTGTTCAACATGGTTATGCCTGTTTGATAACGGTCCAACCTGATCGACTATGCTGTGTGAAAGGCTCCCGAAAAGTTGTTCCACATGTTTAAGCTGTTTGATAACGGTCTAACTTGATCGACTATGCTGTGTGAAAGGTTTCCGACAAGCTGTTCCACATTGTCTAAACTGTTTGATAACGTTCTCACGTGATCATCCATGCTGTGTGAAAGGTTTCTGCAAGCTGTTCCCCATTGTCTAGTCTCTCTGATAACGTCTAACTTTGTCATCCATACTATGTGAAAGGTTTCCGACAAGCTGTTCCACATTGTCTAACCTCTCTGATAACGGTCTCACTTGATCAACGATGCTCTGTGAAAGGTATCCGACAAGCTGTTCCACATCGTCTAGCCTGTCTGATAACGGTCTCACGTGATCAACCATACTGAGTGAAAGGTTTCTAACAAGCTGTTCCACATTGTCTAACATCTCCAATAACGGTCTAACTTGATCAACCATGCTGTGTGAAAGGCTTCTGACAAGCTGTTCCACATGGTTAAGCCTGTTTGATAACGTTCTCACTTGATCGACGATGCTGTGTGAAAGGTTTCCGACAAGACGTTCCACATTGTCTAAACTGTTTGATAACGTTCTCACGTGATCAACCATGCTATGTGAAAGGTTTCCGAAAAGCTGCTCCACATTTTCTAGTCTCTCTGATAACGGTCTAACTTTGCGATCCATGCTATGTGAAAGGTTTCCGACAAGCTGATCCAAATTGTCTAGCCTCTCTGATAACGGTCTCACTTGATCAACGATGCTGCGTGAAAGGTATCCGACAAGCTGTTCTACATTGTCTAGCCTCTCCTATAACGGTCTTACGTGATCCACGATGCTGTGTGATAGGTTTTCGACAAGTTGTTCCACATTGTCTAACCTCTCTGATAACGTTCTCACTTTGTTTACAATGCTAGTAGAAAGGTTTCCGACAAGCTGTTCCACATTGTCTAGCCTCTCTGATAACGGTCTCACGTGATCCACGATGCTGTGTGAAAGGTTTCCGACCAACTGATCCAAATTGTCTAGCCTCTCTGATAACGGTCTCACTTGATGAACGATGCTGTGTGAAAGGTTTCCGACAAGCTGTTCCACATTGTCTAGCCTCTCTGATAACGGTCTCACGTGATCAACCATGCTGTGTGAAAGGTTTCCGACAAACTGTTCCACATTGTTTAGCCTCTCTGATAACGGTCTCACTTTGTTTACAATGCTGTGTGAAAGGTTTCCGACAAGCTGTTCCACATTGTCTAGCCTCTCTGATAACGGTCTCACGTGATCAACGATGCTGTGTGAAAGGTTTCCGACAAGCTGATCCACATTGTCTAGCCTCTCTGATAACGGTCTCACGTGATCTACAATGCTGTGTGAAAGGTTTCCGACAAGCTGATCCACATTGTCTAGCCTCTCTGATAATGGTCTCACGTGATCAACCATGCTGTGTGAAAGGTTTCCGACAAGCTGATCTACATTGTCTAACCTGTCTGATAACGGTCCCACTATTTTTACAATGCTGGTAGAAAGGTTTCCGACAAGCTGTTCTAATGCTGGTTGATTCAACGATGCTGTGTGAAAGGTTTCCGACAAGCTGTTCCACATTGTCTAGCCTCTCTGATAACGGTCTCACGTGATTCAACCGATGCTGTGTGAAAGGTTTCCGACAAGCTGTGTGAAAGGTTTCCGACAAGCTGTTCCACATTGTCTAGCCTCTCTGATAACGGTCTGATCACATGCTGTTGAAAGGTTTCCGACAAGCTGTTCTGTCTAGCCTTGATAAGGTTTCCGACAAAGGTTTCCGACAAGCTGTCCACATTGTCTAGCCTCTCTGATAACGGTCTCACGTGATCAACCATGCTGTGTGAAAGGTTTCCGACAAAATGATCCATTGTCTAGCCTCTCTGATTGTTTACCTGTCTGATGAAGGTCTCACTTTGTTTACAATGCTGGTTGAAAGGTCTCCGACAAGCTGTTCCATATTGTCAAGCCTGTCCAACAAGGGTGTGATGCGCGCTTCGAGGCTGTCCACTAATGGTCTTGCATTTGTTATAACACTCTTAGTATGATATCCAACGAGCTGCTCCGGACTGTCCTGTCTCTGAGACAGATGTCTCACGGTCTCATGCTCACTGTTGTTTTGTCGGTCTGAATGTATTTCAGTTGTACCAACCACACGTGCAATGCTGTCAAATAACGGTGTTATTTCAGCTTCTAGTCCACCCATGCGTCTTGTTAGATATGTCACATCATCAGCCAGCAGCTCCACTCCGTTCAATAGAGTCTCGATTTTGGTGTCTTGCTCCATTAATTGTTGATTCATGTGCTGACTGTATCTCACGAGCAAATGTTCAATGTCTCTGTCCTGTGCTATTCCCATCGTGGGCTGACCACTGATGTCCACCACTAACAAGACCAAAAGGACCACAAGGCTCCTCGCAAAACGTAACGCCATTGCAGAGTGCGCAATATAACCAGTTAATGGAGCAACGCGGATCCGTGCGGGTGTGGCAGTGTATCCACGTCTGACAGTTAGATCCTATAAGCAGAATGGAATCTGGGACAGTCTTGTATAAGATACAGACGGAATTGACGATGGGGTCACAGTCAGTTATGTGGCATCCATGAACCACAGCTAAGTAGACAAATTCTCTAATGCATATTTACACTTACTACCTAGCAATACAGGATATCTCAGTTATTGTTAGGACAATTATGCATGTGGAACAAATAAATAAAAACCGGTATTTTTTCCAACGAATCGCTTAGAAAGTCACCCCGGCTGTCACAACCTCGCGGTATCCTGGTCACATGATTGATTGCATTGTGCCACTGACAAGACAGCATCATAACACAATACGGATGAGTTGGAAGATAATGTGATATCCGATCCAGTGTGGTGTTCGATGTATGACGTAATGAAGTGCCCTGCGCCTTGATACATCCCAATCGTAAACATATACATTTTTTTCTGCTGAGTAGTATAGTAAATGGCGGCTCTGGGACACTTTGCTCCTGGAAGCTATTATTTAACTTTGTTGCCTCTACAGGTATCAAAGTCTCAACATTGAGACTGCACGACTGGGACACTTTGATCATTCGACCTCTGGAAGCTACAAATGAACTTTTTAGCCTCTTCAGGTATCAATACAGTGCACGTCTGGGATACTAGAGGACACTTTGCTCATCCGACCTGTGGATGCTACATATGGACTTTTAGCCTCTTCATGTATCAATACAGTGTACGTCTGGGATACTAGAGGACACTTTGCTCACTCAGCACGACTTTTGCAGCTACAGGATAGCACACCAACATGCCACCACCGCAAGCGTGGGGGTGTATCACATAATGCTGTCATTAATGAGCTCAAAGTCGGGCTGTTTGAAGCCCTCAGACGTGCCTAGGATGAGGAACCACTAGGCCTCGTCTGCCTCAGAGCCCTGTGTAGAACAGCGCCTGGCCTTTCAGCCTTTTCCCGATCATCAACCTTGTCGACTCTCCCGTAGCCATACGCATCGTGTGCATTAAGCAGCCCAAGGCTTTCGTTGGCAGACGTTGCCTTCTGGCGCTAGTCAGTGGTCTGTAGTACAGAGTCTCTCATAGACCCTGCGATCTTATTAATTGTAATAAGGGTATTGAGCTTGGTCCTGAGGTAGAGGCATTTGTAGTTCTGCCTGTAGGCGTCGCATTTTGTAATAAGCGTGAAAGGGGCAGTGAGCTTGGGCGAGGAGATCCTGGGCCTCATGAAGTAGTGGGATGCAACGCCGCAGTCTGTGCTCACAAAGCACAATGAAAATTGTATTTCGTTCTGCCGGAATTGCTTTGGCTCTAAGGTCCAGGCTTGCACTGTCATATCCGCAGTAACCAGTGGCATCTTATAATAACTGAATAACCTCAGGAAAGTTTGATCTGAGTGTACCGCCGCTGTGATCGGCTTGAATTGTTGGCTTTGTCAGCCCTATGCCCTCTCACTGGCCGGATATACCCCGGGTTCTTTATATGTGACGTTGCTGTTGAATTAACATACCGACACAGTTAGCTATGTATCAAACTCTGACGAATGTTCAAAGCTGCGAGGTTGTGTCCCTCCAAAATGCTATTGACAACAGTACAGGTGATATAGCTAACAATGGCGGCCTGTTTAACTGCAGACAGCAGCCATGTTATCCAACAGAGGGCGCCTTGTCAGTCAGCAGATAGCGGCCAAGCCCCGGGGGGGGGGGGGGCACTTAAGTGTATAGAGGTAGTATATATGTGCCGCGCGACGGGGTATGCTTTTTCGGCCTCTCGACTTATACGACGGGTTTTTTGACCTCATACTTGTATGATGGGGTATGTTTTTAAGCTTCAATCTGTACGACGGGTTATACATTTGCATAATACCTTGTACGACGGGGTGTGTTTTTGGCCATTTTGACCTTGTACGACGGGTACGGGTTTTCGAGGTCCCGCGGCACACCCCTATCTAGAATTAGGCCAAGTGCACCCCCCCCCGGGGGGGGGCAAGCTAACTAGATGAGAGCGTCCTGGTTAACAGCAGAGGGCGACCTGGTGTGCAAACAGATGAAGGCGTGTTTAACTGATTATAGGGGCCTGGTTCGCCAACCTATTGTGGTCTGGTTAACAGTAGAGGGCGGCCTGGTTAATCAGCATATAGCAGCCTGATTAACGAGCAAAAGGCGGCCTGGTGATACACACCGCCAACTATAATGAGCATACCCGTCCTGTTTTTAAAACGTTTGATGTTCCAATAGTCGGACACATACATTCGTATCAACTTATAATATATTCAAGCTTAAACACAACACACTTTCAAAGGCTCCCTAAGGACTGTTCATTAGCCAAACTCTTCAGCATTATCATAAAACGTGATTGCGCACGCACAAATACCTCACAACACTGAACCGAAATCGTTGGGTACAACTGTAGATCTTCAAAACAAGACAAATCCAGGAATGCTCGTAAGATTTAATAGAAGTTATTTGATAAATACAACCAGTTCAGTAATACAACTCGCATTGGTTTATAATGCATTAATGTTTATTTTTGCTAAAATGGAGGGTAATGCGGATAAAGACAACATCAGTTATGTCACACTTTTTCCGCCATTAAAGGAGATACTTTGAGATGCGCAATGGAAGATACTGAATCGCGTGATGGCTCGTAAAATACTGCAATATAGTATATTGCACACAACCACCGCGTTTAAGAGCGGCTGCAGTTTTTGATTCCCCATCCACGATTGCTCCAGTGGGCACCATCCAACCAAGTCGTCCCTGTACATGGACCAAACGCGGCGTTGATGCACACAACCCCAAACCTAGACACACATTAAGATAGGAACCATATAATGTCATAGCAAACGTAACAATTTACCTCACTGCAGTAATAGCTGATGTCAACTCAGCCACATCGGTGGGGCAAGGTATGGCCCCGTACGGTGTGCGATGAAACTGATTTCATTCAAACTAAGCATTGTACCGCAGGACCTTGAAAACAATATTAGCACAATATTACTGAACAGAACATTTGTCAGTTGCATGAAAAAATTCAAGACATCGAGGATCAACGAAAAGGGCTAGAAAGAATTGTCAACTCAGCTCTGTGATATTGCTTCATATTGGAGAAAATGTCTAAGCGGTCTACAGCAATGGAAAAATATTCATTCGCCTGTTCACGTGGGGGTGGGTGTCTCTGATTGGCCAACAAAATTTTACAGACAACTCAAGCGCTTCCTCTGCTTAGCTGTGATCTGGGACGATTCTAAATACATTGCACCAATCAGTAGGTAGTTCATCCTTATGCGTCTGGGACAAGATCCTGCGGAATACCTGCTATCTGAAATGTTGGCAATGATACTGATCTCGTCTGTGATACGTGGTTGTGGTCACCATTCGAGCTTCACGTTAATAACCCTAAATCATGAAAATTAAGCGAATGATTGAAATATAGGGGAGTTAGTTTGGCAACGGGTGTGCTTTGAGTGCGAGGCACTAATGCCAATGATTTCATAATTATTTTGTGGTCATATTTAAAGGCATAATCTTACTTATGATCTTACCACAGAAAAAATCCAACTTTAACAAAGGGGTTCCTGTTGGGTTTGCTATTGAACCTAAGCGTTCTATGGGGAAACCAAATGGTTTTGCGTAACGGGAGGGTTCTTGCAGCACGCCATGTAGAACCCATCAGATTGATTAACAGTGACTATAGGGAATCAATCAAACGGAGCCTAACCGCTTAAGATAATACTGTATACTACTCGCATACGACGTTTCTGTTCGAGTAGATGGCAATGGCGAGGCATTTGTCGTTTGAATTGAAATACCAAAAGAGCGCTTTATAAAACGATGATGTCACAGAAAAGCCCGTTAAGACTGCATTAAAAGGAGTGTATTTATCGACTTAGCTGTAAGGTGGTAACGAAGTGCTTCTAACATGTGTAAACATGGGCACACCCACACCCCTAATCATACGCAATGCTCTGATTGACTTTTTCACTTTTAACCTCTTACCCTCAGCATTATATTCGTCAATGAATCGATGGAATTCGCTGCTGGTAGTGGATTGATGATGTTTGAAATAGTACTGGCTTGGCAGAAGGGTAGATTATTTATTGAAAAACAACAAGTTAGTGATGCCCCTTGGGTTAGCTACGGCTAATTTAGCTAGCTGCTCATGCGGCGCCGCGACCACTATATCGCTATCAAAGAAGCAGTGTTCACTTGCTAGGGGAAGGCTGGTGACCGGACGGTGTGCGACTTCTTCAAAGGTTTCCCCTAGTTAAACAAGTTAAATTGTCAGTCACGGGGCGTGCCTGAGGGCTTTTGGTTTTTTGCATGATTTGACATTAGATACTCGCATCGTTGGGGGCAGAAAGGAAGGTCCAAGATGTCATTCAAGATCAGCTGGAAGATAGGGCTTGGACCAGACCTGGACTGTAACTACAATACACGCGTAATTTGCATCAGCTTAATTTTCGCGAAAACAGCCCGTGCGCGCACTTGAATGCTCCGTTTCGTTCTTTTTGGTCCAAGATACTTCTTCGATGATCGATATCTAGTCCCATTAGGACAAGAGCATCTTCTGTTAAGCGGTACGTCTATCAAATGTCATAATCATTCCCTGCGATGGCATATCGATATACAACATATTTGTCCCAGCTTCTTCGTGAGATGTACCTAAGGTATGAGCGAAAATGAGACTCTGAAATCATCTTAATTCTGTTCTGTTCCAGAAGAAGATTGAAGAGAAGAGAGGGGGCTGATGCTGCTGCCAACGTAATACGACCATTCAGTGATGAAGGGATAGAGTAACGCTAGAAAATAGCAAGTTATTACTAATGCTGTTCAATGTTGCTATAGGCTGAATATATGCTTGACAAGTTCTACTGTCCCGCTGATCCAGCTCAAATTTCACAGCATCCTGGTCTTTTGAAAAGTTCTATTGTCCCGCTGAACAAGCTCCAACTTCACAGTGTCCTGGTCCCTTGGCAAGTTCTATTGCCCCCCTGATCAGACTATGTGTCATAACACGATGCTGATGTGTTGGGAAACAAGAATTATGATGAAGCGAAAAGTACTGCGCCTTGATACATCAGATGGTTAATAGCAGATGGTGGACTGGTTAACAGGGAGGGCGGCCTTGTTGAATCTTGTCATAGAACGGTTTGGAAATCCAGCTAAGGGCTGCCTGGTTATCCAGCTGTTCAAGCAGATGGGAATGGCGAGGCATTTGACGTTTGAATTGAAATACCAAAAGTGTGCTTTATAAAACGATGATGTCACAGAAAAGCCCGTTAAGACTGCATTAAAAGGAGTGCATTTATCTACTTAGCTGTAAGGTGGTAACGAAGTGCTTCCTACATGTGTAAACATGGGCACACCCCTAATCATACGCAATGCTCTGATTGACTTTTTCACTTTTAATCTCTTCCCCTCAGCATTATATTCGTCGTTGAATCGATGGAATTCGCTGCTGGTAGTGGATTGATGATGTTTGAAATAGTACTGGCTTGGCAGAAGGGTAGATTATTTATTGAAAAACAACAAGTTAGTGATGCCCCTTGGGTTAGCTATGGCTAATTTAGCTAGCTGCTCATGCGGCGCCGCGACCACTATATCGCTATCAAAGAAGCAGTGTTCACTTGCTAGGGGAAGGCTGGTGCGGGACGGTGTGCGACGGTGTGCGACTTCTTCAAAGGTTTCCCCTAGTTAACAATTCCGTGTAATGGGGTCTATCTGGCCCACACACCCAAGTCAATAAATTCACCCAGCGCTTTCCCCGAGCGATAGTGACATGTATGATCACATAATTGACTTGGGTGCCTGTGAACTGGCCCCTTTCAGAATTTAGACGTCCTGTTAATATATCTCTCATCAGTGTTTATTTAAAAGACTAAGTCTACTCTTTTGCTCACAAATAAAGTCAGAATGCTCATCAGAATTTGTGAATCATGGACAAACATGGACTGCTGGGTCAGCTTTTGTTATGTGAATGATCTAACATGGAATTAAAAATGGCTAAAGCTTGATTTGGGCAACCTTTCAGGTGTAGCTGTAACAACTGCGATCAGATGACCACATTGCGGGAATGTGTTTGTTGTCAAAATTACCCGAAGACTCTGGCAACAATAGAAGAGTGGCCATGAATGACCGAACATCCAGGGTTCAAGTCAAACTGTTTCGACCGTAATGTCCTGCTTGCATCCAAATTCGAGTACATACAGATAGATGGACATATAGGGGATGAAGTTAACACAATTGAGTTAGTTATGCCTTTATTGAAGCAAATATAAGACACACAGCCACTTCTGGACATAGACAATGTGTATTCCAAGTGTCCATGGTGTGCAATACATTTGGTAATCACGTTCAGTGCTACATGACAACAAACAACAAAACCAGCAATACATTTATATCTGGAGTACATAGTTGACCAAAAAAAAAGAGTTAAAAAAACATTACTTTCATATTTCCCTAAGAAATAATCAATTCTTTTTTGCTCCAGGTTATTCAGATATTTGGCCTATCGCTGTTTCATCTACTGGGGTGTGGCACAGATTAGGTAGACATAACAGAAAAGTATTGCCATCATGTGTCTTAAACAAAATAAGATCTACATTCCTAGATCCAGAGGGCCTTTACAGAGGATACCTAGAAAGTAGCTGAGTAGATTTTCTTTGCATGATTGAAGCGGCATCGGTGTGCTCCCACAAGAATGTCCTTTGCTGGCTTTTCAAATTGAGCAGCAATAGGGGTGGATCACTCCTTTCCGCCGAAAGAACTTTCGCCAGTCTGTAACTGGGATATTTCTCACGAAGCAAAAACACTTCAGTAATGAGGTTGTCAACATAATCTGAAACATAACCAGTTAATAAAAGATTAGTAATAAATAGTCTTTGAATCATTAAATGGAATGTTTGGTCTTTTGTGCCAGTATAATTACCCTATGGGCACTGCGGAGACTCATAATAAATTTATCTTAATAAATGCCAGCATTACATTATTGTTTAACTCATATTTACATATATTGAACAACAAATCCTGTGATATATACCAACCAAAAGTGATGGGAACTTTGACAGGCTTCACCACTGGATCCCCCTGTCTGGACTTTGGAAAGGACACTCCCCATTGTGCCTGGCCTTGTTGAGTGACTGCCCGAGCTCTATTGGAGTTTTCATTAA